>JASPKZ010004560.1:0-567500 GCA_030220185.1 Diploptera punctata
CGAATGGGAATCGAATCAGGGGACCTGTAAACCTGAAATCGAACACGAAGGACACGAGAATGAGGAAAAGTAATTAAAAATCTTCAAAAGTGAGTACAGTTAAAATTTATATGTGAAAAGTGAATTAGTGATAATAAAACATTATATGCTTTAAGAAATAAGAAAATATTAAAATACGCAACAATGGCCAATAACGAAAATATAACTTGTAAACTGTTAATATTGAAACGAACAATTTAGTGAAGGCCAAGAAAAATTTAATTTTGGTGGGTTAACAATGAAATAATGAAACTAATGATACACCTCTCTTGGGTAGCATTCTTAATAATAACATTTTATATAAATATAATTAGAGAAGAATAGTGCAGAATTAAAAGAAATTAGGAATGACAATTCAATTCTCAGTAAAATTAGAAGTAATGTAACTAATCTTAGTAATAAATTAGAAAAGAGATAGTGATGAATTAAAAGAAATTAGGAATGACAATTCAATTCTCGTAGTAAATTAGAAGCTAATGTAACTATCTTAGCAATAAATTAGAAAAGAACAGTGATGAATTAAAAGAAATTAGGAATGACCAATTCAATTCTCAGTAGTAAATTAGAAGCTAATGTAACTAACCTTAGCAATAAAATTGATGCAAAATATTTCCAATCTTAGTAAAGATATAAAGAAAGAAATTAAAGAAATAACTTGAAACTAGATGAAAAATTAGAAAGCATTAGGTTAGAATGCAAACAAAAACAATTCTAAACTGGAAAAGAGAATAGTAAATATAGCCAAAGATTGTAAAAATGAGATAGAAAAATGTAATGAAAAGATTGATGTGAAACTCATAATCAAATAGAAACATCTTTGATTGAGGGTAAGGCAAAGTTGCCAAGATAAAATCGAAGAATTAGGAACTAAAGTCGAAGATAGACTAAAAATTTCCGAAGAAAGTGTTATCTTAGGTAATGAAGAACTTCATCAAAGATAACAAATGAAGTAATTATTATAAAAGAACAAGTTGAAGGATGGATAACTAAGATTGTTGAACTTGAAAACAAATATGTGTCAAAAACTAGTGAAAAGGAGATTGAGGTTATGTCAGGACATTCTAGTAATGTTAATAATGATCCTCCTTCTAGTAGTAGTAGTAAAAATGTATGTAAAATTCCTGCTAATCTTTTAGGGGAATTAACTTACCTAATTTTGGTGATACTGTAGGCCAAAGCCCTACTGATTTCATTAGGGAAATTGAAGAATACTTCGAAATCAAAGGAATAGAAGACAAGTTCAGAATGTTCTTCATAAGAAAAAGTTTAAAAGACAATGCAGAGTCTTGGTTTAAGATAGCTTGCCATGATTCAATGACTTATCAAACATTTAAAAATGCTTTCTTAGGTTATTACTGGGGACCAGAAAGACAAAACAAACTAAGGTTAGACCTAACTAGTGGAAAATTCTCCAACATGGTAAACAAGGTTATCTTAATTATTTCTTGGAGAAGGCAAAAATGGCATCATTGTTACAGCCTCCAATAGATGAGAGAACTTTAATTTCTATGTTATCGCATCACTTCCCAGATGAGATTAGATATCATTTGATAGTAGCCAGACCACAAAATGTTTCTGAAATGTTAGAGTTGTTAGCTCTACTAGAGAATAAAAGAGAAGTAGATAAATGTAGTAAAAGAAATTTATTTGGGGAAGGGGCAGAGCCCTATAATAAGAAAGGTAATTTTGTAACTAAAGAAATGATGAATATCATAATGAGAATAGAGAAAGAAATTTCAAACGAGGGCAACAATAATAATAGGTTTGTTCAAAATAGAAACAGCCCAAATAAAAATAGGATGACTAATAATTATAGTAACAATAACCAGAATGGATGGTTCAAACGTAATGAAATAGGAAATGACAGACAAATTAATTATATGGATGTTAACAGAGTAGGAGAAAATAGAAATAGGTATTGGACTTCTCCCTGTAGAGGTAAAAGAAGAAGGAATGCCTATGGTAATGAAAATAAAGGGTATTTCCAACGACAACAAATTGTCAAATTAATGAAACTAGTGATAGGACAGAGCAAAATAGAATAGACTCTGTAAACTATTCACAAACCAAAGTCAAGATATACCTAGTAATGAAAATGACCACGAAGTAAATCACAGGATACCTCATGCTTTAAACGCATAGAAGGTACATTAAAGACTCCGCAATGTACCTCAATCGTTATGAACTTAGGGGTCCAAAATAGATGCTTTGATAGGTTTCAAAATTTAGAAATTGTACCAGCAAATATGAGAGGAGATAGTAAGTTATGTACCTCAAGACAGCGAGGATAGCATAATATTGAATAATCATTTGAATGTTCTAAGAATCAGGATACTATGCCTGTTACTAATAAAGAATTAAATGTCATAGGACGACCACCCAAAATTAAAGTAAATATTTTTAACAATGATGTTACTTGCATAGCGGATAGCGGCTGCTCAAACACAACAATAGATCAGAAATTTTATAATTTCTTAGTCAACAAAGGGAATAAGATAATGACTGTAAGAATATGTGGAGTGTATTGTACTCTTGCGATAGGCAAGAAGAAACTGCCAATTAAGCTTCAGTGCCTTCTAGATTTACGTATCGGAGGATATTACTTCAGTGCAATATGTTTTAATTTCTCCATACTTGTCTTGTGATATGTTAATAGGCTGCGACCTGTTGGAGCAATATAATGCCATAATAAATTTTGAGTGTAAGAATATTTCCTTGTATAATGAAGATAATGTGAGAGTCGTCATCCCATTTGATAATGAATATGAGGAGAATAAGAATCTAAGTAAGAAGGAGAGTGACATTGCTGAAGAACACATTTTTATAGAGAATATTGTTGTTCATGAGGAGAGGGAATTGGTGAAATGGCCGTGGATGCCAAATGCAAGATAATATTGCAGTTAATTGTACTTCCGACAAAAGTGTCGAGGGCGAAGAAAGCCTTAATAATGAAAATGGTTGTGCTGACGATTATGTCGCATGTAAATGTTGTGATTTAGAATGTGTCTCTTGCAATACTGAGTATGATGAAATTCCTCTATTATATTGTGTGAGTGACGAACTTGATAAAGACATCTGTGAAATGATAAAGGAAAAAGTTAAAGACACTCATGGCATAAACAATGAACAGAAAGGCATGTTGTATGACATCTTAATGAAAAATAAGAGTTCTTTTTCTTCGAAGCCAGGATTGTGCAACTGTTTTAAATATTCCTTTAAAGTGATGGAACATCCACCTATAAATATTAAAAGTAGACCCATCCCTATTGCCATCAGAGAGCAGGCAGATCAAATGATAGATGACATGTTAATGCAAGGAATAATACAGAAATCTGATTCTCCCTTACGCCAACCATATTTGCTGGGTGTTAAAACCTAATGGCAAAATTCGCCTGTGTTTAGACAGTCGTAGGACTAATTCTTTCACTGTCCGGGATAATTATAGGCCCGAGACAATTGAAGCATCTATAGCAAATATGAAAACAGGTAGATTTATTAGTTCTATTGATTTAACTTCTTCATTTGGCAGATAGAACTAGACCCCAAAGTTCGGCCCTATACAGCTTTTATACATAATGGAAAAGTATATGAATTTACCAGGTGTGCATTCGGTCTAAGAAATAGCGGAAGTGCGCTTCTTAGAGCCCTAGATATTGTACTATCTGATGATGTTAAAAGACATTGTACTATATATGTTGACGATGCAATTATTATTGATAATGTTTTTGAGAATCATATATCTCATATTGATTTAATGTTGTCTCAATTAAAGAATAGTGGTATGACAGTCAGCCTAGAAAAGTCTGTGTTTGTTAGGTCGGAGGTTCAATTCCTAGGATATAGGATCTCTAATAAAGGGATTACTCCTGACCCAGACAAGGTTCAAGGAATCTTAGAAATTCCTTACCAAAGAACATAAACAACTTCGTAGATTTTTAGGAATCTTAAATTACTATTCGAAGTTTGTCATCAACTATGCCTCAGCGGTTAGTAAGCTGAGAGGGCTACTGAAGAAAGATAGTAAATGGAGATGGACAGAGGACCATCAATCTACTTTTGAATATGTTAAGAAGTTATTTGCAAATAGTATTTCACTACAGAGACCAAAAATGGACAGAGAATTCCATTTATACACAGACGCGAGTAAAACTGGCCTCGGTGCTGTTTTAACTCAATTTGACGATGATGGGCAACAGTATGTTGTGTCGACAGCTTCGCGCTCGACTACCATCATTGAAGGAAATTACACTGTTTCAGAGTTGGAGCTTACAGCAATATTTTATGCTCTAAATAAATTTAGAATTTATGTTTATAAAAACAAAGTTATTGTTCATAGTGACCACATTTCACTAAGTTTTATAAGTAAATGTAGATTATCCAATAATAAACTGAGTAGGATGATCATGGAAATAATTTCCTATGATATTGAAATAAAACACATAGAAGGAGAACAGAATGTGTTTGCTGACCTCCTGTCTAGATTGAAAAGTGTTGGGAAAATACCTGAAACTGTACATACTCCTAAACACGAAGTAGTAATGTTTAATGTAAAACTGTATAGAGACAAAGAATTTTCATTGTTGATGAAAAACATTGTTGAGCATCAAAAATCTGATATAGAGTTACAACGATTGAAGTATAGTGCGAGAGATATAAATAATGATGACAAAAATGGAATTGATTGTAATAAGAAAATCGGTATAAAGGATGACATTCTTTACAAATTACATGGGAGAAATGTGAAAAAATGGAAAGTTATAATTCCTAATAATATGGAAGTTCCACTATTTAGAACTTTTCATGTCGGCTTAAATCATGCAGGTTGTGAAAAATTAGCTCTCAACATAAGTGAATTTTTTTATGTTAAACATTTAGATAAAAAGTTGAGAAAGTTTA
Source organism: Diploptera punctata (assembly GCA_030220185.1). Classification (NCBI taxonomy): domain Eukaryota; kingdom Metazoa; phylum Arthropoda; class Insecta; order Blattodea; family Blaberidae; genus Diploptera; species Diploptera punctata. The sequence goes on from JASPKZ010004560.1 coordinate 4,936, forward strand.
CTTCTCATGCATAACTTGTCAAAAAGCCAAATGTATGAACGTAAAATATGATATAGTTCCACAAAACATATTAAGGAACAAAGTAAATAGCTTAGTAGTAATGGATACTCATGGAGAAATGTCTACTACTCAATTTGGTTACAAGCATATTCTTGTATTATCTGATGTATTCTCAAAATTTGTAAAAATATATCCATTAAGAAGTGTAAATAGCAGAGCTTGCCTAGGTAAAATGTGAGAGATTATTTACCTAATTATGGACCTATTGATGCACTACTTAGTGATAATGCTTCAGTGTTCTCAAGTCCTAAGTTTAAAGATAAACTTACTGCGATAGGAATTAAATTGTACCATTGTAGTAAATATCACCCAAAAGTAATCCCTGTGAGAGAGTTAATAGGGAAATTACTACAAGTTTAAGAATTTTGACCCATCATAAACATTCTGACTGGTTTAAACATATCAGCGTCATAGAGAATGTTATGAATCATTCAATTAATGTCAATACTGGGGAAGCACCCATATTCCTAATGACAGGTAAACAACCTGACAGGTTAATTGCTAATTTACCATTACCTATCATTGATAAAAGTCAAATCCCGGAGACATCCGAGGAAATATGTAAAAGAGTTATTGAAAGGTTAGAATGTCGTGCAGAAAAGCGCAACAATAAGGTTAAAAGACATAAAAGGAAGTGGAATCCCAAAGTTGGAGACAAAGTTCTCATAAGGGATATTTCATTATCCAATGCTTTAAAGAAACAATATCATAGGATGAACCTATTGTATAAAGGTCCCTATGAAATATTTAAAAATTTTAATGATACCACATATGAGCTAAGAGAAATAGACACTAGAAAAGAAATTGGAAAATATTCCAAAGAACTGTTGAAACCATTTCAGACTCCTATTAATTAGTTGTAGCTGGTGACTTCAAATAGTTCAAAGTATATTTAACATATTATATGTAAATTTTGTGAAATTAATATTTCTATTTTATCATGTAACATGTATTTATTGTAATTGTGATGTATTACATTGTATTGATTCTAATACAGATGAATCTTGTATAGAAAGAAACTTGATATTTGGGGAAAGTGATTTATTTTAATTTAGCCTCTCACTTAGTTGTAGCTAAGATTAAATAAATCAGGGGCAATTTAAAACCGGATATTTATCCCCATATAAAAATAATAAGGTTTTTGTTTTGTTTATAATTATATTATTTATATGAAGAAGAATGGACATCAGATTGATTTATAGAATTCAAATTTTTTTATAAGTATATAAAAAAAAATAACTGGTCAATATAAACTGTTAATACAGTTGGATGTTTTTATAACTGATGCAGTATGTAAAATACTTCAAATATTCAAATTGATAATTTTTATAAAGAAATAAATGGGATTGGTGGAATTGGATAGAAGTTAACTTGAAAATACTCCTTCCTTTTCTGTTGGACCAATCAGACCATAGAGGTTATAACTGAAATAACAAGATGGTTACAATACTTGAAGATGGTCGGTCATGTTCAGCGACTGCTCCTTAAAGAATAAGGAAATAATTGTTTATTTTATTGATGTTGGTTGAATGAAATAGTGTTAAAAGTATGAAAGATTATATAGTGATATAATAGTCATCCATCTTAGTGAAAAACATTTTCTAAGTGAAAATAATGAATAATAATGACTGGATTGACCGTTAGCATTCGTCATCCATTAAATACATAAAATGGTAATCTTCTAGAAGTGAAAAATATCAACCTAAGCCGGAATCTTTTGGAACTTTTAAATTACAAGATTCATCTTGACCAAAGTGAGAGTTTTAAATAAACTAACTTATCGTTCAACTGTTAATAAAGTGTTGTTATTTGTGTAAGAAACTTTTCCTCATTCCCCTGAAGAGAGTTATTAGTGCCGTGGCAGATTTAAAGTGGTTTAAATTATATCACAAATCTTCAACTTCGGATATCTCACCGAGAAACCCAACTTTAAATGTCTCCACAACGAGGGGCATAAATTACACACAGCTTCATGGCTGAATTCAAATACCTAGGAACAATAATCACAAGTAGGAATGAGATGCACAAAGAAATTAAACATAGGCTCAATTCTGGAAATGCGTGCTATTATGCATTGCAGAGACCTTTATGTCCCAACTCCTTTCAAAAAACGTTAAACTGAAAATATATAAAACTATTATTCTACCAGTTATATTATATGGGTGCGAAACATGGACTCTTACTTTAAGAGACGAAAGGAGATTAGAAGTATTTGAGAATAAAGTACTTAGGAAAATTTTTGGACCAAAGAGAGATGAACAGACAGGTGGATGGAGAAGACTACATAACAATGAACTACATGGTCTTTATAGGAAGCCAGATATAATAAGAACAGTTAAGTCTCGTAGACTGCGATGGGCAGGACATGTTGCACGTATGGGGAATGGGAGACTTGCATGGAAGCTTCTTGTAGGAAAGCCAGAGGGAAAACGCCCAGTTGGTAGACCAAGAATGAGGTGGGGGAATAACATTAACTATGATTTGAGGGAAGTAGATTATACAGGGAATGATTGGAAAGCATTAGCTCAGGATAGGGATGTATGGAGAGCTTATGTCCGTGCGGCCATGAACCTACGGGTTCGATAGTGCCAGTGAGTAAGTAAGTAAGGCAATCATTGAGGTTGAACATCATATGCAAGATATTAACAACACCCTCATAGTACTGAGTAGAGAGAATACTGCAGGTAAAATAAACATACTGGAAGATATACAAATTCTAAAAGAAATCAGTAACAACTTGATTCTAAACGACAACGCTCCCAGTATACACAATCCTCTCTATAAAATTATCACACTTCATCGATGCTCAACGACAATAGATCTGCTACCTTCTGCTGATGATGGGACTAGTCCCGAAAGGCCTATAGTTGTTTAAAAGTCTAAGAAGTTGAAGGAGACGGACTTCAGAATTTTATAATATTAATCTTTTATTTATTTTGGCTGAATTAAGGCCATAAGGCCTTCTCTTCCACTCAACCAACACAAATACAAATAAATATTTGACAAATATAGACATACACTATACTAACTATAAAGAGTTAAAATACATTAAATGTTGCATGTAAATATCATGCAGAAACAACATTTTATACGTTAATAACAATTATAATACTTGCGATGATAATAATAATAATAATAATAATAATAATAATAATAATAATAATAATAATAGTAATACTACTACTACTACTACTACTACTACTACTACTACTACTACTACTACTACTACTACTACTACAATAATAATAATAATAATAATCCATCCATAGTAATTCTGCCCGAGGGCATGCTATGCTTTGCAGCTTTACTAGGAATTATAGGTGTGGTAGCTTCTAGTTGCTTTCCACGCCGTGAATGATGATGCTGATAAGGGTGATGATGATGATGGCCGGATGATTTTCGGGGACCGTTGGGCCCTAAGCTTCCTGACATTTGACAGGTGAGGAAAAACCCCGTAAAAACCTCACCCAAAAGCCTGTCCTGACCGGGAATCGAACCCGGACCCGCTGCGTGACAAGGCAGCACGCTACCTCGAGACCACAGCGGTGGATAATAATAATAATAATAATAATAATAATAATAATAATAATAATAATAATAATAATAATAGTCTAAATGTGATAAAGTATACGAGAAACACCAATTAATGCAGTATGTACACTTAGTGACAAAAATAATGAGCCGCTTCAAAAAGCAGAGTACTTGTTATGGCCCACTGCGCATACTCGAAAAGCCATAGCTGCAGTTCGCGAGGTGACGCATTGTTAAATGTTTTAAATACGCTGTACTTGGTTTTAATAGTCTTAGATAGTTAAAGAACAGCGAAGGAGACGTATTTCTGGATATTTACGAGCGTTTGACAAATGCAATATTACTCAAATTGCGACATTTTAAATAAAGTTCAACTCTCGTTCATAGTGTAAAAATAAACAATGAAACTACTATCCGATGTTCGAGTAGCGTAGACCGTTAAACTACTTACAACAAAATGAAATGTATGTAGAAGCCAGGGTTTGAATCCTCCGTCATTTTTTTATTCATTTATATTTTCGCAAAATACATCCTATAACATTTAATTCTTGCCACATAATCTACGTCCACTTTACATCATATTAATTAATATTCCTGCCTTCGTAAATTCTGTAACACTATTTAGCTACCGGTATAAATTTCATTGTGTGTGCAGTACCACGTTTTAATAAGAATACTATACATTTATGTAATAAAATATAATTTTTTTTTTCAAATGCCCCAGGTTTGTCTTTCAACATTCCTGGTTTCTCTCCTGGCATGGCGTACTTGTAACCCACTTCTTAGGTTGGGGCGCCTGGAAGGCGGGGTTACGTTGCCCCGATGATATGATGGGTGATGGTGATGATAATGGTGCGCCATGAGAGTCCCTAATCGTAAGCTTAACCTAAGATGAATATGAATGATGATGATTGCGATGGCCATATGATTTCGGGGACCGTTTGGGCCTTAAAGTTTTCCTGACATTTGTCTTACAGGTGAGGAAAACCCCGATAAAAACCTCACCCAGAAAAACTGCCCCGACCGGGGATCGAACCCGGGCCCGCTGCGTGACAAGGCAGCACGCTACCCTGAGACTACAGCGGTGGACATAAAATATAATATGGCTTCATATATTTATGAGTTTATTTATTTATTTACTACGTATTAGTGATGAAAAAGTTTCAGCCTTCAATTAAAATATTTAGTTTATATATGCCAAGTCCAGCATAATAATAGCCCATAGATGATGGACATTAATAAACAATTATTATTATTATTATTATTATTATTATTATAGATGAATAATAATAATAATAATAATAATAATAATAATAATAATAATAATAATAATCCATCCATCCATAGTAATTCTGCCCGAGGGAAGGTCTTTCATTGCAATTATAGTATTTTCATGCTATGCTTTGCAGCTTTACTATTTATAGGTGTGGTAGCTTCCCGTTGCTTTCCACGCCGGTGAAGGATGATGATGATAATGATGGCAGGATGATTTTCGGGGATCACAGGGCCCTAAGATTCCTGATATTTGTCTTATAGATGAGGAATAGCCCCGAAAAAAACCTCACCCAGGAGCCTGTCCCGACCGGGAATCGAACCCGGGCCCGCTGCGTGTCAAGCAGCACGCTACCTCGAGACCAAAGCGGCGGATTAATAATAATAATAATAATAATAATAATAATAATAATAATAATGGGATGTATCAAATGATGTGAAGAATGTAATTGCCTGGGGATCCAAATTAACTCAAAATGTACCCAAGAAAATGACATAAAATATAGAATTCGAAAAGGCAGATCGGCAATGACAATGTTAATCAGAGTTTTGTGGTATAAGTACATAAGAATAGATACCAAATTATAAATTTATAAATCCATAATTTGAAGCTCGCTAACATACGGTGCAGGAACTTGGCAGTTGAATAAACATTTAAGTTTGAAGCTTATGTCTACGTGAATGGATTTTTTCAGACGCTCAACTAGACATTCTAAATTGAAAAAAAAAAAAAAAAAATCAGAAATACAATCATCAGACAACAAATGAAAGTCCAAAATTCAATATTGGATCTTGTGAGATACAGACAACTATATGGTATGATCATATACATAGGATACCAGAGAAAATATTACCCAGACAAGCTTTGGAATGAATTCCACCTGGAAAAGGAAAGAGAGGTCGACCTAGATTTAAATGGATGGATGATATAAGAAGAGGTATGACGAGACTAGGTCTGGAAGAATTGGAATGGGAAGATAGAGAAGAGTGGAGAAAGAAAATAAAAATTTAAAAATCTTTGGGCATAGGAAGATGTTTTATTACAATGTAAACCTGTTTATAAATAAATAAATAAATAAATAAATAAATAATAATAAAAATAGTAATACTTCCAAATAGTTAATATGGTTTTTCCTTTAAGAATGGACATAGTAACCTTTTTATGCCTCATCACGTTTAGAAAGAATAATCTTCAAAGGAAGAAGGGAAACGTAATGTAGCTCTAATGTGCAATTATTTTACTCGTGTGAATCGCGCGTTAGAACTTGAAATATTCGAAATCAAGAGTCGGCCCATTCTTTTTGTCGCTAAGTGTACCTTACATTGGGTAATGATGAACTTGAGGTTAGAGCAAATATAAATTTAAATTTCTTTTAAAAGATGCCAATATCCCTATTCTATTCTATTCTATTCTATTCTATTCTATTCTATTAAAATATCATACTAGCTAATACCCGGCGTGCGCTGCTACGCCTAAATAAACGAAATATGTGTTAATTTTTAGTTGAATAAGTAACAAGGAAAAGATTATAAATTTATATTATAATTATTTTAGATACCTCGTGCGTCTGTAAATGAAATATATTTAAAAGTAGATTTAATTGATGTTTACAAATTTTCATAAAGATCGGTTGTGCGGTTTAAATAAACTAATGTATTTTATTTAATACATTCGAAATTTAAGGATTACTTTAATTTAATGATATATTGCAACGAATCGAACATGGTGGATGCTAGAGTAATTTTTAATTTGTATTTCAGATAAACCTCTGCTTCTAATAGTTCAATTTTGCTGATTTTTGGACAATACCCATATCGGTTTATTTTAATAGTATATACTGAGTTTCTTTATGAAAACATTGAAAATTGCGACCGCTAGAGCGATTTCTAAGTTTTCGTTTCAGGTGAACTCTCACACCTAATGCTTGTAGATCATATATAACATCTTAAGACCGAATGTACAAATTTTCATGGCGATTGATTGAGCGCTTTAGAAACCTATAAATCACAAACATATGCAGGCTGAATTGTTATATGTAAAGTTACTCTGCTTGATGTTATATATACAATTCCTTCTTTAATAACTTATAAGTAGCAGTGATTATGTTAATTTATACAAAAATAAGAAATAATGCAGAGCACAAAGAATGTCGGATGGGAACATAATATAAATTGTTAGATAACCTCAGCTGACAACTTGACTTCAGAATAAAAGTCTGAGAAATAAAGCTTTTTACAGCTGTCTGACAAGATGTTGTGTTAATGTCAGTTAAGTGAAAATGAGTTATAAATGCGACATAAAGTTACAACACTTTAAACCACATTTCCATTCGTCTATTTCCCGCAAGTGTCTACTTCACTGCCTTAACTGAAGACACATGCCCTTCTTTTGAATCACTGCTGAAATAATTTTATTTTAAAGCCATTGTCTATTATATTAGAGCAATTCCATATGCGACTGACTGACATTTACAATGCACTTTTGCAGCAAAATACTTGCATAAATATTACAATTGATTGAAATTAGGGGTGTTATCTACGTGATATGATAGAGGAAAAGTGTTTGATTAAGAATGCACATAAATATACAACTTCTGAAGAAAAATAATGATATTTATTATTTATCAAAGTATGTGTGAATGACTGACATAAATGTCAACTCATCATGCAGCTTAACATGTTCATCTGCATCATTCTCTGAAGTGTCATTCCTAATTTAATTTTCCAAAATACTGTATCGAGGGCACATTTCAAGTTACATCCTAAATAAAACAAAACCTAAATCACAATTTATACCGGAGTTATGACCTTATATGTGATGTGTGACTGAGTGACTTTATTCTGTGACTGACTGACATCTGAATTTTATTTAGAATTTCAAAATGCAAATATTACACAAATGTAACAAAATACTATGAAACTGGACAAACAGCTTACTTACTCACTGGCACTATCGAACCCGTAGTTTCGTCGCCGCGCGGAAATGAGCTCTCCATACAACCCTATCCTGAGCTAATGCTTTCCAATCATTCCATGTATAATCTACTTCCCTCAAATCACAGTTAATGTTAGTTTCCCACCTCATTCTTGGTCTACCAACTGGGCGCTTTCCCTCTGGTTTTCCTACAAGAAGCTTCCATGTTCATCTTTCAGTCCCCATTGGTGCCAAATGTCCTGCTCATCGCAGTCTACGAGACTTAACTGTTTCTTATTATATCTGGCTTCCTATAAAGACCAAGTAGTTGACTGTTGTGTAGTCTTCTCCGTTCACGTCTGCTCATCTCTCTTTGGTCCAAAAATGTTCCTAAGAACTTTATTCTAAAATACTCGTAATCTCCTTTCTTCCCTTAAAGTAAGATTTCATCTGGGATATCATTTCTTCTTGAGGTTGCATGTGGAGTTCCTTTAAAATACCTTCATTCCTCTGATGGTTAAGTAGATTATATCCAGCAGTTCGGCGCATGAATCTCATTTCTGCATTTTATAATTAGAAGGTCTCTTCGAAGGGCGTTATTAATAAATCGGTATCTTAGATATTGATTCTAATAATATCTCTTAATAGGTAGCGGGTCGAGGAATTCATGAGGTGAAGTCAGGACTTCTAGTAGGAATTCATGTTATTTAACTCACTACTCTCACATCAAGGAAAACAAATATACACTGTTTATAAATAGTTTAACAAAACTGAAAATACAATATTTGCGAGACGAAATAAAAATGTATACGAGAACAAGATAAGCACTAATGAACTCAACATATTAATAAATGTAAAAAAAATGCATAAAATAGAACCTGTCAATACTTATGAATTTAGATGCAAAATTTCAAGAAGCAGAGATAAATCTCAGACTTTACCCGTAGATAAGGACTGTCATCTTTAAAGTATTAATTTTAAGGGCTTAATTTTTTTATAATTAAATACATTTCTAATTTAAACATTCCTGACAGAAAAAAAAAGCTCTACTTATGTAACTGCCCAGCAGAGTCGCTGACATGAGTCCTAAGCGGGCTCAGAGGCCTCCATTCTTTCTGGCCCTATCTGAGCTCAGTTTTATATCGTATTCTCCTTGGGTGTGACATAGCTAAATTTCCATAATAGTTTTCTGGAACATTTTATCGAGTTGTTATTTAATTTTTGTCTCTTGTCGCCAGACAAAAATTTATTTCTGGGAAACTTTGGATATTATTTTTATCAAGATAACATATTTCTAAATCTTTCTAAATGAGTTCCTACAACTTGTTTGTTCAGTGAAGCTACAGGGTCAATTATTTAATAAAATGATATGAGATTAATAAAGTTAGCCCTTGTCACAACACTGCAGCTCTTAATCTGGCGATGTTTCTTTTTTAGAATCCAGATTTCTCTTCCATTCAGGAAAGTCGGTAGGGCATATATATATATATATATATATATATATATATAATTAATCAATAACTAGTCTTGATAATAATAACCTGGGTATCGAAACACGTTGAATATTTTAATATTTTGGTTTGGTGATTTGGGTTTTATTGATTATGTGTAATACATGGTTGTCTATTTTTTATCTAGACAAAATTTTAATTGAGCTTTGTGATATTCTTTTTACAGACTTCCCATTTTCATTCAAATACTACAAAGCGTTTATTATTATTCGTTCGTTTTTTGGGATTCTGTGCCATCTTGCTACCTACATAAATTCAAGTAAAAAAACGGAAAACACACAATTAATTGTTTGCATATGTGAATAAATACCTGAAATAAATAAATAAATAAATAAATAAATATATATATATACTGATTTTTCCCCAAATAAATTGAGAATGCCTAAAAATGAAGTGAGAAATCGAGCTTAACCCATTCGTCTCAAAAGACGGTAAACTCGCCGGAAGTTAAATGGCCTTCAACTGTTACATCCCTTGGCAGGGTAATCTTTTGTTAACATTTATGAATAGTAGAGAAATATGTTTTGACCTTCACCCTTATTGTGACCTCAGGTACTGTTATCTTTTGTTTGTTTTCAATGTCTGAAAATAAAAAAAAATATATAAATTACGGTAACTTAAATCCGATTTCTGGGGAAATGCATTGAGCATTTTTACCTGAAGCGAATGGGTTAAGGTAACCTAAAATCACCATATTTGCCATGTAAAATATGTTAAGTCATTGCTCAGATAGTGTAGCCAACTTTCCATTTCCATTATAAAACTTATTTTTATGTGTGAGCAGATATTTAGTTTTTTTTTTTGTTTACTTCCACTAACAAACAAATGAACTCTAAACTAGTATGGTGTACTAACTCATCCATTTTCTAACCCTAACTTCACGATCTAACACTAACTTTCTCATTTTCTCACTCTAATTTGCCCCTAATGTAGGTAGACTCCTGGGATAGTTGTCCTTTCCGTTATATAATATATTTCTATGAGTGTACATATGTTTCGTTTTCTTGATATTTACTTCCAGTTCCAATTTCTTAGTGTTACTCAATAGTGTGTGCGTCTTGGCCTTTAGTATCTCCTCGCTATCGGCCAATAGTACTACGTCATCATTACACATTTTAAACATTCAAATTAAACTTATAAAAATGAGGGTAGTAATGAACATCAAATAAGACCCTAATCTAATGGGCACCCGCAAGGATCCCAAAGTTTTGTCATGTCATGTCTCCAAATTTAAGTTAAAAAAATCCGTAAACTAGCATATTCGAACCATAACTTCGATTTTCTGAGAAATTCGCTTAGTTTACGCAGTTCCTGCGTGACGGATATTCTATTATTAACGTTTGAAAACACTGCTATTGAGTGACAATAAAAATAACAAAATATCCAAAGTTATGAAAGGATTAATCTTGTATTCATTGCAGGATTTCACGAATGGGAGAGCAATATGGGGAAATGCCACTCACTGACAGAACAGCTTGTCTCTTCTAAGTGATGTATGATATAAGCTTATTGTATGCACAAAAATTTGATAATATTTCTCTTTTATATTTACAGCATGGAGACATCTGAAGGAAGAATTTGGAACTGAATGGTTGATCGATATGAAGCATGGAGGATGGAGAAGAGATATTGAGACTAGAAGATAAAAAAAATTCAAAATGAAAACATAGCAAGATAGAAAACGTCAAGATGGAACTTTTATAACGTAGATATTGTGAATATTTGAAGACGAGATCCTTGGAGAGCCATGCGAAATAAAAATGGAACATATTCAACATTCTATGGATACGTTCCTTAAAAAAAATACTTCATAAGTATTTTACTAGCTGAGAAATGTTTCACAACTCTGAGAAATTCTCATTTCAACAACTAAAACGAGTAATTTATGTTTACAATTGTGGTAACACTGCTTGAAGACGACACTAGACTCGACAAACGATATTAAAGTCCATACAAGTGTTGTGTTTGCATAAACTACACAACTTCTGATACAAAGGCTTATTGTTTTTGTAAATAAAACACAAAGCAAGATGTGAGAGGAAGATAGAAACTACCAGAAAGAGAAAGTGAGAGAATTTAGAGAGTTTCTTGTTAGATTAAACTTGATTCAGAGATGTCAGTTTATTTAACTAAGCCACACAGCTTTTACAAAGCCTCCCATTACTTCTAAAATGCAACTGAAAACCTATGGTAGCACATGGTGCTATGAAACCTTCCTAGTTAATTGTTACTAATATTTTATTGTACATCAAATGAAAAAGTGGCCAAAGCACCATTAATCCAACTCTCAATTTTGAATGGCGTATTATCTAGTAGGCCTACATAATTTAACGAAAGGATGCGAAGTGCTTTAATTATTGAAAAACACGAAAATCAATGTCTAATATTATTGGCCTACGTAAAAATTTTTAACCTATGTCCTTGATTTATAAATTACTTCGACTGATTATTATTACATATTTAATAATATGACACTGTTAATGAACATTGCTCAAACTGCTGAATTTTAAATAAATATATTAAAAACCTATATTTATAAATGACTATTCAGCTTAGAAAAACGATATATAACTGTTACCAGATATGTTGAAATTGTGCAAATTTGTATTCAGTGTTTATGTATATAAATGGAAGCCTATAGAGCTTTAGATGCGCATTTCTGAGGAAATATCAGACATTGCAAATCTTGACAGAAGTTATGCAATGAAATTTCTGTTTGAATACTTGGAATAAACGCTAATTGTCTTCAAGAGCAGTTAATTACATCCGAGAACATTGTAGCAGCTATTACTAACACTAAATAGATACTAGCATTTTTATATTTGAATATTAATATAATCAAATAGAAGAAAGAATGTATTGTGTCAGAATTTGGGCTAGTATATTTAGAAAGACTGATATACATATATAGAAAGACTGATATACTAAAATAATTTGTTGCCTATGTTAAATCAACATATATACATACTCTTATAGCAGGAAAATATCGTCAGAACTTGTGGTGCAAAAATATATAATAAATCATCTGATATACATAAAATAATAAACGTGATTATCTTCAAATCTTGTGGTGAAATTTTGTACAATAAATCGTCTGATGAACGTCGTATAAAGTTAATGAGAAGTTGGATTTTTATATGATTATTTTATGTGTCAAAATGTAGAATTCATAACAGGAATTGATGTGAAGAAAATATATATTTAATGGTACGAAATATAGTTTATCAGCTCTTAAAGTGATGCGCATTTAAAATGAATGCGATTGAAATACGACGTATTTTAGATTTTGTTAACTTATAGAAGATCCACAAACTTACGATACGATACCTCTGAATAGAATTTGTGAATCAGATTTGAATTGCAATCTAATTACTTAAGTTGTTAAAACAGTCATTAAGTGAAGTAAATACTGCATTGTTTCAAATGTATGTGATTTAAGGGAGAAACATATGAAAATGAATTGACTCTTAGAATATCATCAAACTTTAAAGTTGATATAAGTTACTTCTGAACAAAATTGTCCATCAGATTTGATTTCAAAGGTAATTACCTAAATTTGTTAAAATTATCGTTTAATAAACTCACTTTTAGAATATCGTAAAGAACTCCAAACTTTAAAAAATATGCTTTTGAACAAAATATCTAACCCAAATATGAATTGCAATCTAATGACTTAAATTCTTAATGGCGTCGTTAAATACAGTAGTATGTGTACTTGTTTGAAATACATGTGTTTTGAAGGACGAAAGTGTGTTGATTTTTAAAATTCTTGAAAGGCTACAAATTTGAAATAGGATATTTTTGATTAGAATTTGTCTGCTAGATTTGATTTGCAACGCTAATGACCTAATTTGCTAAAATAATTGTCGAATAAAGTAATTACTGAATTGTTTAGGATGAATGTTTTAAGGACGAATTATGCGCAAATTAGTCAGGTTTTAGAATTACATGAAGAATCTGAAACTTGAAATAAGATACTTCTGAAGAACATTTGTCTGCAAGATTTAATTTGTAACACCAATGACCTAATTTGCTAAAAGAGTCGTTCAGTAAAGTCATTACCGAAGTTGTATCAAATATATATGATTTTCAGATGAAGTATGCGCAAATTTGTCGAGTTTTAGAATGGTATCAAGAACTTGAAACTTCAAGGAAGATACTTCTGAGGAACATTAGTCTGCAGAATTTAATGTACAACACTAAAGACATAATTTGCTAACAGACTCGTCAAAAAGTAACTGATTGTTTCAAATTAATGTTATTAAAAACTTACAGTTTAAAATGGTTTTTTTGTGTGAACTAAGTGCGTTATAATTGGAACGAATAACTTTTGATGAAAGAGAGTGAAGTAGAGGAAAGCCGTGCAGGAATTTAACCGCGGTTCGTTGTGTTTCGTAGTGTCGTGTGAATTTAAGTGATGTGTTACGCGCGCAGTAGTACGGCCTTGTCGTGGTTAGGCATACTTTGGGGTGTGCTTTCCTTGATCACGTTACTCACAGCGTTCGTGAGCAACGTGTGGTTGTTCACTCGCGAACCAGTGCGTCTGCCCAACAGTGACGTGTCTACAACAGTCACCTTCAAGATTGGTCTCTGGAGAGTCTGCCCCACTGTGCGCAGAGCCAACATCACTCAACGTAAGTAAATATTTTCAAATCAATTATCATTAAATAAACGTTAAGGGCTCAAGTTTAGAATGATTTACCCTTCATTTTTCAGTTTATTATTGTGAATTATAACTCTTATTCTGTATTTAGTAATATTTTAAAATATTTTAAAATATTTAAAACAATTTTTATAACTTTATTTTAGAATTTTTTATTTATTCAAATACACATATTGTGATGGTGACTTGCTATTTTCTCCAGAGAGTATATTATGTAGTTGGAACCAGTAGGTTATCGATGGTTGCGATTATTAAGGAATGAAAAAAAGGGTGTTTCATGGGATCCACCTTAGGTTAGAGTAATTTAATTAGGTTAAGTGTGAGTTAGTTAGTTAGCTTTTAGGTTCGTTACATTTTAAATGTGTCTAAATACATAAAACAAAAAAGATGATAATAATCGAAACAACGATATCGATATGTGGTTCGATGGTGGGTCATTAACTCTGGCGCATGCGTACCGTTGTTCTGTAGGTAAATTAAAGTGGAGAATCCCCACGTTAAGTTTTAAGATTATAGTGGCAATGACTGTCTACAGTAATTCAAAGTAAAACATAAAACATAACGCACAAATTATTGTAGTGATATGCTAATAACGACCTGAGGATTATATAACAAAATCCACACGAACACACCTGCATATATACTTGGATGTTATAATTAAATTTTGACGTTTAACAATGGAGCCAAATATGACATGAAAAGAAAAATTAACGCCTGAACCGGTATTTGAACCCCGGACCTCTAACTCTATACATTACTTGATACCAACTCCGTTATCCAGGCATCCCAGTTGAAACATTAATTTTCATTTCTTTGATTACATTGATTGAGAATTATATATAACTAAAATTAATTAACTAACTCACTCACTGGCACTATCGAACCCATAGCTTCATGTTCGCGCAGACATAAGCTCTGCACACACCCCTATCCTGAGCTAATGTTTTCCAATCATCCCCTGTATAATTTACTTCCCTCAATTCATGATTAATATTATTCTCCTACATAATTCTGGTCTACCAACTGAGCGTTTTCCCCTCAGGTTTTCCTACAAGAAGCTTCCATGCTCCTCTTTACTTGCCCATTAGTGCCAGATGTACCCATCGCAGTCTACGATACTTAACTGTAATTATTATATCTGGTTTTCTATTAAGATCATATATATTACTTTTATGTAGTTTCCTCCATTCGCCTGTTTTATTTATCTCTCTTTGGTCCAAACATTTTGCTGACAATTAATGATTCTGGGATGTCTGGATAACGAAGTTGGTATGGTTTCGCGCCAACGTGTTAATTACAGGTTCCGAGTTCAAATCTCGGTTCAGATGTTAAATTTTATTTTCAAGTCATATTTACTTTCATTGATAAATATCAAAATTTAATTCTAACATAGATGTATATATATTCATTTTTTTCTTTTATATCATATGTGTGTGTGTGTGTGTGTGTGTGTGTGTGTGTGCGCGCGTGTAGTTTTTGTCTGAAGAAAGTACGGAAATTAACAAAGTTAAACAAGGCCATATAGATATTATATTTAACATTTTGAATTGTGCCTCATACTTCAAGGGAATATTATCTTGTATTTCAATATTTGTCCGTCGCCGTGACGTAGTCGGTAGAGTCCCTACCTTCCACTCCGACGACCCGGGTTCGATTCCTGGCGGGGTAGGGGATTTGAAATCGCCACCCTGGGTCTGGGTGTGTGTGTCCTTTCCTTGTGTCTACGTGAGGATAAAAGAAAGTTAAAAAAAGGTAAAACAAAAAGGGGGAAAAAAAATAATGTTAGAGATAAACAATAATGCAGTAAGATCAGTTTAGTAGTGAAGGCAGACGCGGGGTTTGTGCTGTGCGATAACGAATGCTTACACGTGCAAGCACGGGACCTGCAATTTGCGCTGACTCAACTGTTTACGAGTTCACGGCCACAGTCAGAGAGTATACCTCGAGTAGATAAGGTGTTTGATCGCTTTTCCTTGTGAACTGAATGACATGTGTATAAGCTATTTCAATTTTAAAATTTGTATCTTATAAAACATAAGTGTAAAGTGAATCAGGTGTGTATGAGTGTAAACTGTATAATGGTTAATAATTTTTCTACTGAACAAAGTGTATCATTATTTATGAACAATATTTATTAACTCAGTCTACCAGCGAAGTACGAAGACGTTTTGAAACACGATTCCCGGGTGTAAAAATTCCATCACGTTCAACAGTCCATAATATGTACAACAAATTGTATAAAGAGGTGTCAAAAAATGTATGGACAACGAAAGTGAATAGTTCCAACACCTGCTTCAATAAAGTTGGTAAGTACGACAATTTGTAAAATAGTTACGAAAATGTGTGTGGTTGTATCACCACGATCCTACGCTGTCCGTTCCCCGCCGCAGTGTCCATTGTCCATAGTGAAATCCTCGCGTCTGCTGTCCACCACTAAAGTGATCTCACTGGTACTTACAGGTCCAAATTATATTTTCCTTTAAAATTTACTGTGTCTTTTTTATCATCAGGCATCACTTTGTAAGTTTTTACAATTTAAAAAGTCACCATCATCATTCAGATTTACGATTCTCTGATAAACAGACACGTATTACAGCTGACGATGTTTCCTGATACTTTTTTTTTTCACGGTTCACTGTCCTACAAATCATTAACTTGTTGGTTTATGTCCTACATGATTCGCTAAACACCATCACTCATACACTTGGGTCTTCCTTTCTTCCATCTTCATGGATGAGTCCAATTCCATCTTGGCCATCGATCTTCTTAATTCGTTCTGAATGACCATACCATGATCATAGTATGCTAAATAATAAAACACGTATCTGAGATCTAGGGTATCCTAAACTAAGTAACACATATTTCTAAACACTCGTTCATTTTCGGAACAAGTTTTGTGTTCGTATTTTATTATTATAACATTTGACATAATAATAATAATAATAATAATAATAGTAATAATAATAATATTTTGATTAAGTAAATAATAATAAAAAAATAATATTTTTGTTAAGTATTTTCTGTACATTATGGTAGTTATCCTTCAGCCCTAATGTGTTTGTTCCGCCACAGATTTTTATCCTCAGCATCTTCTTCTTTGAGTCTCTGCTGATCATGTTTATTCTCACTTCAACCATTCGCTGTTCCCTGGGTTTCCTCCTCCTCCTGCCTTCAGGATTCCAATCCAGGATCATTCTTGGGATTCTATTATTTTCCATCCTCTTCAGATGTCCATACCATTTCAGTCTTCGTTCTTCTATTACTTACACAGTGTACTCGTATTACATAATACATATATTTAACATCCCTTATTTCACTAATTTTCTGGTCCCGATTTTCTCCTTTCTTGATTATCTTGATGCACTTAAAAATAATAATGCCCTTAATAATAATAATAATAATAATAATAATAATAATAATAATAATAATAATAATAATAATAACAGTAATAATAATAATAATTATTATTATTATTGTTATTAATTTTATTATTATTATTATTATTTTTTATTTAAGATTTATTTAGCCTGGTGGAGTTAAGGCCATGTGGCCTTCTCTTCCACTCACCAGGACAAACATATATTACATAAGAATATAACAATGTTAATTAACTCTAATATTAAACACTAAGTAAAAATTTGATCAAAAGATAATATCTAATATACATATTACGATCTATAATACAACCAGTTAATATTAGTTAAAATTAAGACTAAAACTAATAATAAAATGTATACAAGCAAGACATATTAAATTGTCCCTGTCTAGTGTATATAAAAAACAGGAAAATAATGAGATATAGAAAACTAATTTTACGATTATACAATATTTAAAACAAAACAAATAAAAATATTTGTTATTCTTAATATTATTTACATAAATAATTAAATATATTAATATTGCTAAAAGAATACTATCGGTGAGGTGTATAAGTCAGTTTGTTATTAAATAATTCTTTAGTTTGTTTTTGAAGGATGTTATAGTTTGACAGTCTCTGACA
The DNA here is from genome assembly GCA_030220185.1 of Diploptera punctata. NCBI lineage: Eukaryota > Metazoa > Arthropoda > Insecta > Blattodea > Blaberidae > Diploptera > Diploptera punctata. Next base: position 22,887 of record JASPKZ010004560.1, read on the forward strand.
TAGGGTGGAAGGGAATTCCATGTTTTGGTAAGTGACACCGTAAAAGATAATGAATAATATACAGTGTGATGAGGCGGGATATAAAGGACAATGTGCTGATGGGATCGAGTGTCAAGATTATGTGTGTCGGATAGTCTGATGAAGCGGCGTGATAAATAATTAGGCGATGATGTGTGAAGTATTTTATAGAGAAGGGATAGGGAATGGACAGTTCTACGATCTCTTAGACGAAACCACGATAATTGTTCCAGGGACGGTGTAACATGGTCAAATTTGCGAATACCACAAATAAAACGTGCGCAAGAATTATGAACACGTTGAAGTCTTTGAGTGGAAATAATATTTAAGTCTGTAAAAAGAGTGTCACAATAATCAAAATGGGGCATTGCAAGTGTTTCTACTAACATTTTCCTAAGGGCGAATGGCAAACAATTTCGTACACGATTTAATGAATGTATTATTGAGAAGACTGTTTTGCATGTATGGTTTATTTGTGTATTCCAATTTAAGTTTTTGTCAATAAATACTCCTAGAATTTTTACTGTCTCACTATAAGGGATTTGAACTCCGTTTAGTGACACATGCGAAACTGTGTTTAGGTTAATTGTAGATAATAGTCTCTGATGACCCATAATGATTGATTGTGACTTTGTAGGATTTAATTGCAGTCCATATTTAACTGTCCAAGTCATTAGTGAGTCAAGATCCTCGTTAATTTTGGCAACAGCGTCATTTAGTGAATATTTGTCTGTGTGGATGTAGATTTGCATGTCGTCTGCAAATAAATTATGTTTGCAATGCTTTAGGGAGTTAGATATGTCATTTATGTAGATTGAAAAAAGCAAAGGTCCAAGTACCGAACCCTGTGGAACCCCAGCTTTACGGAAGGACCAAGAAGAACATAATGTATGATTTCCTATAACAGATTGCTGGCGCTCATGAAGGTAGGAATTGAACCATTTCGTGGCACTATCAGAGAGTAAGAGGTTTTTAAGTTTATGCAACAATAAGTCCAAGTCTACCGTGTCGAATGCTTTACTAAAGTCCAGTAATGTAAGAATGGTAAGTTTTCGATTATCAGCAGCTTCGCGTATGTCTTCGCAAATATTTAGTAGAGCAGTATTTGTATTGTGTCCTGTCCTGAAGCCTGACTGAAATTGATCTAGAAGGTTGTAATCATTTAGGTATTCAGTCAGTTGTTTATGGACTAATCGTTCCAGAGCTTTTGAAAGAGTAGGTAAAATGCTAATGGGTCGAAAGTCGTTCGGGGTTGAGGGCGTTTTAACTTTAGGCAGTGGACGTACGAGGGCTTGTTTCCACAATGAGGGATATGTAGACGTTTGTAGTGAGGAGTTAAAAATATGAGTTATAGTAGGTAGTATAGCTTCGATTATTTTATTCAGTAAAGTAATATTTATACGGTCAGTTCCTTCTGCTTTGGTTTTTATTCGCATGATGGCTTTCTTTACGTCGTAGTCTGTAACATATGAGAAGTGGAAATGTTCTCTGTCGGGTTGATTTGTCAGTGATAATTCATTTATTGTTTGTTCTTTATCCTTTGGAGTAGTAGTTATACCTGTGAAGTGATTATTGAGTGTGTCCAGGGAAACAGGTAATTTGTCTACCTGTGTGTCTTTTCTCCCAATTCCCATTCTATTCAAGTTTTTCCAGATTTCTGAAGTATTGGTATTTGTTAGGTTGTATAAATGTCTAAGTTTGGCGTTTCTTATAGCTTGATTTGTCTTGTTACGTAACTGTTTATATTGAGTGAGACTTGTGTCTGTTTTGTTGAGTCTATATTTCTTATGTGCTGCGTCTCTATCAGTCATCAAGTTACGAATTGAAAGAGTCATCCAGGGTGCAGGGCGTCGTTTCACGAGTTTAGTTTTTGGTGGGGCATGTCTGTTGTATAATTGTAGTATAAAGTCATTTAGTGTCTCAACTTTTTCGTCTACAGAATGCAGCGTCCATATTGAATGCCACGGCATCTGCATAGCTTCTTCAATTAGGGTTGCATTGTCTATATGTTTTAAGTCTCTATACGTAATAGTCTTTCGAGTCGGTTTAGGGCACTGCAGTGAATATGCTAAGAATATAATATCATGTGCTGATATTCCCGGGGCTGGCAGTTGCCCGTGAGTAAGTACTCTGTCTGGATTATTAGTTGCAATTAAGTCAAGTAACGTCTCAGAGTGATGAGTGTGATGTGTAGGTCGTAGGGGTAGGAGTGTCATATCACAAGCCTGGAACGTAGCCATCAGTTGTTGTGTATGTCTGTTATCAGTGTCTAGTATATTTATATTAAAGTCGCCCATAACGATAACGTGTTCATATTGTATTCGCGCGTTTTGTAAAGTGGACTCAATTTCAGCGATGGCTTTTATTTTAGGAGGTTGGTATACTACACAGAGAAGACATTTTTTGAAACTGACAAATATTTCTATGAACATAATTTCGGCAGATGGTTCGTTATTAGATAGATACACAATTTTAGGAGTAAGGTCTGTTCTAACGAAGGCTCCAATACCGCCCCCGCGACTGTAAACACGATCGTGTCTAAGAAAAGTATAACCATCCATGTCAATTAAAGAAGAGGTAATGGTGGGATTTAGCCACGTTTCGGATATGAGAAGAGCATGAATATTTAAAGAGAAGAAAATAGTTCTGATCTCATCTATATGTGCAGTAATACTCTGAGCATTGAAATGGGCTACCTGCAAGGAATTAGGGTATGTGGACAAAGCTATTTCTAAAGCATTCCTTGAAGTAGTGGGGTCGATAAGGGGAGTGGGAAGGTTATTGTCCTGTAACCTGTCAAAGACTGTCAAAGGAAAATCATCATTTAGACGAAAAATGGTCGTAAAATATTTCAACAAACTTACAAACTAAACTTGGTATCACGTCACTAAGAATATCTTAATTTTATGTACTATTAATAAAATGTTTAAAGTGATAACTGTCGGTTATTCACTGGCCGTGTTTGCACTAATTATATTTCTGAGGCCCGGAGAATGATGCGTTTGTTATCTCCTTCTTTAACATGTATTGCTCCGTCAATTGTCCACACATTTGTTACACCATATTTGGTGATGCATTCTTTTAATAGCTTATACCTCATTTGAGTTAAGTCTTCCCTAATTGTAACACCACTCCCTTTCAGCTGTTTTTTGTTCTGGAAAACCTCTCTCCTTTTCCGATAGCTTACGAATTTGACGATAACCGGCCGTGGCCGGTCCGCCTTTCTCCCCACACGATGACTCCTATCTATATCGCATGTTTCCAATTTAATACCTATTTTAGACGCCACATCGATATCTATTTTGTCTGTATCCTCAGCGTCCATCTCCGGGATGCCAAAGATACGTAAGCATTGGCGGCGTTGGTACTGTTCAAGGGAATCAGTTTTTTCGCACAACAGTTGTTCTAGTTTCATTATTTTAGTATCCCTTTCCTGTAACGACAGCTCCAACTGTTTAATGACCTCAGTGTTCCGATCTATGGTTGTTTTCAACTCACTCACTATAGCCTCACGCACCGAGTCCTTTAGCAGCTGCAACATGGCAGGGTCCCTCAAACATTCCTGCATCACACGCTTTGTCATTTCTTCTTTATTCTCGTCGGAATTCTTTGTTTTGCGTGGCGCCATTATTACAGAATAAATGTACACACAAATAATTTCAAAATATCCTATACTACCTGTAAAACACAAACAATCACCTGCTAAAAACTGTGCAAAAACACGAGCGACCAGTATATTCACTACTCACTGTCCGCCATGACACTTCAATTATTAAGGACTCTCTCTACATTACAGTAGTTTTCCTTCAGTCCAAATGTATTTTGTTTCGCCACAGATTTCTATTCTCAGCGTCTTCTTCTTTGAGGTTCTCACTTCATCCATCCACTGTACCCTGGGTTTCCCCCTTCTCCTCCTGCCTTCAGCATTCCAATCCAGCATCATACTTGGGATTCTATTATTTTCCATCCTCTTTAGATGTCCATACCATTTCAGTCTTCGTTCTTCTACAACTTCAATAATATTGTACTTGACATTCATTATTTCTCTAATTTTTTGGTTCCAACGTTTCTCCTTTCTTGACTTTCTTGATGCCCTTAAATAATAATGCCCTTAATAATAATAATAATAATAATAATAATAATAATAATAATAATAATAATAATAATAATAATAATAATAATAATAATAATAATAATAATAATAATAATAATAATAATAATAATAATAATAATAATTATATTATTATTATTATTATTATTATTATTATTATTATTTATTTTACGTGGCAAAGATAAGGCTGAAATCCTTGCCTACCAATCAACAGGTTAGATAAATTTACAATAATTAGTCTTACAATAAATGCACATTAATGAATATTCCACAAGTGTTGGATATTACTTTATAAAATGTGCAGGGTATCCATGGCTTTCAATTGCATTCATAAAGTTTTATTTTCTAAGAGTAGTATTTAAACCGTAGCCGAGCGGTTAAGGTGGGAAGCCTTGGCGCAGAGCTACGGGACTTGCGCTGGTTCGAGTCTCCATAGGGGAAGAAATTTTCTCATGGTATTTCGGCCAGTATGGGACCGGTGCCCACCCAGCATCGTGAGGCAATTGGGTAGCTACAATAAGTAGCGGCTCCAGGTTGAGGAACCAGCTATAACGGCTGGGGGACTCGACATGCTAACCACATGTCACCCCTACACTGGCTGTTGATCATCTACCTCTGTGATTGATACATGTGGATGTGAAGGGCCAGCAGCCGGCTGGTAAATGGGCAACTGCTGAAAAGTGGAAAGACCCTCAATCGGAATTTAAACTGGAAAACACCTAAATTGCAAATTTTAATAACGGACAAGTCTCATAGACTGCGATAGGCAGGGAACGTGGCAAGAATGGGGAATGAAATATGGGGCGTGGAAAATTTCCTGTAAATGCTAGAAGGAAAACTTCCAATTGGTAGGCTAAGAATGAGGTGGTAGAATAATAATAACCATGTTTTGAGGGAGGTGATTGCAAATCAGGATAGCGGTGTATGGAGAGCTGATGTCTGCTCCGAGTTCGAATGTTGCAGCTAGTTAGTTAATTAGGGATTGATTTAGATGAGATGAAGCTGTTTATGATACACTCTGTTTTAACTGAACATTATAGTCTTTAAAAATATCATTTTTTTTAACTTCCCAACTTTCTAACTAACTCATTGGCACTATCGAACCCGGTTCATAGCCGCGTGGACATAAGCGCTCCATATATCCCTATATTAGCTAAAGTTTTCCAATTATCCCCTGTATAATATACTTTCCTCAAATCATGTTTAATATTATTCTCCCACCTCATTCTTCGTGTACCAACTAGGCGCTTTCCCTCTGGTTATTCTATCAGAAGTTTCCATGCCCCTAATTCATTTCCCATTCGTGACACATGTCCTGCTCATCGCAGACTACGAGACTTAACTGTTATAATTATATTTGGTTTCCTATAAAGGTCATATAGCTTACTGTTAAGTAGTCTTCTCCATTCGCCTGTCTGTTCATCTCTCTTTGGTCTTAACAACTTTTCTTCTTCTTCTTCTTCTTCTTCTTCACGGTTTAGGCTTATTTACTAGCCTGTTCCGGCTCCAAATTGCTGCTCTTTCCATCTTTTCCTTGGTCTTCCCAAACTTTTTCTTCCTCGTGGTGAATAGCTGTTTGCTGCTTTTGGTAAGTTATTCTATTCTCAGTCTTCTCAGTCATCCTTCGCAAATGTTCTTTCCAGTTTGTTCTGTATTTCTCTGTTGTTGTGTTTAATTCCACTACTTTTAGTTGTCTTATTTCTGCGTTATGTTTTTTGTCTGTTGTTTGATATCTTGCTATTGGTCTGAGGAATCTCATTTCAGCAGCTTGTATTTTGGCAGATTGTTGTGTTGTCACTGTCCATGTTTCGGATCCATAAGTAATAATAGGCACTGTCATTGTCTTTAACAACTCCATTCTCAAACAGGCTAAATAAATAAATCTAAATAAATCTAATATTTTCTCTTCCCTTGAAGTAAGAGTTCATGTTTCGCATCAATATAACTGGGAGAATAACAGTTTTATATATTTTCAGTTTAACGTATTCTTGAGAGAAGTTGGAACGACAACATTCCCTGTAATGCATAATAACATGCATTTCCAGAAACGAGTGTTTGTTAAATTTGTTTGTGTATCTCATTCCTATTTGCTAATTTTTTTAACACCCTATATAGATGATTTCAATAATGTAAAGTGCACGGTTAAGTATTCACATGAGAAAACGAGATGCGGAAATTGTAAGAAAACAAAATAATATTGACATAAGAGATTTGAGCAGACAGCTATAGTTGAAATATTCTGAAATATCTATCTTTATAGCCTCGGGAGATTTAAATTATTATTGGTAAAACCGGAAATTTATTCTATATTTTCTTAAACATCAAAATATAACTTAAAGAAAACATTCGCAAGTTATACTTCATGCTCAAATAACTCAAGAATGTTCTGGAAATACAAAGCATGATCGATATGCTTCATTTGTCATCTTATAGCCTTTTTACAGTAAAACGTGTTTAATACGGAACGTGAACAATGCGGAAATCTGTCAAATGTGAGCAAACTTATTGGTCCCGGTAAAATAATAGTAATTTTACGTGTATTTATTTCGTATAAAACGGAATTTGTCCAACGCGGGAACGGAAGGATATTTCTACACAATTCATGAAAAAATTGTTTATAAGGTGGAAAGATAGAGAAATAAATTAGTTTCCATTTCATTGAATTCCCGTTAGGCGAATTAACAATAAGTGACATAAGTAATGATTCCTACCGCCGCGCCAGGAGAAATAGAGTTTCTACCTGTATCTGGAATTTTCTTTCGGCCTCACTGTACACCCGTTTTGCGAAATACAGGTTAGTTTAAAAAAATATTTGGCGTGTGGATCTGTCTTACAAATGACCAGTGCAATGAAAAATCTTAAATTAGTTTAAGATCTGAGACCGATTGTGTACGTAACTTTCACAGGTAGCGTTCTGAATTTGCGGAATAAATATGGCTAAATCGTATGTATCATTGTCATTAAAAGACATATTCGGTGCTCTATAATCTAAGATTCGTTAATTTTTTATAATGCGGAATGTTGTCTAATGTGGAAAAAAAATTGTTCCCAGGCGATTCTGCTTTAAACAAGTTTTACTGTATTATTATTTTTCTTTCGTTCCCTTTATTGTCAAATTTATATTGTGTAGTCTATATTTATTATGTATCATTAGTAATAATTCTTATTGTATGTATAATTATAACTCTGGTGAAGTGGAAGAGAAGACCTTACGGTCTTAACTCCATCAGGTAAAATAAATTATTAATTAAATAAATAAATAAGGGCTACCTCTCACTCTACATTCCAACCCCTAGTATAGATCCGAAAGAAAACGTCGTCTCTGCTGTTTGAATCAGTGTCGAGATAGTTCCTGTAATGTGCTGCACGCGATAATTTTGCAGTCAGTTATACGTTCAGTTTAATTAACAATGGAACTGCGAACCATATCATGCCGAAACCTACCTTAGAATTTCTCCTAGAGAAATATTATGATCTACCAAGGCTGTGTCCAAATAAATATATGCCTTTTTTAACAGCAAGGCATTAAAATCCAGCGCCAAATCTCCTATTTAAACTATATAAAAGTGATACAAACACCTGAATTCGTAGTTTCGATAACTCTCACTACATGCCGTCCGCGTCGCATCCCACCTTACTTCACTCCGCTCCATCTAATAGCTTGAATATATATATATATATATCCATCCATAATAATTCTGCCTGCAATCGTAGCATTTTCATGCTATGCTTTGCAGCGTTACTAGGGAATTGTAGGCGTGGTACCTTCCCGTTGCTTTCCACACCGCTGAAGAATGATGATGATAATGATGGCCATATGATTTCGGGGACCGTTTGGGCCTTAAAGTTTTCCTGACATTTGTCTTACAGGTGAGGAAAAACTGTCCCGACCGGGGATCGAACCCGGGCCCGCTTCGTGACAAGGCAGCACGCTACCTCGAGACCACAGCGGTGGACTACATACATATATATATATATATATATATATATATATATTATAATTAAATGTTTAACATTGAGCAATGCAAGCTTATATGGTATGATAAGAAAAATAAATGCCTGGACGGGATTCGAACCCGGATCTCTGAGTCTGTACCTCAGCGTGATATCCATTACACTACCAGGCGAATCCAATTCAAACACTTATTTTTCTTATATATGTATTATATTCTCCATTATTACTAGATGTCGCGAGAACTCGGTCTTCACTGTCATCTAGCAGCTGACTATAACAAGTAAGCAAATTAAAGAGAATATTTTTACCTTATAGCAGTGACGCTTTATAGATGTTATGGGATTCGAACACGCTGAGGTACAGACTCAGAGATCCGGGTTCGAATCCCGTCCAGGCATTTATTTTTCTTATCATACCATATTAAGCTTGCATTGCTCAATGTTAAACATTTAATTATAACATCTATAAAGCGTCACTGCTATAAGGTAAAAATATTCTCTTTAATTTGCTTACTTGTTATAGTCAGCTACTAGATGGCGGTGAAGACCGAGTTCTCGCGACATCTAGTAACAATGGAGAATATAATACATATATAAGAAAAAATAAGTGTTTGAATTGGATTCGCCTGGTAGTGTAATGGATATCACGCTGAGGTACAGACTCAGAGATCCGGGTTCGAATCCCGTCCAGGCATTTATTTTTCTTATCATACCATATTAAGCTTGCATTGCTCAATGTTAAACATTTAATTATAACATCTATAAAGCGTCACTGCTATAAGGTAAAAATATTCTCTTTAATTTGCTTACTTGTTATAGTCAGTTACTAGATGGCAGTGAAGACCGAGTTCTCGCGACATCTAGTAATAATGGAGAATATAATACATATATAAGAAAAATAAGTGTTTGAATTGGATTCGCCTGGTAGTGTAATGGATATCACGCTGAGGTACAGACTCAGAGATCCGGGTTCGAATCCCGTCCAGGCATTTATTTTTCTTATCATACCATATTAAGCTTGCATTGCTCAATGTTAAACATTTAATTATAACATCTATAAAGCGTCACTGCTATAAGGTAAAAATATTCTCTTTAATTTGCTTACTTGTTATAGTCAGCTACTAGATGGCAGTGAAGACCGAGTTCTCGCGACATCTAGTAATAATGGAGAATATAATACATATATAAGAAAAATAAGTGTTTGAATTGGATTCGCCTGGTAGTGTAATGGATATCACGCTGAGGTACAGACTCAGAGATCCGGGTTCGAATCCCGTCCAGGAATTTATTTTTCTTATCATACCATATTAAGCTTGCATTGCTCAATGTTAAACATTTAATTATAACATCTATAAAGCGTCACTGCTATAAGGTAAAAATGTTCTCTTTAATTTGCTTACTTGTTATAGTCAGCTACTAGATGGCAGTGAAGACCGAGTTCTCGCGACATCTAGTAATAATGGAGAATATAATACATATATAAGAAAAATAAGTGTTTGAATTGGATTCGCCTGGTAGTGTAATGGATATCACGCTGAGGTACAGACTCAGAGATTCGGGTTCGAATCCCGTCCAGGTATTTATTTTTCTTATCATACCATATTAAGCTTGCATTGCTCAATGTTAAACATTTAATTATAACATCTATAAAGCGTCACTGCTATAAGGTAAAAACATTCTCTTTAATTTGCTTACTTGTTATAGTCAGCTGCTAGATGGCAGTGAAGACCGAGTTCTCGCGACATCTAGTAATAATGGAGGACATAATACATATATCTTCTTCCTTCCAAGTATTAGGCCAAGGCCTGTTACGATCCTATAGAAAATTTTCCCTCCAGCGTTTCATAGGACGGCCCAGTGATCTTCGTCCTCTTGGTATATAATTATAAACAGCTTTGGGGATCCGATTTGAACTCATTCTTTCAAGATGGTGTTTCCAATTTAGTTGGTACTGTTTAATATATTCCAAAATTGGCGTAGTCTTCAAGATATCTTTTAAGATATCGGTATACATATATAGTAGTAGTAGTAGTAGTAGTAGTAGTAGTAGTAGGACTTTATTAGACAAAAGGTAAGATATTTACAATATTATTTACAAATATGGGTCGCACGGGCAGTAAGCCGTACGTGCTGTTGACAGTCCGTTACAATAAAGTAATAATTGGTACTAGTGTAAAGAAAAATAAACAACAGAAACAGCAATAACATTACAATTACATAAAGAAAACACAATAATAATATTACAATTAAATAATAACAAAATAGCATTTTAAGAAAAATAAGTGTTTGAATTGGATTCGCCTGGTAGTGTAATGGATATCACGCTGAGGTACAGACTCAGAGATCCGGGTTCGAATCCCGTCCAGGCATATATTTTTCTTATCATACCATATATATATGTTCGATATCTTCATTTCATTTCAGCTCTGCTATTGTACAGCCAGCCACACCCCCTCTAAAACCTCATTTCTGAGGTTTCTATTCTTCATTCCTGTTTTTGGACAATACCCTGTGTTCCAATCCATTTCGCAATATAGGAACCGCCATTGTTTTATAAAATATTATGTGTCTTCATACATTCTAGTTCCCTTGAGACTTCATTTTATGATGACCCACACACACATACACGTATTTATTTATTTATTTTGTGTACAATATTTTCAGTTTATATGTATGATAAATTGTATCCCAGATGATTTAAATGATTCACCTGTTGTTTGTTTTATTCTCTAATTGGATTTTTACTCTTAGTGGCTCATACTCTCGAAAAGCTAAAACTCTCTATATGTATGTCTTATTTATATCTCACAACCGGTATTGTAGTTGTACCTTTGCCACATTTTTCTATAATTTTTACTCTGAGTAGGCTACTAAAGTTTTGATTATGTTTGAGAAAAAGCGACTGAAAATATTGCAGGGAAGAAGTTTTGAAACGGCTTTGAACGCAGTTTGAGACATACGATCTCATAATCCTACAGTTGTAAACATGTCTTGCAGACCATTGGATCGCTTTCATGTTTTCAAAGCAAGAGACTGACGCTACGTTCTACGGTATCGGATTCCATTTTCACATCCAATAACATTTACAAACTTTGCACAAATATGTTTCACTTTGTACGTTTCTTGGTTTATTTTCTACACGTGCACAAGTGGCTCTTAAAGTCACGCCTATTTGTGTTTCCAAGGTATAATGGGAATTTCATCATCATCCGTCACAAATTAGGCCTTTGTAGGCCTGTTTCGGCCCCATCTAGCAGTTTTTTAAGAGGTATTTCTGGTCGACGATGTTCGTTGGGCTTATATTGCATCATCATTTTTGGGATTCTTGAATTATCCATTCTTTTTACATGATCTAGCCAGTTTAATTTATATCTGTTGAGTTTTTTTTCTACAAATTCTATTTCTAATTGTTCTAAATTTTTTTAAATTATTTTTTCTATCTAAAAGAGTGTATCTTGTTGTCCTTCTGAGAAACTTCATATCCGTTGATTTGATTCTGCTCCTGTCTCTTTTTCTTAAAGTCCAAATCTCACTTCCGTATAAAAGGGAGGGTAACGCCAAAGTATTATATATTTTTATTCTTGCTGATTTTTGTACTAATTTAGCTTTTAGTGTATTATTTATTATTCCTAAGTTTTATGTAAATTTGGCGATTTTATTGTTCACATCTTTTTCATTTTGATATTTCACAACCTAAATAGTTGAAATGTTGTACTTGTTCTAGGCATTGGTTAGTGTGTATTATCTTACTTCTGATTGGATCTTCTGCTAAGAATACCAAACGTTTGACTTTAGCGGGAATTTAATTAACTCCAATGGACCAGACACGAACAGACAGGTAAATTGAGAAAACTACATGACAGTGAGCTATATGATCTTATAACCATAAGGAACATCAGATGTAATAAGAACAGTTACATCTTGTAGAATACGATGGGGAAGATATTTAGGACAAATGAGAAATTGAAGAGCGACATGGAAACGTGTTATTGGAAAATAATAGGAAAAGCTCTAACTAGGAAGGCCAACAATGAGGTGGTATAATATTAACTATGATTAGGGGAGTGGAGTTGTACAGGAATGATTGGCATGCCATCAAATCTATAGAAGACGAAGGTCTTCAACTCAATGGTTTAATATACTGTTAGTTTATGCTGATGATATAGTAGTATTAGGCAATAGTGAGAGATATTAAGGGCCAGCACCCACACTTTATTGAATAACATTAAGATATTGGGACTGGAAATAAACTTCAGTAAAACTAAATATATGGTCACGTAGAAATACATTATATAATGGAAATGGACGGTTATTGACAAATGAGAGAAATATTAAGAAGTGGTTGAATTCATATATCTAGGAACAGTATTTATATATATAGGAATGAGATCCAGAAGTAAATTAAACATAGGTTGAATTATGGAAATGCAAGCTATTATGCATTACAAGGCCTCCAGTCGTCCCAACTTCTCTAAATAAATCTGTTATTCTTACTAACTAACTCTAATTAACTAACTCAATGGCACTATCGAACCCGTAGGTTCATGGCAGCGTGGACTTAAGCTCTCCGTATATCCCTATCCTGAGCCAATGTTTTCCAATTGTCCCCTGTATAATCTACTTCCCTCAAATCCTAGTTAATATTAATCTCTCACCTCATTCTTGGTCTACCAATTGGGCGTATCCCTTCTGGTTTTCTTACTAGAAGCTTCCATGCACGTCTTTTATTCCCCATTCGTGTCACATGGCCTGCCATACGCAGTCTACGAGACTTAACTGTTCTCATTATATCTGGCTTCCTATAAAGTCCATGTAGTTCACTGTTATGTAGTCTTCTCCATTCACCTGTCTGTTCATCTCTCTTTGGTCCAAAAATTGTCCTAAGAACTTTATTCTCAATTACTTGTAATCTCCTTTCCTCCCTTAAAATAAGAGTCCATGTTTCGCACCCATATAATATAACTGGTAGAATAATAGTTTTATATATTTTCAGTTTAACGTTTTTTGAAAGGAGTTGGGATATCAAGAGTCTCTGCAATGCATAATGGCACGCATTTCCAGAATTGAGCCTATGTTTAATTTTTAGTGCATGTCATTCCTATTTGTTATTATTGTTCCTAGGTATTTGAATTCAGCCACTTCCTCAAAATTTCCTTCATTTGTCATCAGCTGTCTATTTCCATTATATAATGTATTTCTATGCGTGACCATATATTTAGTTTTATTGATATTTACTTCCAGTCCCAATTTCTTAGTGTTACTCAACAATATATATATTATAATAATTACACCTATATTATAGGAACATTTTACGTTACCTTCCCCACAGTTCAGCCTAAAAATTTGCAATTATTGATAATTGCAAGTCAGATATATTCCAACTTAAAAAGAAGGGACTTTTTCACGTTTTTCACTACAAAGGATGTAGGAGTTGAATATCACAACTCTCTTATAGCACATGTTCATCCCGGGAATCTCCTGAACATTTTGCAAAATACCCCATCACAATCGGACCAACGGTATGGCCGCGCATGAAGTACAAACAAACAAACAAACAAACAAACAAACATATATTCATTTTTATATATTAGATGTCAGGGAAGTATGGAGATCTCATGTTGGCTAGCGCATGAACTTCTGTCTTCTATAGTGTTATTAAGTGAGTTTGTTTTTAGGTAATTTTATTCCAGTATACATGCTACGAGTTATTGGTAAATCCAGAAAATTGGATAAACCTCGGTAAATTTCTGGACAAAACGCGGAAAATAAAGACAACACTCATTCATGAATAAATATATGTTATCAAAATTCAATACCATTAATTATTAACAATTATATATACATTAATTAGTGTATAATGAATGCTATTGTGTTATTATTTAACTGTAATATTATTAAAATATATATGCAGTCAATATGCCCATTTCACCAATTAATGTTTTAAAATGGTCAACAAGTTTCTACAGCCAAGCTGTCATTCTCAAGACCAGATATTGACTGTAATATTATTGTTTTCTTTATGTAATTGTAATGTTAATGTTTTTTGGTGTATAATGCTATTGTGTTATTATTTAATTGTAATATTATTATTGTGTTTTCTTTATGTAATTGTAATGTTATTGCTGTTTTTGTTGTTTATTTTTCTTTACACTAGTACCAATTATTACTTTATTGTAACGGACTGTCAACAGCACGTACGGCTTACTGCCCGTGCGACCCATATTTGTAAATAATATTGTAAATATCTTACTTTTTGTCTAATAAAGTCCTACTACTACTTCATTGGTCCAAACATTTTCCTACGAGTTTTGTTGATATATCTTCTTTAAATAAAATAACAAAGAGGTATTTCAGTACTTTGTCTTGTTTAAATTTCGAATTGATACAATTTTCGTGTCCTTAGAGAGAATGATAATAAAGCGCACACTGTTACCAACTCTGAACAAACAGTCGCAAAACTAAAGTAAATAAAAGAAAGCTAGGAGAGTACATTGTGTGTATGGAAGTACGTAGCAAAGACAAAATCTCACACAGAGGCCAGACTGAAGCAAGAATGCTGGGACGGAAAAAAGAGTACATACAAAACTGAAAAATTTCTCAAGAGACCTAAAAAATTTAATCTTCCTTTCGACGTAGTAGATCCGATTATATTTCACCAACTACGGTCTTCAAAATAAACATAATTCTCCAGGAAATTTTAAATATGTGTACAAGTTTATAATATTCGTAGCTCTCCGTTTGAATTTCATAAAATGTGAGATGTTAGAATTTTTTTATTTTCTTCTTTCTCTTCGTTATAGGGCGTCTGGCCTGTTACGCTCTCAGAATAGTTCATTTACCCAACTTCTTCTGAATCGTTCAATGTTTTGTTCTTTCTCAGCTCCACTGCCCAGGGTGGGCTTTGGCTTCCTTCACAGTATTTTTGCTCTCATTCATTTATCTTAATGACTTTATTTTTCCATTCACCAATCCTCATTTTATCAAGGTCCACTCACAAATTCTTATAACCGCCTTTTCCTTGGTCTAAAAAAACTCCAAGCACGACAGGCCTAAAAGGCCCTTGGCCTACCAGCTGGCTACTGGCCTCACATCCACATGTTTAATCACAGAGATAGACGATCATCGAGCCATTGTTGGGGTGACATGTGGTCAGCATGTCGTGTCCCTCAGCCGTTGTAACTGGTCTTCTCAACCTGGTTTACCCCTTCTTTAATTTCCTAGCATCAGTTTTTAAAATTTGTTTGGGTATTCTATTTTGATTCATTCTACAGGGTGATTCTGTAAGAGCATTCAATAGTTAAACAGGACATAGGGGATGCTCCACTGAGCAATTTGAGGTGGGAATCTAAGTCTGAGCTAGACTATGGAGATATGGAAGAAAACTTGTCTATCACATTGTATAGCATTACTGTTTTTTAGCTGATTTACAACTAACGTGCATACAAGTTTACATGTACTGTGCTGTTTATTTACAATTCCTACATCCTTTAGTTCCTGCAAGGAAGAGCCTGATGACTAGGAAATCATGATGAAGAATTTGACCTCACTCCCCTTGATTATTTCCTATGTGGATATCTCGAGTTACTTGTGTTTGAGACTCCAATGGAAACGGACAGGAAATTATATATTTGGCTGGATTTTAGCTGCCTGTGACGTAATTCGAATAACACCATTGTCAGTGTGCGGCAGAATCTGTACACCGATACCATGCTTGCATTGTGGTTGGCGACTGTCAGTTTGAGCAACTGTTGTAAGATACATAATGGTACGTTAATTGTGTCAATGATGGTACTTGCAACTAAACTAATAAATAATCTATCTCAAATTGTTCAGTGGGCATCCTCAGGCCATGTTTAATTTTTGCACGTGCTTACAGAATCACCATGTATAAACATGTCTCTAGTTCAACTAAGTCTAAGCTGTTTTATAAATTTTACAACCACTAGTCCTTAAAATATGTTCCCCCCTTTTTTGTTTATTTTCATATTCTCCACATCCCACTTCCACATACTGGTCCATAGATTTTTCTCATAACTTTTCTCTCAGGTACCCTCAAAGCAATTTCATCGTCTGTGTTTAGTGTCCATGTTTCAGCTGCATATGTTACTCACCAGTATTTTACATTTACAAGGGAACTGTCAACCATTGCGTTACCGAAACCTATCTTGAAATTTCTTCCAGAGAAGCTTTGTGATGTTATAAAGGCTGTGTCCAAATGAATTGTCTGCCGTTTTTAACTGCAATACACTATAATCCAGCGCCAAATCTCTCATTTAAACTGTATGGAAGTAATGCAGCTAGTGTATTGGCAGACTGGAAAACCCTCAATACTTGCCGCGACCGGCCTCACTCTACTCTGTGCTTAACTCATGCAGGGTTATTCTTGTGCTCCGTACAGAGGGCTGTCATTCTGGATTCTGTCCTCGATTTCTTTGCCTTGCATTATAAAACTGCAGATAGTTTTTTTGGACACGGCCTTGGTACATCACATCACTTCTCTGGGAGAAATTTCAAGGTAGGTTTCGGTATTTTAATGGTTAACAGTCGTTTATTAGTTTTTATGGACAGAAGGGATTACTTAAACAATTTCATATCTGTACGATATTATACGATTCGTATAAGTTATAGCAGGATATACTCTGCTGGATAAGAAAAGAAATGAAGATGTAAGAAAGGAACTAAATATTTTGAAACTTACAGACCGAATAATTCAATATAGGAACGACTGGAAAGACATATTGATAGAATGCCAGAAGAAAGATTTCCAAAATTATTGCTAAATTATAAACCACGCGGAAGGAGAAATGTTGGACGCCCACACAGAAGATGGTCTGAACAATTTTAACAATTCTAGATTTCATGAAATAGGAACGAGCCTACAGGCTTAATCCCTGGATGATGATTATGATAATAATAATAAGTTTAGTATCCAACCATACGCTTATTTCATTTTAATTTTTCAATTTATGTTTAAATCAATTCCTAAATATGTGAAATAATCAACACTTTCAAACGTATAATAGTCTAGACATTTTTTCGTAATGTATTTCTTCTTCTTATACTTCATGAAATTAGGCCTTTTGACCTGTGTTCACATCTAGTAAATGGGCGTCCAACACTTCTATGCCCCATTGGTTTGTACTTTAATGACAGCTGGGGGATTCTATCTCTAGACATTCTTTTAACATGTCGTAATGTATTTATACACTTTAATCAACTCTTAGGCTAAAATAAACTACGTATAAATACACTTAAAAATATAGTCTCCGCTTGGTCTCGAGATAGCGTGCTGCCTTGTCACGCAGAGGGCCCGGATTCGATCCTCGGTCGGGATAAGATTCCTGGGTGAGGTTTCTTTCGGAGGTTGCCCTCACCTGTAAGATGAATGTCAGGTTACTTTTTGGCCCAAACGGTCTCCGAACATCACCTGGCCATCATTATCATCAATATCATATTCACCTCATTAGATCAAGTTTAGGATTATAGCCTCTCCTGGCGCATCATTACCCATCGTCATCACCCATCATACCATTGGGACAGCGTAATCCCGCCTTCCAGGCGCCCCCAAGCTCAGAAGTGGGTTACAATACGCCAATGCCAGGAAAGAATACCAGAATGTCGAAATGACAAATTGGTGGCATTTAAAAAGAAACACTTTAAAATACACATAGCATTGTTAAATAATACAGTAGTCATAAATGCACGTATAAAACTTGTGTTTATAAAACAACTGATACTACAATACAAACTGACCCCACTGTAAATTTTTCATAAATGGGGTTAATTTTTGCTTGAAAGAGATTATTGTATGGCAGCGCCAGATTTCCAAAATGGCTAGTGAGAGTAGAAGTTACTTGAATTTGTTACAAATTATATAACATACAGTAATAATAATAATAATAATAATAATAATAATAATAATAATTGCTCAAGAATATGAAGACATGGAGTTTAGGTTCACAAAATATATTGGACGAATACGATAACTGGGGTTTGAAAATAAATTTAGAAAAAAAAAATTATATGGGACGTGGAGCAGAAACCGAAGGTTTAATATTAGAAAATCAAAAGGGGTATATTAGAGGATGGGGAGTAAAAGTGGATAAAGAAGATAAACAAGAAAGTGAATTAGGAAGAATAAATAAAGGTAGAGCAATAACAGCAATGATAAATGGAGTCTTATGGAACAGACATTTAACCAGAAAAAATAAGTTACAAATATATAATTCAATAGTAAGAAATACTGTCACATATAGAGCTGAAGTTTGGAAATGCAACAAAAACTTATGTCGATGGAAATTGATTTATTGAGGAGAGCAACAAGATGTTCAAAATTACAAAAAATAAGAAATGCTGTCATACGAGAAAAACATAATATTAAATATTCAGTAGTAGATTATGTAAGATGTAAGCAATTAAATTGGTATGGGCATGTACGACTAATGCAAGAAGAAAGGTTACTCAGAAAAAAACATTGGAATGGTGTCCACTTGGAAGAAGAAGAAAAGGAAGACCTCGAAACTCGTGGATGCAAGAAATAAGAACTGGAATGAGAACCAGAGGACTGGAGGAAATGGAATGGATGGATAGAGGCGAGTGGAGAAGAAAAATAAAACTTTAGGCACAGAAAGATGTGTAAGCATTGAATATCTGTATATAAATAATAATAATAATAATAATAATAATAATAGTGATGATGATTGGTTTTTTAGCATTACAGTGGTATGGCCATGTCAAAAGAATGCCAAAGCAATGATTGCCTAAAATTGTTATGGAATGGATCCCAATAGAAAGGAGGAAGAGGGGAAGACCGAAGAAAACTTGGATAGAATGGGTGCAAGCAGCTATGAATATCAGAGGATTGGAGGAAGATCAATGAATGTATAGAGAGGAATGGCTTTTGGTTTCAGGAAGACGGCGGCAGGTGCCATGATACCGGATGATGATGATGATAATAATAATAATAATAATAATAATAATAATAATAATAATAATACTTGCGCACAATCGTGGAAAATTAATTAATGGGCACATAGCGCTAAAGATCTTGTCACTTTGGAACACGATTCCAGATGATATCTTAAACACTTTAGTACGCATAGTTTACATCTGCAACTGTCTTCGATTTGATGGTAAGAGCCATACAGTAATATGTTAGATTTTTACATTATCTTGTTTTCACGACGGTACCGACTCATTTAAAAAACTGACACCAGAATGATTGTTTCGCCAATCTAAGGGATAACATACTTAAATATTATTAAGAAATGGTATAAAACTAATTCTTATACTCGCACCACTCTTTGCACTTCTAGATCCTAGACTAGATATATATAACCTCAGATGTTCAAGCAACTAGAAACTAGATTTTTCTATTGATTTAGTGAAACGTGAAAATAACAGTTATAATTCTTCAATCGTACTTTTATTTTTATTGTGTTGTAAAACGAGCACTATCTATGTGACAACTTTTATACTCATATTTTCATTAGAATCGGTCGATTTCACTTGTAGAACTCGATATTTGTTAGACACGACATTATGGAGTGAGGCCAAGAAACTTTCCACATATGTAATAGAGTTTAATTTACCGAAATAAACGAAATGATTTTACAAATTTCCCCCTCTATTTTCATTTCTGTCTGTAACTTTCTTTTTTATATACGTCTAACTCTATCTCCATCTCTATAGAAATTTTGTCTCCTGTTTCTCTCTCTTTCCTCCCGTTTCTTCCTCTAACCATTATGTTGAATCACCTTTTATTTATTTCTAATCCTTTCTTCTTTCCTCTTTTCTTTTCTTTCTGTATCTTCCTTTTTATATCCCTTTGTATTTCTCTTCGTCCCAACTTTTCTCAAAAACATTAAACTATAAACATGTAAAACTGTTATTCTCCCAATTGTATTACATCAATCCGAAACATGGATTATTACTTTAAGGGGAGTATCTTAGAATAAAGTTCTTAAGGGAAAAATTGGACCCAAGAGAGTTGGACAGGCGAATGGAGAAGATTACATAACAGTGAGCTACTTGATCTTTACAGAAAATCAGATTCAATAAGAACACTTAAGTCTCGTAGACTGCGATGGTCAAGCCATGTGGTACGAATAAGGAATGAAAGAGGAAATTAATAATAATAATCATCAGCAGCATCAAGGATTAGACCTGCTGGTCTGTTCCGATCTCATGTTAGAAATGGTCTGTCCATCTTTTACTGGGTCTTCCAACATTTCTTCGTCCTAGTGGTTTGTAATGAAGAATCTGTTTCGGAATTCTATTGTTATCCATTTTATTGATGTGGTCCATCCATTGATCTCTGTATTGTTAATTCTATCTAATAGTTTGAATATATTCAGTTCTGTTCGTATATTCTTACTTCGCCTTTGATCCATTTCTGACGTTTCTATTCTTCGTTCCTAATTTTTGGTTAAGACCCAGTGTTACGATCCATACAGTAGTGTTGGAACCGCCGTTGTTTTATAACATTTTAAAAGTGTCTCCTTTCTTAATAATAGCCTAATAATAATAATAATAATAATAATAATAATAATAATAATAATAATAATAATAATAATAATGATAATAATAATAATAAGAGAGGAATGGCGTTGGTTTCCGGAAGACGGCGGCAGCTGCCATATTACCGGATGAATAATAATAATAATGATAATAATAATAATAATAATAATAATAATAATAATAATAATAATAATAATAACTCATTCATTCATTTTGAGAATTTCCCTTAATCAACGTGAGTTTAAAAAATACATAAATGACTACGGACTTATAGACTATCAGTTTATAACACACATTTACAAATTTCCCTTAATTAAAGTTCTACATCGTTCTCTGTCCTGGGTGTCTTCATCCGTTGCACCAAATTTCCTCATTGAATTCTGAATGTTATTCTTCCAGGTTGTTCTTGGTCTTTCTTTTCTGCTTCTTCTTTCAATTTTTTCATGTATGGACGGCCTTTGGTAGTCTTCCATCCTGAATTCTTCTTACGTGTCCAATATCATCATCATCATCAACAACAACAAGGATTAAGCCCAATGGCCTGTTCCGATCTCATTATAGGTCGAATCCTTCCATCTCTTCAATCGTCTTCCCAACATTCTTCTCCCCTTTGGTTTATAATTATATATTCTTCTTGGTATGCGCTGTTCATTCATTCGTAATACGTGCTGAAGATAAGCATTTTGATAATATTTTATTCTTTCACAGAGATTAAATATATTAAGTTTTGTTCTTATATTTTCGTTTTTCTTTTTATCGGTCCTTGCTATTGCTCTCAACATCTTCATTTCAGCAGCCTCTATTTGTTTAGTATCTGCCTTTGTTAATGTCCAGGTTTCGCATCCATAGATAGGAGATGGAACTGCCAATACTTTGTAAAACTTCAAAATAGTTTCTTTTCTAGTTTTATTCAATAAAGTGCGTTTAATTGTGCCACATGGATAACTGAATCGTTGTATTTTGGTGTGTTTCTCTAAATTTCTGTCATTGCCTAAATGCCATTCCAAATAATTAAAATTCTGAACTTGGTCTATAATTACATTGCTTATCATTATTTTTGTTCTTATTGCACATTTTCCTTTCAGAGCTAATATTTTTGGTTTAGATGTAGATATTCTTAAATTGCATTTTAGAGAGATATTATTTAAAGTATAAAGGAATTGCTATAAAGCATTTTCTTATGCTGTCATTATTACTTGATCGTCTGAAAAAGCAGAGTTGTCAATACACTAGTTATATTAATTTGTTCTTGCCATTCATTTATGACATGGTCTAAGTATAAATTAAATAATACTGGTGGCAATCGACACCCTTGTCTTACTTCTTGGTTTATTTCTATGTTTTGTTTACTAATTTTATCTCCGCAGCCTATTTTAAAATTTGTTTCGATGTATAAACTCTGAATGGCTCTTATAAGGTGTTGAGGAATTCCTTTCATTTCTAGTATGTTCCATAATTTATTTCTACTTACACTATCAAATGCTTTTGTATAATCAACAAAAGCTATATACGTGGGTAAATTAAAATATTTTCTTTTTTCTATCAATTGGGTCATTGTTAAAACGCAATCTATAGTTGACCTACCCTTTCTAAATCCATTTTGTTCTTCACGTAATATTGTTTCAGCTATTTTATTTATTCTATATGATAACATCTTTGCATATATCTTATAAACTGAATTTCATAAACTTATTCCCCGTGGGCTACCACCTCGACGTGGTGGGGGCACCGAGTACTCAATGAACCAGACGACCAAATCGGGGAAGTTTAGCTTTGCTAACTTGCCGATTGGTTAGAGGTGAGAGGAAACTAAGAATAGTCCGCAACGTTGGAGACGTCTGCCAGAAGGTTGACTTCGACTAATAAGTCTGCAACGGTCTACGAGGCGACGTGATACCAGGCGATCATCATCATCATCATCATCATCATCATCACTTGGTGACAGCTATTGGTGCTGTCCAGTGTGCCTTTCCTGGGACTTGTGTTTGTCCCTTGTCGGCGAATTCGCGTGTGTATTCGGTATTGGGTTCAGCTGGTATACCCTAGCCTACACGGCGATTTTATGGGGATTTATTTTATTGTTTAAGTAATGTGAGATTTATATGGATATTGTTGCCAAGGCGAATAGATCTCGCTTGATTGGGGCATCGGAAACCGTGTCGCTGAAGAGCTCGGCTCGATTCAGGACCGGAATGAGCCACGCCATTCTGCGCTGATCATTCTGACCTTGGTTGCTACATGCTTAGTACTATGGATTATTTATTTGGTCGAATATGTTTCTATGTATAGTACGCCATTGTGGAAGGTGTCCTATATTGCGTACTACTCAAGGGGCGGAAGCAGCAACCCTCTCTAAAGGGGTTAATACTTAGAGGAGCATGGATAGATGCTTTGAGACAGCAGCCCTGTCATTATCCTTACCCTGCACAGCGCTCGTAACGCGGTCAGGGGACATTTATTATTGCTGATTCATCTCAAAGCAAAGACCGGATTGGATTTCAGGATATGACCGCAGCAAGAAATAAGGACAAACGATTAGGGATAGCGGAGAGGATAAAAACTGCACTTGGAAAGTAAGAGGAATATGTAGTAAAGAATTAGAACTACAAAAAGAACTTAAAGAGAGAGATGTAGATATTGCAGTCATCCCAAAAACTAAAAAGAAGCTTAAAAACTCTACAGATTTATCAGATTATATACTTATATACAGTGGTGTAAATCAAAACAAAAGAGCTTCAGCGGGAGTTGCTATTTTATTAAAACAAACGTGTCCAATATCAATAGTAATAATAATTTTATTTAGGATCTATTTTAGATAAAAGTGAGAATTCAACTACAGAAATTGAAAGAAGAATAACTGATGGAAGAAGAATCATTGGTATGTCGAACTCAGTGCTTTGGAATAGAAATACAATACACAGAACGAGGAAAACTATATTTCAGGTTCTGTTACAAAACACTTGTTATATGGGTCCGAAACCTGGACAGTAAGTAGAAAAAAAGCCAACAAGCTGTTAGCAGTAGAAATGGATTTTTGGAGGCGATCGACAAGAATATCAAGAAGGGATAAGGTCAGAAACTGCATAATAAGGGAAATTATGCAAGTTGAAAAAAAAAAAACATGTTAGGAAAAATAGAAGAAAAACGTTTGAAATGGTATGGACACCTCATAAGAATGTAAGAAGAGAAAATACCGAAGAAGATCCTTAATTGGAAAGATAATGGAAGAGACAGGCCTAGAGAACGATGGATGGATGGAGTGAAGAGAAGTATGGAAGCTAGAGATTTGAGGGAAGAAGTTGCTTTAGACAGAAACCTCTGGCGACAAATAACTTTGGGTTGATGGAGAAACACTGTATCGTGGAATATTCCTAAGTAAAAAAAATTGTATTATTATTATTATTATTATTATTATTATTATTATTATTATTATTATTATTATTATTATTATTACTTACGCGATTTCAGAAACTTAGAATTGCAATTAATGCAAGTAGTATATAACGTCATTAGAAACAGATCCCCCTCCCCACCTTAATTGAGTGAGTGAGAAGCTGGTATGGGGAGGATTCCTGGTTATAAACTAATTATTACCGTACGTAAGGACGTAGTTGCTACGCGATAATGATATAATTATGGACCTTATATACAGAGAATATGGATGGACTGTTTAAGTGGTACACAGATGGCGCCAGATGACGTGTTTGTAAGCATCACACACATGTGGAAGAGCAAATTGAATTTGTGGAGACGCTGCAGCAGCTACTGTTCCGACGGTAAACCTGGAGAAAATCATTAATGTGTCGCGAAATTAAGAAAAGCTTGCTAAGTTCAAAGAGTACGACTTTCAGATTATGAGTACATATTGTTCCCAAAATGTTTTAACTAAAAATGTAAATAAATTTAACAATTATTTACTAACTTTCTTCTTCTTCTGCTTGCAAGGATTAAACCTTTTTGGTTCGTTCCGGCTCAAAGTATTATAGCTGCTGTGTCCATCTTTTTCATGGGCATCCCTGATCTCATTTTTCTCCTCTTGGTTGGTAGTTCAGACTTTTCCTAGGCAATCTGTTGCTATCCATTCTGCAAACATGTTCATACCATTTTCTCCTATACTATTCTATTTTATCTGTCAAACTGAATATTTGTAGTTCTTTACGGATATCTTCACTCCGTTTTTTATCCATTAAAGTACTGTATATCCTGCCACAAATCGTAAATATTTCATTTCTGCTGCTTCTATTATCTTAATTGACTGTTTATTCAGTGTCCATATTTCTCAGCCATACAATGTTGCAGGTACAGCCAATAATTTATAAAATTTTATATGTGTTTCTTTTCTTAGTTGCTTTCCCAGTGTTCGTTTAAGGGTACCACATAAATATGAAATATTTGCAATTTATTATTTGTCTTTTTTCTCTATTACAACCTAAAGATACACGTAGGTAATTGAAATCTTTTTTTTGCAGCATTTTGTCAATTAGTACTATTTTTTTTTTCATTTCTTTTCCACACTGTGCCATTACTTTAGTTTTCGTTGAAGAAATTGTAATCTTGTGCAATATTATTTAATTTAAAAATTGGTCTTTGAAAGTCATTCTCTGAAGAAGCCATTATAGTCTGGTCATCAGCAAATATGAGTGTCAACACGGATTTTATTATTATAATTTAACGTTACTTGTCATTTTCTTCGGTTTCTTTTTTAACAGCCGTCTTCCCGTGTCAAACATCCAAAGCCTAGGACGATCTTGGGCAACTTCAATGTTTAGCACTCTTGCTTACATTGCTATCCCCATGCTTTCCTTCCATGTTAACTTTGGTCTCCCTTTTTTCTTCTTTCTGGTCGGTTGCCATTGATACAGTTGTTTCGGCCATCGCTCGTCTTCCATTCTTAAAATATATCCTAACCATTTTAATTCCTTCTCCTCAATTGTTTCAATGATGCTTTCTTCTGCTTCCATTATGTTTCTAATTTCCTTATTTGTGACATGTTATAATTTTGGCTTTCTAGCACTTCTGCGTAAATAATCCATTTCTAGAGCTATTAGTTTATTCTTGTAGTACTTATTGATTGTTCATACTTCACTTCCATACATTGCAACTACTTTCACTGACTTTTAATAAATGAAAAAACGATGAACCCATTTTAATAAAATCTTTTTAGATAATAAGAAATTATATCAATATTATAAACTATAAAATAATTATTTTACAAAAATTCCAATTTAAATTTTACACACTGTAAATAAATCTAAAATTATATTATAAAAATAATTAGCTAATATTATAAAATTAACTAATTCTTCCTCATTTATCAGAAGTAAGCGCTTAATTACTATTGATTGAGGTGAGATCAAGACATAAATGGCTGGATGATATGGAGGATGAGTTAAGAAGAATGAATGTTCGGAGATGTAGACTTAAGGGTTTGGAAAGAGGAATGACTGTCATTCTAAGAGAGCTTAGGGCACTTCATGGAGTATATCGCCGTAAAAATAGTAGAAATATACAACATATTTAATTCTTCTTGAGTCATACACCACATCATCCAAACGTCTAAGCCTTGATCTTCCTGTATTCACTACATCACCTGGTTTACCACTGAAAACTTTTCAAACTTCGCGAAATAATAATGAGTCGCATTTTTAGGTTTTAGTTAAGATTGCAAACATAGTACAGTTACAAAATTAATGCAATAAGTATTTATATCCAATCAACTGATTTTTTTATAATATAACTTACAAAAACATTTCTCAATACTCTGTGTGGGATCTAGCAATATTACATTTATATTACACATCGTACTTTTAAATTAAAAAGCAATAATGTAAATAGAACAATATTTCGTTTTAATTTAAAAGTAAGATCGTAGTGTAAATGTAATATTGCTAGATCCCACACACAAATAAATGAGAAAAGTTTTTGTAAGTTATATTATAAAAAATCGATTGATTGCATATAAAAAACTTATTACATTAAATTTACCACAATACTATGTTGCAATCTTAACTTTTAGAACCTTAAAAATCCGCTCCCTAGATGAATATGATGGTCAAATTATGTTCGCGGACCATTTGGGTTTTAAAGTTTCCTGGCATTTGTTTAATAGGTGAGGGAAACGTCGAAAAAAGCTTCACCCAGGAAACTTGTCCCTGACTGGAGATCTAACCCAGACACAGTGCGACCCTACCCGGAGACCACCGCAGCGGTAGAGCAGTAATAAAATACGTAGGAATATTCTATATAATTAGTAGATTTTCGCTTATTGTTTTCTATTATCTACCTATCTTACATCCATTTATAAATGTAACCCAAGTTTATAAAACCAACTAAGAAAGGCTGGGGGACTCGGTATGCTCATCACATGACACCTCTATGCTGACTGTGATTAACACATGTGGATGTGAGGCCAACAGCCCGTTGTTATAACAAGGGCCTTCTAGGGCTGTTACGCCATGGAGCCTTTTATAAATCACCATCATTAGTACAACAACCTTGGGTGGGTCAAGGCTTCCTTCAGAATTTTTCTCCTGGCTTCTCTATCTCTGATGACCATCCACCAATTCTTGAGTTTTAAAGATTAGATATCCTATAAACTGAAAAAATATAAAACTATTATTCTACCAGTTATATTATATGGATGCGAAACATGGTCTCTTACTTTAAGGGAGGAAAGGAGATAACGAGTATTTGAGAATAAAGTTCTTAGGAAGATTTTTGGACTAAAGAGAGATGAACAGACAGGCGAATTGGAGAAGACTGCATAACAGTGAATTACATGGTCTTTATAGGAAACCAGATATAATGAGAACAGTTAAATCCCGGAGACTGCGATGTTCAGGACATGTGGCACGAATAGTGAAAGAAAGACATGCATGGAAACTTCTTATAGGAAAACCAGAGGGAAAACACCCACTTGGTAGGCCTTAATTGATGTTCCATCTCCCTCCAATAATAGAAGGTGGGATAATAACATTAACTATGATTTGAGGGAAGTGGATTATACAGGGAATGATTGGAAAACATTGGCTCAGGATAGGGATGTATGGAGAGTTTATGTCCGTGCAGCCATGAATCTACAGGTTCGATAGTGCCAGTGAGTTCGTTAGATGTCCTGTAGTACTACTATCTCAAATTCGGTCTTCCAGTTCTCTGTCTTCCTCCTGGCTTACTATCTATAATTCTTCTACTTCATTTTTATTTATCTTCTTCATATGTCCTCCACCCCTGTGTTACCTCGGGCTTTCCCAGGTCTGCTCTTATATCTTTTATTTATTCTCAATTTGATACGTACATATTTTGGTCCTTGTTGTTGTCGGTATAATGGTTACAATACAAAACTTACATACAATTATTTACAATTTAATAATTTACAACTAACTTATTGCTAACCAATACCCAATCCCTTCTTCTCTTTCTGCGCATCTATTCTTCTCGGCGTTGAGTGAGAACCCATCAAATGAACTTCTTCATATTTAATAAGGTAGTTTTTCGGTCCAAAACCGTAGGGGAGGCGACCAGTTCACATCTCGGATTAATGCAGCCTCACGTAGGTCTCTTTGTTTGGCCTCGTATTTGATGCAGTCGTATAGGACATGCTGTACTGGATACAGCTTTGTTCCCAAGCAATTACAATGAGGCGTTTATAAGAGTCCTCTTTCATGAAGTTTGTTTTTTGAAGGAACCGTGGCCGCTCAAGATTTGCGACATGTGATAGTTTGGCTTGATCCATGTTTTCTTTAATCTCTATTTTTTGCGCGATAGTGCGTTTTGTCGTACTTACCAACAATGGCGACCATTATTGAAAGTTCAGCTTCCTACATTTCGGGATTGCCAACCTAAATAACTATACTGTAATATTACATTTACACCCACGTGCGGGAAGTTAAACCACCGCCCTCTATGTATACTACGAACAATGTATATACAGGGAATATCCAAAAGGTAGCGTTAATATACATTATACGAAACAAATCACTGCATTTTAAATGAACTGAACTTTATTTGAAACAATATAAAACAATAAATATGTACATGAGGCCATGTTATCAATAATTGTTCTCAAGGCCTCCTGTTGTTTCAACTAATAAACATTACCCACACTGTTAAAGTTAGTCAATTGTTTATAATGAGCACAAATATTTCCAACAAAGATGTTATTATTTTACTATTATTTATTATTTTGAAAACACCATCGCGCAAAAAAATTATGTACAACGCACGTTTGTGAAGTGTTTTATAGAATCTCGCTATCGCTCGGTTTTTAAACATTTTCCTCGATTTTGTAAAAACCACTTCCCAACCTCGCATCGTAATACACTATTATGTTGGGTAGAAATTTGTGTGTTATTCGTCCATGTTCTGCTTATTCCCATCGTTCTTGCCATTCCTCGGAAATGCTTTCCTGAATAACACGTATGCAACAGTGTCGTCGATAGTCTGATTTCTTCTGAATTTGAAGTTCTGTACTCTTTGGGTGATTTATAAATCGATGGTCTGCATATGTCCTGCCCATCTGAGTATGTTTACTTCAATATCTGTAATTATTTCTGATGATTTATACAGCTCATATAATTCCCTATCATATCTCATTCACCACTCTCCATTTTTTTAATAGGTCCATATATCCTTCTGAGTATCTTTCTTTTCAAGACAGCCGCCTTTTATAAATGCAACATAATAGTGTGGATATGCGAATGAGGATTT
The DNA here is from genome assembly GCA_030220185.1 of Diploptera punctata. Taxonomy (NCBI): domain Eukaryota; kingdom Metazoa; phylum Arthropoda; class Insecta; order Blattodea; family Blaberidae; genus Diploptera; species Diploptera punctata. The sequence continues at coordinate 52,195 of JASPKZ010004560.1, forward strand.
GCTTTGTTCTAAATGATCGTGTCGTCTCGTTAGAAACCCTGGGTTAAAGTGATCACTCATTCGGAGAGGCCCTTCATGTCCTTGTGGTCAAAAATTTATGTGTATGATCCATAGTATAAAATCTCTTTCTCTCTCTCTCTCTCTCTCTCTCTCTCTCTCTCTCTTTCTCTCGACAGGTCGTGCCACATTGAGATCTAAGCGACGTGAGACATGTTAAAAGGTGATGGGTTAACCTATGATGGAGAAGTAAAAGAATAATTTTATTTCTGGGTTATAATAATAATAATAATAATAATAATAATAATAATAATAATAATAATAATAATTAATATTATTATTTTACCTGGAAGAGTTAAGGCCTTAAGAGTTAAGAAATTAAACATAGGCTCAATTCTGGAAATGCATGTTATTATGCATTACAGGGTCTCTTACCGTTCCAACTCCTTTCAAAAAAACGTTAAACTGAAAAAAACATATATATAACTATTATTCTACCAGTTATATGGTTGCGAAACATGGACTCTTACTTTTAGGAAGGAAAGGGGATTACGAGTATTTGAGAATAAAATTCTTACGAAAATGTTTGGATCAAAGAGAGATGAACAGACAGGTGAATGGAGAATACCACATAACAGTGAATTATATGTTCTTTATAGGAAGCCAGATACGTATAATAAGAACAGTTAAGCCTCGTAGACTGCGATGTGTAGGACATGTGGCACGAACGGGGAATGAAAGACGTGCATGTAAGCTTCTTGTAGGAAAACCAGAGTGAAAACGCCCATTTGGTAGACCAAGAATGAGGTGGGAGAATAACATTGACTATGATTTGAGGGTTGTAGATTATACAGGGAATGTTTTGAAAACATTAGCTCAGGATAGGGATGTATTGAGAGCTTATGTCCACGCGGTCATGAACCTACGGGTTCGGTAGTGCCAGTTAGTTAGTGACATAAAAGTGTCAAGTGTGCTGCAAAACTTGATGATTTATCAAATGTTGTCAAATTTTAACAAATAATGAACCACACTACGTCTCTTTCTCTCGATTTCCTATGTTAATTTTTTTGTTTGTGTTCAAACAGGATTACCAATACCCAGTGAGAAAAATTGGCTAAAACTGATTCTTAAAAATTGCCAGAAAAGGCTAAAATGTACGTTTTATAGATTGAGAAAGCTGTATTTTAAAACTTAGAGAATGTACTTATTAATCCATTCCTCTGATGTACAGTTTTATCATTTTTTTTCATTTAATCTATTAGATTTGCTGCAATTTTAATCTAGTCACTAAATTATGAATATAAAGTCCATTTTAAGAAACATATGTTGTTACAACGAAAGATTCTGTAATTCTGAAATTTATTTTTCTTTAAGTTTATCTAAGTTATATTTTTATTCTCTTCTTACCTGATACTCTATTTCCGTGGGATATTCTTTTTTTATATCTTACTTTCACTAAGTGGTTGTATGAATCTCCTCTCACATGTAATTTAAAATTATAGACTTGAGCCTGTTTTCTATTAATACATGGTCTAATTAATAATACCTTAGGGAATGTTCACGTTTCTTTGTCTAAGTTCTTTATAAGAAAGAAGGTACTCATTATTCTTAATTTTATTTGTATTTTATTTGTATTGTATTTAACATGGAAATATCAACAACAAAATCTAAAGTTATGGCATTTCAAGGGAAAGTCCCAGTAAGAAGTAAAATTTGTATTCAGAATTCAATATTAGAGCAAGTTAATTCATTTAAGTACTTAGGATATAATCTAACTTATAATGAGGAATGTGATATATCTTTTAAAATACAAAACTATAATAAAGCTTTAAGAATTATCAACCAAGTTTTTAAACCATCAAAAGTGCAGAGACACACAAGAATGAAAATCTATAAAATTCTCGCTAGACCCATAATCTGTTATGGCAGTGAAGCGTGGACCATCAGAACTCAGGATGATCGTCATATTACAACCATGGAGATGAAATGTCTGCGACGAACTGCAGGTTATAGCCTTCTAGACCACCAAAGAAATTCAACAATAGCCAGAGAGTTAAACATCGTACCTATATCTGAATACCTCCAAGAATATAGAAACAATTGGCTAGCCCATATTCAGCGCATGGATCGTCACAGAATACCAAAACATATTCTTCACTACATTTCTCGAGGCAGAAGATCTGTGGGTTGACCTTTTCGGAGATGGCGGGAGACCGTAACGGGCCACTGGGTCTAATACTTGAAAGGACGATGATGATGATGATTTGTATTGGCAAAATATTAAATCTCCATCCGTTATTATTACAAAATTTATGTAAGACTATTTAACTCATGCCCCAAATGGGAGTCAATGATCAATCATATATCAATGAATTCTGTTTTACAACCAATGACAGTCGAGTTTCAACTCGTTCTTTATTGATTTGTCTTTAGCAGCTCCTTCTTTTGTGATAAAGGAAGCTTCTCCATTTTTAATATTCTGAACAGCTCAGAGCATTATTTTTCTCCAACAAATCCATTGAATATAGAAATAATGAACAGGTTCCTTGATTTTACTGAGTTGTTTACTAAAAAAATTAATCAATAACCTATCATAATAATTCTGCCCGAAAGCGGACCCTTCACTGCAATCATAGCATTTTCATGCTATGCTTTCCACACCGGTGAAGGATGATGATGATGGCCATATTATTTCGGGGACTGTTTGGGCCTTAAAGTTTTCCTGACATTTGTCTTACAGGTGAGGAAAAACCCCGTTAAAACCTCACCCAGAAAAACTGCCCCGACCGGGGAGTGAACCCGGGCCCGCTGCGTGACAAGGCAGCACGCTACCTCGAGACCACAGCGATGGACCAATAACCTATGATGTTTATTATAATATACAGTTTGTTTAATTACTTCTCCACTAGAGTACATTCTTACAATATTGCGATCCTATTTGGCAGTAAATAATATGATCAAATTGCAGTGAATATGCATAACCTCACATTTCTGATTTTTCACACATCGCCGTTTGCATTAAATATAAAAATATTTTAAAAATACCGGTAGCTATATTTAAATAATGTTTTTGAATGAACAGCTTAATTATATTCGTCAAATAGTGCTAACAAATGCCACTCTTGATTTCCAAATCCTCTAGATAAATTGGAAATCACTCGTGGCATTACTTATGATAATTAAATTAAAATAAAAATGGCTTAGAAGTGGGTAAACAGAAGGGAATAAATGGCCAGAGAGCTTTTTCACAAATTTGTAGCTAGATATGTTTTCAAAATCGCCAGATCTAGCCACAAAGTGGCTAAATTGGCAACACTGTATTCAGAACTCTCTGTAACCAGATAAATATATCAATATTATTCACATTGTATATTCTTCTTATCGCAAAGACTGGAATTGTAAGAGAAATATAAGCACTTTTTTTTTCCACTGATGTATCAGGTTGTTTCGACTGGATGGGAGAGCGGAAATGGACATAGAATAGGATCGATAAGCCTATCTAACAGCAGGGCTTACAATATAAGCCGAGAAGACAAGTTTAAGGCGGACTCGCGTATTATTTTCTCACCGTTTTATAGACTCAGCATTTTTATATGTGGAAAGCTCTACCCGCGCACAGACTTGACATCGACTTGGCTTGGAGCCCACTCACTGCTGTTAATGCTCTCCTCTTAAAATGTTCACCTTAAACAGATTACACAGCTGCCAGATGATATTTAAAAATTTGTGTCAGGAGATAGAGAAAAAAAATAAGACTCTCAAGATTAACCACAAAGCAACATATAAAAACAACCTGTTGTACTTACATATACTTATATACGTATGCTGATGATGTACTATTGTTAGAAGATAGCGAGGAGATACTAAAGGCGATGCAAAGCATGTTGTGGAAATGTTAAATTTACTAAATCATAAAGCACTTGGGTGCATTCTTACAATATTGCGATCCTATTTAGCAATAAATAATATGATCAAGTTGCAGTGAATATATGTAGGCCTAACCTCACATTTCTGATTTGTTTTCAAACATCGCCGTTTACGTTAAATATATACATATTTTAAAATACGTAGTGACTCGTGAATTTATCGACGATTTGGAAATCACTCGTGACATTACTTATAAAATATATATACGCCTAATATATAAGGACTTTATTAGACTGAAAGTAAGATACATACAATGTTATTACAAATATGGGTCGCACGTGCAGTAAGCCGTACGTGCTGTTGACAGTCCGTTACAATAAGTTAATGTTTGGTAATAATATACTTAAAACAAAACAAAAAACACAATAACATTACAATTAGATAACAATACAATTACATTATACATTAACTTAGTTATGTAGAATTATTAAGAATTAAAGGTATTGCAATTTAACATATTTATTTATTTATGAATGAGTGTTGTTCTTATTTTCCGCGTTTTGTCCAGAAATCTACCCAAGTTTATCCACTTTTTTGGGCTTACCAATAACTCGTAGCATGCCAATCTTTCACGATTTGAATTTAGAAATCTCCGGTAATAACTGACGCCTCAAATCGTTATATTTTCCTAATATATGTATCTCGTCTTCAAAGCTCCCGCACATTGGACATATCCGAATATCGTGATCGTCGCTAATTTTTAAAAAATTCCTTGCCCCTAAACCTGAACCAAGCATGCCCTGATCTCTCTTTAAATCCTAGATTGGTATATACAATTCTTTTCCCCAAACTTGTTTTAGGTCGCTTTGTAAAAACAGTGATCGTTTTCCCGCACATTCGGCCAAAATATTTTATCGATTTATATCTGAGTTCCTCCTTCTTATTTTTCTCCACACATTCTTGTGATTTTCAGTCCCTTTTTGCCATACCCAACCCATCCCAATCTTTTGGAGTTCTCTCCTAACCTCGTCTGCCCAGAATTTCATATTTGCGTTCATAATTTGTTGATCGTAAAAAATTGCTCTGACATTGTTTGTTCGCCTTGGATTAGCCGCAACCAGTACATGAGTACACAAATTTTGCAGTTTGTGTGGTCCCGAAATGACCCAAATTCATATAAAATTCACGGTCTTACTAAGTCTATAAAAATATAAAACTGATATTCTTCCATTTATATTATATGAATCTGAAAAATGGGCTCTTATTTTAAGGCAGGAGGAATGATTACGAATGTTTGAGAATAAATTTCTTAGGAATCTTTTTAGAAAAAAGAGTTGGACAGGCGAATAGAGAAGACTACATAACAGTGAGCTACATGATATTTATAGGAAACCAGATATAACAAGAACAGTTAAGTTTCATAGACTGCGATAAACAGGAGATTTTACACGAATGGAGAATGAAAGAGGGACATTGAATCTTGCTTGTAGGAGAACCAAAGGAATAGAAGTTCAGTTGAGGTGGGAGAATAACATTAACCATAATTTGAGGGAAGTAGATTAGATTGTTCAGGGATGATTGGAAAATATTATCTCAGAATAGGGATGTATGGACTATTTGTCTCCGCGTTGCCCTGAACCTATGGGTTTGATAGATCAATGAGTTAGTTTATATATATACACACATATGGCATGAAAAAATACACGCCTGAACCGGGATTTGAACCCAGGACCTCTAACTTGGCACGTTAGTGCGCTACGAGTTACGCTATCCAAGCATCCTAGCACTAACATTTATTTTTCCTTTATTCTGCATCATGAGAGGTAGCGGCAACCTGGTCTCACTGCTCTCTCGTGGCTACTATTATATTATGTAACAAGTATAATAAATATAACAAGTAAGCAAATTAAGGAGAATTTTTACTTTGTAGCAGTGACGCTGCTTTATTTCGATGTTATAGTTAAATTTTGACATTTAGCAGTGAAGCCTAATAGGCCTATGAGATAAAAAGAATAATAAACGACTCAACCGGAATATATATATATATATCAATCTGCAGATCACGCTTAGGTAGCAAAGCAATGTCTTATTTGTTTAGATTTCTATACTATTATCTACGAATTTCATATTCATCCTTCATTATTTTAAGAAGAGATTCAAGTCGAGTTTCTTGTCAAAATTAGAACATCAAAAATCAAAATATTTATTTATGCAACAAGTTTAGAAAGAGCTTTTTTTGCACCCAATTAGAAAATTTTTAACGAGTTGTTGCACAATACGGCACGAGTTAAATTTCAACAATATTGACTTTAGATTATTTCTTACTACCAAAGGGAAAAAAGAGAGTATGTGCGGAATGAAATATGAAACACTGAAAATAAGGACCACCTTAATATATACACACATATATATATATATATATATATATATATATATATATATATATATATATATCTGTTCTATTCTATAGTAATTATGCCCGAGGACAAAATTTTAACTGCAATCATAAAAATTTCATGCTAAGCTTTGCAGCTTTATTAGGGAATTATAGCTGTGGTAGCTTATAGGTGTGGTTATGATGACCGGATGATTTTCGGATACCGTTGAACCCTAAGCTTCATTACATTTGTCTTACAGGTGAGGAAAAACCCTGAAAAATCTCACTCAGGAGCCTGTCCCGACCGGGAATCGAACCCGAGCCCGGTTCATGACAGCGGTGGACAATATATATTATATATATATATATATATATATTATATATATATATATAAAGTGTATATAGTGCATACACTAGCTTATACACTCATACATAGAAAACATGTACATAAAAAATTCGTTCTCCTCTCTCATCCATGAACCTGTTTACCCATAAAGCCTTTACATGAAGTGACACTGCTAATTGCTAAAAGCAGTGTAGCAAAATTTAGCAGTACAGTTTTTTGTTTATGCTATAGGATTTACCAGACTGGTAACTAGTAAATTTTACACAGCTAGTAAGTAACTACCGAAAATGGAATTTTGATGAAAAAGAGGTCTGGCTAAAAAAATATTGAGTTATATGCACCGTTAAAAAATAATTAAAATGAATTGTACACACAGATGACTGATGATGTAAACAATGTTGAGATGTCACTGTTATGATTGATTGAGGTGCTAATTTGATTTGTCTGCTTGTAAGCTAATGGTGCCGATACGTATTTGATGGATGGTTGCATAGCGATGTTACATTCTTTTTACATATAAACCATTACGTCTTACCATATACCATCTCCTACAAGAACTACTCTTCAGCAAAATATGGACTAATGTTACCAACTCAAACTCAATAAATGTTAAAGTAAAAATACTCGAGTGATCTTTAAAAAAAACAAGGATCATTGTTAGGGTGTCCCAATAAATCGAGTAGTTTATTTTTAACGCATATCCTCTTAATTTATTTGCATAATGTTAAAACAAGTGTAAATATAATTTGGTGTACATAAGTCCACGGCAACCCGTGCCGACTTCCTTCGAAACATATCAGTACTTGCAAACTTTGAAAAGAAAATTTGAACAGTAATGTTTTTTATTGCAAAATAGTAAATAGTTATACGTTTTGGGCATATTGGTGTTTTATTTACTAAATAAACTTTTAGTTCTAGAATCATTCTACTAACCGAGTACAAATTTTCATGCCTTATGTTTGGCATGAAGTCGGCACGGGTTGTCATGATCCAATCGCAATAGCATTTGTTATTTGAGTTTTTAAGATCAAACAGAAAAAAAAGAGGGTTTGCATATTTGATTTTTGCGAAAAAACTTCTTTAAATGTCTTGGGACACTCTAATCATTATATTTGGTAGCCACAATTTAACGTATGAAGAAGAAAAGGATGTAAATTCAAAAATATCAACATTTTAAAGGATTTTAGGGTTAATAAATTATATATATTTTTTTAATTTCTTTCTTCCTCGTTTTCTTTCGTTTACATTGTTCTTCCTTTTTGTTTTACCTTTGTTAACCTTTTCATATTATTCACACATATAAACACAATACAGGACACACACACACACACAGACCTAAGGTGGAGATTTAAAATCCCTTACCCTGCCGGGAATCGAACCAGGATCACCGGAGTGGAAGGTAGGGATTCTACCGACTACGCCACGGCGACTGCCGTCTTCCAACCACGGTTATCTAAAACATCCAATATTAAAAGTGTACAAAACTTTGGCTCTTCGAACTCTTTTGTATGGTAGCGAAGTATGGATATTGGAACAGAAGGATGTACAGAGACTTAGATCTGCTGAAATGAGATACCTTCAGAGGACTGCAGGATACGCACTACTAGATCACAAAAAAAGTTGAAGACATCTTAGAAGATTTACACATGGAACCTTTAGGAAACAAAATTTCTGTTTATAAGTCAAAGATGGATGCAACATGTTCTTCGAATGGAGGATCACATGATGTCCTAGAAGATATGTGCAGGAAGAAGAAGACTAGGACGTCCACTCAAAATACTTTTGGATGGTATTTCTATTGATTCCAAAACAGGCGAACAAATGGCCTAAATTCGTGAATGGACGGTTGATGATAATTTAACACGCAACAATTTAGTTCTATGACATTTGTTATAATCCGTTTCACCAGTGAAAGCCGGTTGTTTACCTGAAAGTTTTGAAGGGTGGCTGGAGGAAAATATTTAAAGAATTAGGACTACTGAAATATTTCAGAATTATGTCCAATCTATAACTTCTTCTTCTCTTTGTTTTGTGCCCATGACCTGTTTAATCCAGAATTGAGTCCTTCCATCCCTTTCTTGATTTTCCAGATGACCTTCTCCCATCCTCTGTTAACTTTATCTCTTGCTAGGCTATCTGGTGTCAAGCGGGATATTTGCTGGTTAAATTAACATTTTATTTTTTCCACCCATTCACCTATTGCCTGAATATTCAGCTGCCTTCTTCTTTATTCGTTTCTAGTTTTTTCTTTCCTTTATTTACGTAGATTCTTCCTTAGAATATTCATTTCATTTGTTTCTAAAGTTTGTTTTGTTTTAACAGTATCTGCTCTTGTTTCGGAGGCATAGGTTATTATTGGGCGTATCACTGTTTTGTATATATTTCTTTTGGTATTTATATTTAAGTACTTGTTTTTCCATATTATATCATTCATACGTCCACCACTGTGGTCTCGAGGTAGCGTGCTGCCTTGTCACGCAGTGGGCCCAGGTTCGATCCCCGGTCGGGGCTGTTTTTCTGGGTGAGGTTTTCATCGGGGTTTTTCCTCACCTGTAAGACAAATGTCAGGAAAACGTTAAGGCCCAAACGGTCCCCGAAATCATATGGCCACCATCGTCATCATCCCTATCATTATCATCATCATCCTTTACCGGTGTGGAAAGCAACGAGAAACAACCACACCTATATTTCCCTTGTAAATCTGCAAGCATAGCATGAAAGTGCTATGATTGCAGTGAAGGACCTGCCCTCGGGCAGAATTGCTATGGATGGATGGATCATTCATACACCGAGCCACTCTCGCTGCTTTATTAGCCTGATGTGTGAATTCAGTATATAACGATCTTAAATAATTATCTCTAACTGCGTGAATAAATTAAATACAGTTTAAACATAATCCCACGCTGTGCAGATAATGTATCAGTAAAAACAAAATAAATATAATAGCTCATAGAAGCATACATTTAATTAGGTAAAGTACTGTTTTCATTATTCCTGTAAAACATGTTATTTAAAACAAACAGGGAAAATAAATTGGACCTTTCACACCTACTTTGATCCTCCAGGCAGAGGGATTTTCCTAAAATTGACATCTCACTGGTCATTGCCTTGTAAATCTTCTGGCAAACATGTCTTCACTGGTCAAACAGAATCTATCTTAAGTGCCTTGCATCCAAAGGAAACTACTTTGACAAGGACCATCAACATTTTCGGCATCGTCCGTCGCCGTGGCGTAGTCACCCTACCTTTCACTCCGGCGACACGGGTTCGATTCCTGGCGGGGTAGGGGATTTTAAATCTCCACCTTGGGTCTAGGTGTGTCCTGTCTTGTGTTTGTATGTGTGAATAAGATAAAAAGGTTAACAAAGGTAAAACAAAAAGGAAGAACAGTGTAAACTAAAGAAAACGAGGAAGGAAAAAAAAAGTTATTTTTCGAAAAAAATTGTCTGTTGGGCAAGATATTCTCCAAAAATCAGCGAAATCCAATCTTTGGAATTTAAAAATTGCTCGAACTCTAAAAATTGTTCTAGCAGTTGCCATGTATGCTTCGTGGCAAAGTCGCTGGATGCAATACAATTTAATTACCCTTCAGTTGGCAATGTATCCTATAATATATAGGCTATTGATTTAATTTAGTTAATATTTTTAACAAATTAAATGGAAAATGAATCGGTAGATATTATTTAATTTGGTGTAAAATTATGCAAAAATGCAGTAGGTAATGTTTTACGATTATGCAAGATTTGTTTTTACTGCTGTGTCACACTTTTAAATAAGATGGCATCAGAAATTTAGTTTCCCTAATGAAAAAAAAGAAAGAAAGAAAGAAAGAAAGAAATATATATTCCGTAACGCTGCAAAATGGAACCATAAATTCGACTTGACGAGGGATTCCCTTAGTTTATGCAGTTGTGCACGACGGACTTAAAAACGCTAGCTAATACTCGGCGTGCGCTGCTACACCTAAATGAATTAAATATTTAATTTAATTTTTAGTTAAATAGAGTGAAAAGAAAATTAGAGGTTAATTATATTGTATAGTATAAAATGTGACCAATCAAATATCACGGTTAATAGAGTTAATTTTCATCATCATCAACATCAAGGATTAAACCTGCTGGTCTGTTACGATCTCACGTTATAATTGGTCTATCCATCTTTTACTGGGTCTTCCAACATTTCGTCTTCCTAGTGGTTTGTTATGAAGAATCTGTTTTGGAATTCTATTATTATCCATTCTATTGATGTGGTCCATCCATTCATCTCCGTATTGTGTATTCTATCTAATAGTTTGAATATATTCAGTTCTCTTCGTATATCCCGTTAATTTTTAATTTAGGATTTTAGGTAAACCCCCCCCCCCACTTTTAATGGTCGGATGTCGCCGAGTTTTGAACAGTACCTACCTTGATATATTTTAATGGATATTACGACGGAATGAGGAGGGGCAATTGGAAGCTTTCGAGATGTGGATATGGAGAAGGATGGAACGTATAAAATGGACAGACAAAATAAAAAATTAAGATGTGCTAGACAGAATGGGCGAAGGAAGAACAATGCTTGAACTCATAAAGAAGAGGAAAATAAATTGGATTGGTCACTGGCTAAGAATAAACTGCCTGTTGACGGATGCCCTAAAAGGAATGGTCGACGGAAAAAAGTTATAGGCAGAAAAAAGATATAGGATGGCAGACAATATTAAAATAAATGATTTGTATGTGGATACAAAAAGGAAAGCTGAATTAAGGAAAGAATGGAGAATGCTGAGTTTGCAGTGAAATAACTCCTCTTGGGCAGAAAACTGTGTATGTATGCTGAGTTGTGAATCATTGAAAATTGCGACAGCTAGAGCGATTTTTAAATTTTGGTTCCAGATGAACTCCTACGCCTTATAGTATTAAATCATAAAATTCAGCGGCTAATGCTGTAACCGAAAACCTATATGTACAAATTTTCATGATGATCAGTTGAGTGGTTTAGAAGTTTATAAAGCACAAACATACGCATGAGGAATTTTATTCAATGCCCCAGGTTGTCATTTCGACATATCTGGTGTTATCTCCTGTCATTGGCGTAATTGTAACCCACTTCTGAGGTTGAGGCCCCTGGAAGGCGGGGTTTACGGCTGCCCCAATGATTTGGTGGGTGATGATTATGATAGTGGTACGCCAGGAGACTCCTTAATCCTAAACTTAGTCTAAGGTGAATATGAATGCTGATGATGGCCATGTGATGTTCGGGGACCATTTGGGCACACTTTAACTATCTTGGTTCAGATATAACATATAGCTACGAATGGGATATACATAATAAATTAAACCGATATCAAATGATGTGTGGCACCATAAGAAGGACCCTCCGAAAGACTCGAAGAGAAACTCAGCTCAGGTTTTATAAAATTATGGCTATTCCTGTTCTTTTATATGGATCTGAATCTTGGGTACTTACTAAAAAAGATATCTCACACTTTCAAGCCGCTGAAGTGCATTTTTTAAGACCCGTAAAAGGATGTACACGCATGGATAGATTACACAATGAATCAATAAGAAATGAACTGGAGATATTTTCAATAGTCAATAAACTAGAAGAGCACAAATACCAATGGAAAGGACATTAAGACAGAGTGGACATTACAAGATTACCCAAAAAGATCAACACCTACAAACCACATGGGAAAAGATCTTTGGGACGGTCAAGGAAACGATGGACTTGAGACCAGAACAGGTCGCATTGACCTAATCCCGGAAATCAAGAAGAAGACATTTTCCTGAAATTTGTCTTACAGGTGAGGAAAAACCGCGAGAAAACCTCATCCAGGAAACTGGTCCCAACCGGGGATCGAACCCGGACCCGCTGCGTGACAAGGCGGCACCCTACCTAGAGACCACAACGCTGGGTGAATTTGTATATAAATATGTTAGAATTAAGTTGTAAAGTATAAATAAACTGATATACACCTGCAGTGAAACTCTACAGTGGAGAACTGGGAAATGCCAACATCAGATACGTGTAACAGTCAGTTCATAGCAAAATTCCAAATTAAAATAATCTTGTTTGCCTTTTATCATTCATTTTTGAATCAGTGATGCGTTTTCCACAAACGCCAAAACAGGCTGTCCAAACTCAAAACCACGTAATATGAGGTTGATTTTATTAATTAATAGCTTCCATATTTAGGATATTGGTATCATAGAATCCACAACGAATAAATAATGATTAGTTTTAAATAGTGATAACCAGATATCGGCAATGTAATTACATTCAAAATAGAGTGCACTGGATTTCAAAAGGATAAAGAAGGTTATTTTAATTAGCAAATATAAGCTGATGAATGACAAATGAGAGAAAATTTCAAGAAGTGACTGAATTCAATTACATAGGAACAATAATTACAAGTAGGAATGAGAAGTACAAAAAGATTAAACATGAGCTAAATTCTGGAAATGCATGATATTATGCATTACAAGGACTCTTGTCGACACAACTCCTTTTAAAAAATATTGAACTTAAAATATATAAAACTGTTATTTTCTCAATTATATTATAGATGTGAAACATGGATTCTTACTTTAAAGGATATCCTACTACTACTACTTTAAAGGAAAAAAGAAGATTACGAGTATTTGAGAATAAAGCTCCTTGGAAAAGTTTTAGATTAAAGAGAGATGATCAGACAGGTGAATGGAGACAACTGCAGAAATGTGAGCTACATGGTCTTTATAGGAAGCCAGATATAATAAGAATAGTTAGGTTTCGTAGACTGCGATGGGCAGGACATGCGGCATGAATGGGGAATGAAAGAGGTGCATGGAAATTTCTTGTAGGAAAACCAGAGGAAAAATACCCATTTGGTAGATAAAGAATGAGGTAGGAGAATAGTAATAACAATGCTTTGAGGGAAGTAGATTATACAGGGAATGATTTAAAACATTAGCTCAGGATGGAGATATATGGAGACCTTATCTCCGCGCGACCATGATCCTACGGGATCGATAGTGCCAGTGAGTTAGTTAGTTAGTTAAGTATATGCTGATGATGTGTTATAATTAGGCGATAGTGAGGAGATACTTAGGGTCAACACGCACAACTCTATTGAGTAACACTATGAAATTGTGGCTGGAAATAAACATCAATAAAACCAATATATATATTGACACACACAGAAGTACATTATATGATAGAAATTGATTGTTAATGAAAAATGAGGGATATTTTCAAGATGTGACTAAATTCAAATACCTAAAAACAGTAATATTACAAACATGAATGAGAGGCAGAAAGAAACTAAACATAGGTTCAATTTGAAATTTTTGCTATTACTCATTGCAAGGCCTCATGTCACCCAAACTTCTCTCAAAAAAGTTAAGCTGAAAATATATACAATTGTTTTTCTCCCAATTATATTATATGCGAATCTCCCATGATGCGAATCATGGACTCTTATGTTATGAAAGAGAAAATATTACAAGTATTTGAGAATTAAGGTCTTAGGAAAATTTTTGGACGAAGGAAAAACAGACAGGCCTGCACAGATTCATAACAACAGTGAAAGCTAAGTTAACACTAGTTAGCTCTATGCACAACTTGTGCGCATTTTTGTCTTCTTCTTCTTCTTCACTTCCTGGTTTAGGCAAGAGTTGCCTGTTCCGTCTTCACTAATATATCTAAGACCATCTCTTCCGAGGACGTCCAACATCTCTTCTTCCTCTTGGAAAATAATGGAAGATTTTATTTGGTAATCTTCTTTCTTCCATTCTTTCTACATGTTCTTTCCACTGTATCTTGTTGTTAAATATCTTTTCTTTTATGGAGTAGATCTGCAGTTCTTCACGGATATCCTCGTTTCTTATCTGGTCCATTCTAGTGCAGCCTTTTACCATTTTTGTTTAAAATCAAATAGGGCTATCTTATATTGATGCAATAGTACATGTTTTCATAATAGGCCTGTCTTATATTGATGCAATAGTACATGTTTTCATAATAGGCCTGTCTTATATTGATGCAATAGGCCTAATACAAGGCCTTCTGTTCTGCAACATTAAGTTTTGATAATAGGCCTATATTATATTGATGCAATAATACAAGGCCACCTGTTATGTAAAAATCTCAACAATATTAAATACAGATTCTTATGTCAGTTATGTGTCCATAATAAATATGTAATAATATTAAAGAAGAAAATTATTTGATTCATCTTTCTCATGGACTAGTCAATCACAATTAACAGGTATGTTACATACTCAGAGGTCAATATGGTGCAGTGAAGATACAAAATGAAGGAAAATAACTATATAAAAGGTACAGCCTACCATAATTTTTGACATAAAACACAACATGGAAATAATTAATTTCTTGACTTCATAAAGCATTAATGGTATAAAATAATTACAAAATGCTTAACTCTCCACATACCTGCAATGCAAATGTTGCAAAACCACTTGATCAAAATAAGGGTGTCCAAAGTGGGGTTCAAAAGAATCAGACATGTCAGGCAGCTGGGAGATCAGAAATGCAACAACTGACAGATTCGTTTCGCATGGGAGAAACACTTCCAAAAGTAGTGATAGGTAAAGAAGTGGCTGATAATTTACCAACCATAATAGTTTGTGAGAAGTTTAAAAAATCTTGTGAGTGTACAGAACCAAATTTGCAGAATTTACCATCTTGCATTAGAGAGACTGTTGAAAAAGAAACAAAATTGAAGAAACAAAGAGCTTTGAACTTATTGCTTTATAAAACAAAACGGCTTAGCGATCAAATACAAAATGCTCGTTATATGAATTGCCAACTTAACGAGCAAATGGTTGAACTCATTCATCAACAAAATTCATGTCCTTATACATGTGATAAACCATGTCCTCCTGCATCTACATGCCCAGCAACTCCGTGCCCACCTGTCACTGTGTGTCCAGCATTATCAAAACCAGAACCATGCCCAGCATTGTTAAAACCAAGTCCATGCCCTCCTATGCCTAAATGTCCAGCAATATCAACATCATGCACATGTGAATGTACAGGGCCATGCAATGGACTAAACACAGATGAAATTGCTAAACTCCTTGGTAGACTTGAAACAATTATGCAGTCTTGTGACAATGCATTAGAATCGAAGAAGTGTAATGAAAATGTTAAGAAAATGTTACATTCGTGTGAAGGACCATGCAATTTGTTAAAACAACAACTAGAATGTCAAGGTCCTTGTAATGCCAGCGTCACATTGGATTGCTCTGGACCTTGCAGTAGTACACCAAATAAACTTAAAGACTGTGAGGGACCTTGTAATATAAAAGGAATGAAAGATAAAATTGCATCTTTAGCTAATGTTCCAGCAACATGTGATAAACTGAAGGCATTGTTAACAGATTGTTACTTCAACAAAGAAGATTCACCTCGTAGGTACACTTCTTTCAATTTTAAAGAAAAACCCAATATTTGTGGTGCTCAAGTACCTAAATGTCCAGCTTTAACGATAACACCAACTTGTCCTCCTACTCATTCTACATGCCCACCTATTTCTAACAAAAGTGTTTCGGAGGAAGTAGATCAGATTGAGGCACGAGCAGGAAAGTTAATAAAAGATTTGGAACGTTTTCGTGAAGAACGTGAAAGCTTACAGGCAAAAAAGAGATTTTTGGAGTGTTTGATGAACACACCTTGTAATAAGTTACCTTGTCCACCACCACAGCCACCACCAAAACCACCATGTTCGCCAGTCCCACAAGTGTGTCCTGCTTCTCAGAGTGCTCAAAGAACAAAAAACAAGTGTTTATGCAAATAGTGGAGATAATAATTTAACAATATAATCATCTGTTAATTCTGATAATAATTGAGATTGACAAGCCTGTCAGAAAGATAATAAATTTTAGTATTTAATTTATATAACAAGTTATTGTTATGAAATAAATTTGTTAAAACTTTTCTTTCTTTTATTATTCCGCCTGTTTAAAACCAGCTTGTTCTAACTCCATTTTTAATTTTTTTAATCCTCTTCTGTATCCTATTCTGTATCCGTTTCACAGGTAAAATTGCACATTTTGCGACCAGGAACTGTTTAATATCTCTCCTCAAAACAATGTTATTATTGTAAAATTGAATAACACCAACAACATAATTGATCTCTCCTGAAAATAACAAAAAATCATTAAATCAACTGGTTCTAGTGAGTTGATTTATAGATACTTTAACATACGTGTATGATTGATTGATCCCCGTTCGTCCCGTTAGGGACATGGTTGCTCCTCTAGTAAGCAGCTTTTAACCAGACTATTTTTTGCTCTTATTTCCCTATAGATCTGTATCTATTTTTAATTTATTTCTGTACCTTATTCCTATTTGGAATTATTAATTATTCAAAATTCGTAATTTGTCATAAACTGTCCATTTCCATTACTTAACTATGTAGTCCACCGCTGTTGTCTCGAGGTAGCGTGCTGTTTTGTCACGCAGCTGGCCCGAGTTCGATCCCCATTCGGGACAGTTTTTCTGGGTGAGGTTTTTATCAGGGTTTTTCCTCACCCCTAAGACAAATGTCAGGAAAACTTTAAAGCCCAAACGGTCACCGAAATCATATGACTATCGCAATCATCAGCATTCATATTCATCTTAGATTAAGCTTAGTTAGGATTAGGGACTCTCCTGGCGCACCACTATCATTTTCATCATCACCCGTCATATCATCGAGGCAACGTAGCCCCGACTTCCAGGCGCCACAACCTCTGAAGTGGGTTACAAGTACGCCATGCCAGGAGAGATCACCAGGAATGTCGAAAGACAACCTGGGACATTTGCAAAAAAAAAAGTATTTCTGTGTGTGATCATATTTTCAGTTTTATTGATGTTTACTTCCATCTCAAGTTTCTTAGTGATATTAAATATAATATATATATGAAGGACTTAGGGCAATAACATAATAAGCCACATATTGTTTTTTCTGAGATATAAGGATTTTAATGTTTCAGAACATTATAAGTACTTCATATTTGAAGAGAAAAAGTATACGCTCAGACCGGGACTTGAACCCGGGACCCTTGGTTCTCTAGACCAAGTGCTCTACCAACTGAGCTATCTGAGCAAGTACCGATCTAAACGCAAATCTTTCTCTATATACATTGTAATTTCCATCCACCAAATGCATTTATCCCCACTTTATAAGTAATTTATAAGCACTTACGTAACTTACACCACTTTGCTTTACACAGATTGAGGGTATATTTCAAGAATGAACTTGCATAATCAACAAAAATAATAATTTGATTTTATGTGGTCTCGAGGTAGTGTGCTGCCTTATCACGCAGCGGTCGTGGGTTCGATCCCCGGTCGAAACAAGTTTCCTAGGTGATGGTTTTTTGGAGGTTTTTCCTCGTCTGTAAGACAAATGTCAGAAAACTTTAAGGCCTAAACTGTCTTCGTCATCATCTGGCCATCATTATCATCATTAACATATTCATTAGGTTTAGCTTGAAAAATGGAAACTGATCAGACATGTTCTCTATGTAAAAGATTGTAAATGGATTGGATTACCGATACCTAATACAATGCATCCTTAGCCATGAAACTGGATGGTTTTCGTCATCAAGCTTTCTCTTAGTAATGGTTCTTTAAATATTTTCTTAGCTAAAACTGTTCGCCAGATATTACAGTAAGATAGAGAGGATTATTTTTCATTGATTTCGTGAAATCAGTCAGAAGGGTAAATATCTATTGAGACTTACTGTACAATTCAATTGAGCCAAAGTTTGAGTCGTTCGGAAGATTAGAATGATCACTGATCATAAACTTTTGATCAATGGTTTCAAAGTTTTTGCCTTCATTCAAAACTAGGCTCAATAAATTTAATGTCATTTTCCAGTTCCGAATCCGTCCTGTGAATGTATTGCTATAGGCTATAATACAATGTGTTTTGCTGTTGGAGCTCTACATTTTGTGTGTTTGTGGAATCTACGTACAATTAGTAGCAAGTCACTTTCATGACACTAGAACAAAAACACTAACTGGCTATCAACAGATAGATAACACTACTGACTGCATGGACTTCTGATGCCATTTGTGGAGCAGTTTGGGAATCTAGGAGTTACACCACTATTGCTGCAGGTAGTATTACATGTTCCGATTGAGGGTCTTTCCACTTTTCAGCTGTTGCCCTTTTACCAGCCGGCTGCTGGCCCTTCACATCCACATGTGTTAATCACAGAGGTACATGATCAACAGCCAGTGTAGGGGTGACATGTGGTTAGCATGTCGAGTCCCCCAGCCGTTACAGCTGGTTCCTCAACTGGAGCCGCTACTTATTGTAGCTACCCAATTGCCTCACGATGCTGGGTGGGCACCGGTCCCATACTGGCCGAAATACCATGAGAAAATTTCTTCCCCCTGGAGACTCGAACCAGCGCAAGTCCCATAGCTCTGCGCCAATGCTTCCTACCTTAACCGCTAGTATTACATGTCAAGAATTAATTTCTAGCACTAACGCAGATTTTTTTAAAAAGTGGAGTTACACCACTTTGGCTTTAAAATGATCATATATATATATATATATATATATATATATATATATATGATAAGAAAAATAAATGCCCGGACGGGATTTGAACCCGGATCTCTGAGTCTGTACCTCAGCGTGATATCCATTACACTACCTGGCGAATCCAATTCAAACACTTATTTTTCTTATATATGTATAAGTGTTTGAATTGGATTCGCCTGGTAGTGTAATGGATATCACGCTGAGGTACAGACTCAGAGATCCGGGTTCGAATCCCGTCCAGGCATTTATTTTTCTTATCATACCATATTAAGCTTGCATTGCTCAATGTTAAACATTTAATTATAACATATATATATATATATATATATATATATATATATATATATGCGTAGGCTCTTAGTATTTCCTCGCATCACCCTAATAATAAGTATTATATCAGCCTGATTAATGCCATTTGACTTTGGCTTTTGTTATTATAGTGATCGTTTTGAGAGTTGCTTTGAATCGTGCTCTACACTTAGCTAGGCAGGTCCGTAAAATATGAATATGGAAGCTCAGTTATCTCCTCTGTAGAGTTCGCGTTAAACAAGATAATGCTAATTATATCTGGGAAACGAAATGCACTTTGAAGTTAGTGGAACTTGTGACCTGGAACATAATGAATAATTTAAGTAGTAACAAACTTAGAGAACTAAAATAACTTCTAGTACCAACATGTAAAGTTAAAACATAATCCACGCTAAGATAGGAGAGATTTTAAAGTTAAATACCAAACCCTATGCGGATTCATAGCCCTAAATCATTATTTGATAAACGTACTGAAATATAGTGTATAAAGTAAAATATTAAAATAGATACCTGGCAGGTGCCTAATCTTCAACTAGATTAAACAATTTAAGAAATGTAGGCCTTTCGGAAACCGGATTCCATCTTCAGCATAAGAATATGCGCTATTATCTGTTGTTGTCGTTTGGCGTGAGTCCGATGTCTGAAGATTTTCAAGCTCGTTAAAGATCCTTAAACCTGAATAAGACCTCTAAGCAAATAAAATTGATAAATCTATTTCCGATAAAGATCATGTAGCTCACTGTTATGTAGTCTTCTCTATTCGCCTCTCTGTTCATCTCTCTTTGGACCGAAAACTTTTCCTGAGAACTATATTCTCAAGTACTCGTAATATTTTCTCCTCCCTTTAAGTAACAGTCCACGTTCGCATCCATATAATATAACTGGGAGGACAGCAGTTTTACATATTTAGAGTTTAACGTTTTTTTAGAGAAGTTGGGACAAGAGTCCCCTGTATTGCATAATAGCATGCATTTCCAGAAATGAGGCTGTTTAATTTCTTTGTGCATCTCATTCCTATTTATGATTATTGTTCCTAGGTGTTTGAATTCAGCCACTTCTTCAAAATTTCCCTCATTTGTCATTAACTGTCCATTTTCATTATATATGCATTTATAGAGTCATTAAGTACACATGAATACCAGAACAATTGGATGAATCATTTGCGACGCATTAGTTCAGATAGAGTTTCCAAAATCATGCTTCGTTATACGTAGTCCAACAGGGAAGAGATCTCTAGGCCGTCCAAGAAAGCGCTGGATACGAAATTCATTAGTGAGATTGTAACAGGGCTATAGACCTAAGACTGTAACAGGCCTATAGACCTAAGTCTTGTACGAATGAAGAAGATATGTAGTTATAGAGAACACAGATTCATAAAATATTAGTTATTAAAACATGAAGTGTATTCCTTAAGCCATAATTTTTAAAATGATATCAGTAAATGAGCCTATTATAATTTTGCAGTGAGTGGAAGGAGATTCGTAGAAAGAGCATTAGTATTTGAATAATAGTCCTTTGAAAGTAGAGATTTTATAATTTAGCTAATGGAACCGAACCAATATAGAGACAGAAAATCCAGACGTTCTTCATTGTGAAATAAACGTTAATAAAAATAAAACTACGTATAAGCCTATCCGTACGTTAATCACAATTGACAGACGAACAAGTAATCCGACAGGTACAATTACGTCAATAACAAATAACACTAGCAATTGAAATAGAATTGTTTTAATCGGAAGACTGCAGATGTCACTGCGATTCTGAAATAAAATAATTTAAGTGGTATATTCAATTTAATTGGTCTCTTTCTCTTTTTCATCTGTTTCTCTCTCTCCCCTGCACATATACACTTCAATATCTTTGACTTTCTTTCATCTCTTTAATAATAATAATAATAATAATAATAATAATAATAATAATAATAATAATAATAGTAATAATAATAATATTTTTTAATTAGGAATATTCCACAATACAGTGTTCCTCCTACAACCCAAAGTGATTTGTCGCTAGAGGTTCCTGTCTAGAGCTTCTTCTTCCCTCAGATCTCTAGCTTCCATACTTCTCCTCACTCCATCCATCCAACGTTCTCTAGGTCTGCCTCTTCCACTTCTTCCATTAGCTTTCCAATTAAGGATCTTCTTTAGTATTCTCTCTTCTTCCATTCTTATGAGGTGTCCGTACCATTTCAAACGGTTTTCTTCTATTTTTTCTAATATGTTTTAATAACAATAATATTAATATTATTAATAATATTAATAATAATAGTAATAAAAATAATATAGTATATTACGATGCGAGGTTGGGAAGTGGTCTTTACAGAATCGAGGAAAATGTTTAAAAACCGAGCGATAGCCAGAATTTTAATTTCCGAGATTCTGTAAAACACTTCACAAACGTGGGTTGTAAATAAATGTAAAATAATAACATCTTTGTTGGAAATATTTGCGTTCATTATAAACAATTGACTAACGTTAACAGTGTGGGCAATGTTTATTAGTTGAAACTATAGGAGACCGTGAGAGCAATATTAGTGATAAAATGGCAGCATGTACGTATTTATTGTTTTATATTGTTTCAAGTAGAGTTCACATCATTTAAAATGCAGTGATTTGTTTCGTATAACGTATATTAACACTATATTTTGGATATTTTTTGTATATACATTGTATGTAGTATACATAGAGGGCAGTGGTTTTACGTCCCACGCGCGTTTTATAATATGTAATATTACAGTATAGTTATTTTATTACAATATAGTTATTTAGGTTGGCAACCACGAAATGTAGGAAGTTGAACTTTAAATTATGGTCGCCATTGCTGTAAGTACGACAAAACGCACTATTCGCGCAAAAAGATTGTTTATATAAAGATTTTTAATGTTTACACATATTTCTGTGCCTAAAATTTTGTTTTTCTTCTCCCTTCGTCTCTCTCCATACACTCCATATCCTCCAGTAATCTTGTTCTCATTCCAGTTCTTATTTCTTGCATTCACGAGTTTCGAGGTCTTCCTTTCCGTCTTCCAGGTGGACACCATTCCAATGTTTTCCTGGCTAACCTTTCTTCTTGCATTTGTCGTACATGTCCATACCAATTCATTTGCTTATATCTTATATAATCTACTATTGGATATCTAATATTCATGTTTTCTCGTATGACAGTATTTCTTATTTTTTCTAATTTTGAACTCTTGCTGCTCTCCTCAAGAAATTCATTTTCATCGACATAATAACAATCCATCCATAGTAAGTCTGCCCGAAGGCAGGCCCTTCACTGCAATCATAGCATTTTCATGCTATGCTTGCAGCTTTACTAGGGAATTGTAGGTGTGGTAGCTTCCCATTGCTTTCCACACCGGTGATGATGGCCATATGATTTCGGGGACCGTTTGGGCCTTAAAGTTTTCTTGGCATTTGTCTTACAGATGAGGAAAAATTCCCGATAAAAACCTCACCCAGAAAAACTGCCCCGACCGGGGATCGAACCCGGGCCCGCTGCGTGACAAGGCAGCACACTACCTCGAGATCAAGCGGTTGGACATAATAATAATAATAATAATAATAATAATAATAATAATAATAATAATAATAATAATAATAATAATAATAATAATAATAATAATAATAATAATAATAATAATAATAATCATAATAATAATCATAATAATAATAATAATAATAAATAATAATTTTATTTATTTATTTATATACAAATTTTCAAAGTTTACACACCTTTCTATGCCTACATTTTTATCCTCCTTCTCCACTCGTACCTATCCATCTACCCTATGTCCTACAGTCCTCTTGTTCTCATTCCAGTTCTTATTTCTTGCATCCATGTGTTTCGAGGTCTTCCTTTCTTTCTTCTTCTAGATGGACACATTTCCAATGATTTTCTGGGTAACACTACTACTACTACTACTACTACTACTACTACTACTAATAATAATAATAATGGTAATAATAATGATAATAATAGTAATAATAATAATAATAATTCCATTGTCACAGTTTTATCTCTCACCTTATAGGTACTTTTACGTGCCATATGCGACCAGAGTCTTACAGTGGCACGAAATGTCGGGAGAGGGATTTAATTATGGATTACACACATACGTTTTTGACCACACAAGGACATGGAGGGCCTTTTGTTTCTTTAATTTCTTCTGAATACGCAAATTATAATATATTAAAAGAAGCATTAATATTGCAATGTAGAATTCATGTGCATATGACTTTTTATACACTAAAATAATAATAATAATAATAATAATAATAATAATAATAATAATAATAATAATATATGTTATGAATGTTAAACATAATATTATAGAAGTAAAAGAATCAAGATTGAAATGGCATGGACATCTTAAGAAGATGGAGAATAGTAGATTACCAAGAATGATGCTGGATTGGAATGCTGAAGGCAGGAGGAGGAGGAGAGTGAAACCCAGGGAACAGTGGATAAATGTAGTGAAAAGAAACATGATCATCAGAGACCTTGAAGAAGAAGTTGTTGAGGATAGAAATCTGTGGCGGAGCAAAATACATTTGGACTGTAGGATAACTACCGTAATGTAGAGAAAATCCTTAATAAAAATTGTATAATATATTAAACGGCAAATACCAATAATAATTAGAAACATATACTTTACATGTGAAGGTAATGTTCAAATAAAAGCTAAAGCAAGTATAAATTTAGATTTTTTAAAATTATTCCAACGTCCTGCAGCCACTGATTTCTTTTGTGTAGAGAATTTGAGGAGTGCGGCACAGAAAGTGGACATCCGAATTTCGAGATAATTTTGGTTTTAAAATGAACCTTAGGAACGTCGAAGATGAAAACATGAAAAAAAAAATTACGGGCCATCCAGAAACAAAGCTGGAAAATAATAATTTATAATTAATTAAATAAAAATAAAACGTAGTTTTATTTGATTTTCATATTTATTATATAATTCAGTGACAGCTGTTTCGTTACACTGTACCTTCTTCAGACATGTTAACTAATTATGAATTGTGTTCCAACTGATCTAAGCAACAATACAACAATATTTATTTAAATTTTTAAATTTAACAAAGGGGATTTATTTAAATCAAGTTGAGAATTTAACAGTTTGTTACTACTTTTCAATTTATTTATTTCTACAGCCTCCAAAAGATCTAACTTCTTACCCTTATCACAAACATGTAAAATTTCAAAATTTGTAAAGCACCATTTTCTATCTTACCTGAAAGAAGTGGTCGTGACCTTAGATTCGATATTCAGTTGTTAGTCCAGGGTGAAAACATGTTATCTTCAATAGAGATGCGAAAATAGAAAAAAATATTTTATTGTAATAAAAGTGCACTGCTGTATTTTAAAATTATATATTTCCAAAATTACATAGCAAAGAGTTTGAAATTTAATAAAAATCACATCCTCACATAGAGTTTATTAAGAAAAAATGGATTACCTGACTCGATTGTCGATAATAATCGATACGTCATTGTACGTATTTGTCGAAAATGAACAACGACAAATTAGCCCTTACAAATTATTCAATAAATAAATGCCACTTATTTGTAACATAATCTTCGAAATTTGTAATATATTTTATTAGAATACATGTATAATAGCCTAGAAACTAACCTAACCTATTTCAATTACTCTAACCTGTGAAAGTAATAAATAGAATGACATTTAAACAATATTAAATTACAGGTATGTAAATAAATTATACTATATGTGTAAGAAACTAAAAGCTAACCTAACCTAATTCAATAACTCTAACCTAGTTTCTTTAGTGATGGTCTGGAAATTTTCTTCGTGTTTTCATCTTTGTTGATCCTAAGCTTCATTTTAATACCAAATTTATATTGAAATGAGGATGTCTCGTATGGTAAAGTAGTGAAATGTGTATTTTGTAGTGCTTATAAAATGTTATTTTACTTGCTTTGTTTCTGGATGCTCCGCTTTTTTTTTTCATCTTTAGTGGTCATAAGCTTAATTTTAAAACCGAAATTACATCGAAATTCGGATGTCCACATTTTGCGCCATAACCGAATTACAGTTGCCGGGAGTTGATAGATGATATGGAGTAAACAGATCCCTATTAATACGGTATATTAAGGGTGGCGATGGGTGAAATTTCCATTTTCTACATTGTTTTGAGCTAGAGACTTGATGTTTTGTGCAAACATTCAGTGCATGATACATAATGATGTGTTTAAGTTTCATTCTTGTGAGACATTTATTTTATGAGTTATTAAATATTATATTTTAAAAAATTGCATAGACCTATATTATAATTAAATGGGTTCCACAATGTTTTAGTAAAATATTTAGAAAAACATAATGCATTAGAATTCTTATAATGTGAATACAAAGAAAAAAATGTACCTCATGCCTGAAATTACAAAAAAAAAAAATAATTGCATGCATTTTATTTTTTATTTCATAAAATACTACTTTAATCATGAAACCTATGCACTACTTTGTTACTCATTGGTTTTAGGACATGCAGTAAAGATGTAAACCATCTAGGGCAAAATCTGTGAATTCCATTCAATTTTGAATGTACAAAAATGCAGTGAAAATAAAAGTGTGGAAAAACAAGTTTAAAGATTTGCATGCAGGTTAAATACAATACGTAACATACAGGCCTAATCAGCACTTTGGGACACTTAGAAGTGTCACAGGCCTCTGAAACTTTGCCAACATTTACATTAGAGTACAGGCTATTTTTAGTACAAAAAACAAAAAAAAAGACAATTTTGAACTTAAATGGTCAATTTTCCACCCATCTCCCCCCTTAACCAAGATATTTTGATGTGATCGTGTGTTTAAATTATGGTTAGAGGATAGATACTGTAAGCGAGATACTAAATAATTTGGAGTGGAATTATATAGAATCTTAAATAAGAGACCTAGAAGTGTAATTTTCTCCCCTCTTGGAGATACACTCATGAAAATTCCTGGATAACTTATGTTAATTTAAAAATAAACAAAACACCTCTTCAAAGTATGTAGCACTATACTGTGTGTATGTTTATTGGCATCCTATATGACTGTGATAAATCCACGAGACACAAGGCACACCCTTAATGACATTAAAATGAAATGGAACTGAAATTCAAATGACTAAAGAAGAATTGAAAATTAAATTGAATTGAATATAGGAAAAGAGGAGTGAAAAAGACAAGGCAATGAAGCCAGTCAAAGAAATGACGAATGGGGTGGATTGAAAAGAATGACAAATGCTAGTAATATAATTAAGTTTCAACTGAAGAGAAGGATAAAATTCTGTTATAAACTTGAACCCAAAGCATCAGAAAAATTTCTTGGAGGCAAAGCTTTAAATCATAAACTCTTCTCACATTTTTATTTTATTTCTTCTTAAAAAAAACTTCCAAATAAACAAACTGAAGAAAATATCTACAGACACTTTATCATTTCTTCTAAACACTTTTCTCCTATCACTAAAATAGTTTCTCTCTCTTCATATTTCACAAGTGTAACTTTAATGCGGTTTCTATGCCACCGTACCACCAACATAAATTCAAATAAAAAACGGAAAAACACACAATTTGTTCTTGGAGTATGTTAATAATTAACCGAGACAAATATATATATATATATATATATATATATATATATATATATATGTTGATTTTCTTCCAAAAACATGTGTGAAATTCCTTAAAATGAAGTGAGAAGTTGAGCTCAAACTAACCTAAAATCACCATATTTACAATGTAAAATATGTATTGAATCTACCAATATTACTACCTGCTTATAGAGGGTGATTCAAAAATCTCTTGACATTTTCGTCAAATCAATGTTTTATGTCAAACTTTTTATTACATATGGAAAGTAATGACTACTGGATGATAAATTCAGTACATTTCAATGTAGTGGCCCTCTAAGTCATGGCACAGACTCCATCTTTCTTGTGTACAGTGAAACACTTTTGCCAGCATAGCTGGTGTGATTGCAGTTACTGCTGCAGCTATTCAGTTTCTCAATTGCTGTAAGGTGTTGATCTTCACTTTATACACTTTGGACTTAACGAAACACCAAACAAAGAAGTAAGATCTAGAGAGCAGGCCGCCCAAATTCTCGGTGAACCACGATCGATCCACCTTCCAGGGAAAACTTCGTTGAGGTGGTTACGAACAATGATGGAAAAATGTGGTGGTGCACCATCTTACTGGAAAACCACAGTGTCTTGTACATCCTGTGCCAGCTGCGGTTCCAGGTATCGTTCTAACATGTCAAGATAGTTACTTAAGTTACTGTCGTTTCCGCAAACGTGAACGGCCCGTAAATTTTTGTTTTTGTTTTTGTTATTCCGAGCCACACATTTAGTTTTGATGTGACTCTGAAACTCTTGTATGACATTTGGCTATTCGCCTGCCCAAATCCTCAATTATGCCTATTGACATGTCCACATGTGTGGAAGTTTGCCTCATCACTGAACAACTCATGTTGCGTGAGGTCTTAATTTTCAATGACATTTAACAGGTCATCACACGTAGCTTGTCGAGCTACATAGTTTGTGCATTATCTGGATGTGATAAGGACGTTTGTTCAGTTTGAAGCGCAAGGTACGCCATACAGTGCTTAGGGACATATCCAACTCTCTGCTGAGTCTTCTGGCTGACGCACCGGGACTTCATGAGATGGTATCCAATAAGGTTTGCACGTTTTCTGGTGTTGTAGCCGGCCTCCCTCTACGTTCCTCATTAGCAACAGATACCGTCCGTTTCATGTTCAGTACCAGATCTCTAATACGTAGCTTGCCTGCTATGACCTGGTTTTCTGAACTGTGTAGTGAATTGCTCTTGGACCTGCCTGTACGTCAATCCTCGTATACGAGCGAAAACGACAGCTAATATTTCTTCTATTGTTAGCATAGTTTCCAATTACATATAACAAAAATACATAAATTAACGATATGAGGAAAACGTCAAGAGACTTTGAATCACTCTGTATGTACTGGACCTATATAAAATATTCTGTATTTCTGTTTCTATAGCCTTTAGCTCTGCGTCAAAATTTGATGCTCATGTTTATAATAATATTATAATAATATTGTGAAAAGAAAAATTGTCTGAACCAGGACTCGAACCGTGGACCTATATTTCTCCGTACAGCCTACTACACCATTCTAGACCTGACGCAAACATTAACAATTCGTTTCACATATACAACTATATACACCTACCTGACAGCGGACGAAACGAAAATTGTAGATTTGTATATGTGGAAGGAATTGTTAATGTTTGTGCCAGGTCTAGAATGGTGTAGTGGTCTGTACACTAGTACGGAGAACTAGATGTCCACGGTTCGATTCCTGATTCAGACATTAATTTTTCCTTTCACAATATTATATAATATTATAATATGATCCATTATTGGAACTGTGTTAAAATAACAATATTTGAAAGTGTTAAATGTTTATAATAGTTTTAGCGAATCCCGAAGGAATGAAACTATTGAGGCTGTTCTCCTTAAAACATTTATTAAACATTTTAGCAGATCTTCGCCATTTCTATTTAGCAGATACCGAAAATGACCATAATAGACCTGCAATTTTTATTTTATCAGAACCAAACATGGCACATGGCAATCAATTAAAATGTTAGGTCAAGTTCGTTAATCAGCAAAATCGACCATTACATGTGGATCACCTGAAACGAAAATTTAAAAATCGCTCTAGCTGCCGCAATTTTCAGTATTTTACAATGAAACTCAATATATGCTATTCAAATATAACGAGGAAGATAATCTCCAAACATCAGCAAAATATGACCATTACAAATGGGATAATTACTTGAAACCTGAAATTAAAAAATCACTCTAGCAACCGCTATGTTTGCTTTTTCGTAATGTAAATGATAACCTTTAAATGTTCTGTGTATCCTATGAGGTACATTGGTTTAATTTGTATAATATATCGGCTATAAATAAAGCAAAAAAGAAAAATTAATAAAATATTACTAAAATTTGTGATCTTTCTAAGGCTTTTTGACTCCATTTCACTTCTAGTTTTCTGAGATTATCCTGAACATCATCCATCCATCTTTATCTCTTTCCTTCTGGTTTTGTTTCCAAAATCTTTCTAACTGTCCTAATATCTGACATCGTCATTACATGCCCCAGCCATTCCAATCTGCGATCTTTAACAACTGTTACAATATTTGATGAATTATATTTATTTTTTTAACTTATTTATTCTAATTCTCCATCTTCCATTCTCTCATATAGGTACATATATTTTATGTGATATCTTTCTTTCACATGTCTTTAACACATTTTCCATTTTAGCTGTCAGAATCCAAGATTCAGATCCATACAAAATTATTTGTCTTATTACTGTTTTAGGAAGACTTACTTTAGGTGGTTCAGATGTACATATGTTATTTAATATGTGTTTGGCTGCATAATAACATGTATTGTTTAATATAATTATTTGAACATAATATGATGGTTAGATACTGAAAACACATAAAATAGAACTAATTAACTAAGTTATGTGTACCATTGAATCCGCAGGTTCATGACAGCGTGGACATAAGCTCTGCACACATCCCTATCCTCAGCTAATGCCTTCCAATCATCGCCTGTATAAATCTACTTGCTCAAATCATTGTTAATGTTATTCTCCTACCTCATTTTTTGACTACCAACTAGTTATCCTACAAGAAGCTTCCATGATCCTCTTTCATTTCCTATTCATGCCACATGTCCTGCCCATCACAGTCTCCGAGACTTAACTGTACTTATTATATCTGGTTTCCTATAAAGATCGTAGCTATTGTTGGCAGTCTTCTCCATTTGCCTATCTGTTCATCCATCTTTCGTCAAAAAAAGTTCCTAACTTTATTCCCAAATATTCGTAATCTTTCCTCCTCCGTGTTTGACTGCATAATAACATTTATTGTTTAATATAATTATTTGAACATAATATGGTGGTTAGATATTGAAAACACATAAAACAAAACACTTGTTATCTTACTATAAGAATGTGTAAGTTGCATCTCACTAGTACCTGTTTTTTTAGTTTTTTTTATAAAATCACATCAATTGTCTTTCGATTGCGTAAAGGAGAATAATCATTATTTATGATTTCCGATTATAGTCTGGGAATTTTCTGATTGGTGAAACACCTACTTTAATGAACAAATGTACCTTAATGACGTCAATTAAAGTGCAGCTACCAGTTCTTGGCCAAACATAGACACTTTTCAAATCTACCTTTATAAGAGACCCTTAGAAGCCAAGGATTACAAGTGACTATTTCATTCATGCCCCAAATGGGAGTCAATGACCAATCATATTTCAATGATTTTTTATTTATAACCAATCACAGTCGTGTTTCGCCTCCAATTTATTAACTACAGTTTATCATATTAAAGAAAGCTCCTCCTTTTTAATATTCTGAATAGGTTATAGCATTATTTTGCAGTGACTGACTCTCTAAGAAATAGGACTACCAGATTGTATATATATATATATATATATATATATATAGAGAGAGAGAGAGAGAGAGAGAGAAGAGAGAGAGAGAGAGAGAGTACCTGAATGTCAGCAGATAGCGCATGCGGGAGATAATATAAAACATTTGTAGCAATTGATTATACCACCAAAAAGAGAAACCACTGTTTGTACTTTCTTAAACGAATTATTTTCCAGGAAATAACGTTGCAGAAAAATGTAATTCACATATTTACATCATAGGACATCAGAAATTCATTAATACATATAATGTTGGTTATATATTTCTCCACTAGGGTACAATATTGCGATCCTTTGGCAACAAATAATATGATCTGATTGCAGTGATGAACAAAAGAAGCAAATGAAGCGTACCAATCGTTTCTCATTTGTTTTCAAACATCGCCGTTTACATTTAATTTATAAATATTTTAAAATAACTATATTTAAATAATGATTTGTGAGTAAACATCTTAATTTTATTCGTTAAATAGTCCTAAAAATGCCACTCTTGATTTCCAAATTCTCTAGATAAATTGGAAATCACTCGTGGCATTACTTATGACAGATTGCTAATTTTGGAGTTAAATGTAGATTTAGTAGTTAAAGCAGATACTAATCTGAGTGGCCAATGGATACTAGTAAAATGTGTCTGGTGCTGAAATCTGGTGGCTGAAAAGAAAACTGTAAACACAATCACATATGAAGTGTCTCAACTTTGAAAATCATTTACTCAAAACTGATCTTTTATTACGTATACCCCTTGGCTTCTAAGGGTCTCATATAATAAAAAGTCTATAAATAATGAAATTAAAAGAAAGTTTGGAGATTTTATGCCAACATGCCACCTACATAAATATTCAAATAAATACATACATGGAAAATACACAATTTATTATTGCCATACGTGAATAATTATCTGAGAGAATATACGTTGACTTTATAAAAAAATGAGAAATTCCTTAAAATGAAGTGAGAAGTTGAGCTCAAAGTAACCTAAAATCACCATATTTAGAATGTAAAATATATAGGGTATCAGCCATTGCTAAAATAGTGTAGTGAACTTATCACAAAAACCCACTAATAAACAAGTGAGCACTAAACTAATTTGGCGTACACTAACTCACCCATTTTCTCAATCTAACGTGTTCAAACTAACACTAATGTGCTCATTTTCTCACCCTAACTTGCCTACTAATTTATTTATTTAGCCTGGTGGAGTTTAGACCAATCGGCCTTCTTTTCCACTCACCAGGACAAACATATGTTACATTGGAATAAACCAATCACAATGAACTCTAATTCTTCTTCTTAAATGGCACTATAGCCCAATAAAAACCTTCGCCTCCTCAGTGAGCCTCCTTCAGACATAATCCAATCATTCGAGCCTCCCAACCTGAAGGCCCAGGGAGTCTTCTGTTGGGGTTCCATACCCTACCTGAGATGTCGTCGTTTGAGGGCGCCAAGCTTCGCCCGAACCAATTAATTAATTCTAATATTAAACACTAAGCGTCAGTTTCACCAACAGAGGTAACTGTATTACGCCAGTTTCCCCCATGTATAATACATAGCTTAAACTGGCGTAATATAGTTACCTCTGTTGGTGAAACCGACCCTAAATGAAAATGTGACCATTAATGTAATATCTATAAGAGTAAGAACGATAACATAATAATGTTAATTAAAATTAAAAATGAAACTAGTAATAAAATTTATACAAGCGAGATAAGTTAAATTGTTTGGTAGGCTGTCTCTATTTAATGTACATGAAAAATTTACAAAAAAATAATGAGATATAATAAACTAAGTTGTAGGTTATCAATTTTTAAAACACCAACTTGAAATATTTCTCAATCTTAATACTATTTATATAAATTAAATTAAATTAATTGCTATCAATGAGGTACATAAGTTAGTTTGTTATTAAATAATTCCTGGGATACAATCCCCTTATATGTGAGTAAACATGTAGCCAATAGGCTCTAGCAGGAACATGCGAGCATGATGCTAGCAGTCACTTTTTTCTCTGATCGAACATTCACAAGTGGCATGGTGGCATAGAATAGCCCAATTGTTTGTAAATTTATTTCATAATATTAATCTGTTAAATAAATTTAATACAAAAATTTATTATCTTTGTGATAGACTCATCAATCTCAATTAGTAGAATTGTTAAATTATGTATGGCTACCGTCATTATGAACACCTGCTTTTTATTGATATTGAGGAGCAGGACAGATTTGTAGCTCTTTTGAACAAGGTGGTTTCTGTAGAGATGGTGGACAACTAGGTAACATACAGGGTTTTCTTTTCAAACACTCATAAAATCTTTTTTGTTCTTCTAAGCTTTTCTTATGTTCTTCACGAGCTTTTTCCAATTCCATGTTTAACTTATTCACTCGAGCCTCGATCTCATCTATTTCCTTTGAAACAGCATTTTTCTTACAAACACCTGTGTACGTATAATTATTAGAAGGGCAAGTAGGTGTCGTCTCTAAACCTGGACATTTAGGTACTTGAGCACTACAAACAATGGGGTTTTCTTTAAAATTGAAAGTAGTATATCTACGAGGCAAATCTTCTTTGTTGAAATAACAATCTGTTAATAATTCCTTCATTTTATCACACATTGCTGGAACATTAGCTAAAGATGCAATTTTATTTTTCATTCCTTTTATATTACAAGGTCCATCACAGTCTTTAAGTTTATTTGGTGTACTGCTGCAAGGTCCAAAGCAGTCCGAGGCGATGCTGGTATGACAAGGGCCTTGACATTCTAGTTGTTGTTTTAATAAATTGCAAGGCCCTTCACACGAATGTAACATTTTGTTTACATTTTCGTTAAATATCTTAGATTTCAATGCATTTTCACAAGATTGTTCAATTTTTTCAAGTCTACCAATGAGTTTAGTAATGTCATCTGTGTTTACTTCATTGCATGGCCCTGTACATTTATCTGTGTTTTGTGTACGTGGGGTTGGTATTGCTAATGCTGGACATGTAGGCATAGGAGGGCATGTACTTTGTTTTGCCAATGTTGAGCATGCTGGACACACAGACACAGGTGGACATGGACTTGGTTGTACCAATGCTGGACATGGTTTTGGTTTTGATAATGCAGGACACACAGCCACTGGTGGACATGGACTAGATGCTAGACATGTAGGCTTAGGAGGGCAAATCATTCTAACTGGTTTATCGCATGTAAAAGGACAAGAATTTTGTTGTTCAATGAGCTCAACTATCTGTTCATTAAGTTTGGCATTCAACTCTTGAGCATTTTTTATTTGATCACTAAGTTGTGCTATTTTATGTAGTAAACAATTCAAAATTCTTTGTTTCTTTAATTTTTCTTCCTTTTCAACATTATCTCTTAGGTAAGGTGGCAAAATTTCCAAATTTGGTTCAATGCACAAAACAAGTTCTTTGTATCTTTTCACAAATGATTATGGTTGGTAAATTACCAGCCACTTCCTTATGACCTATCACTACTTTTGGAAGTCGTTCTCCCATGTGGAATGAATCTGCCAGTTGTTGCATTTCCGATCTCCCACCTGCCTGACTTATCTCGTTCTTTTGAACCCCATATTGAAAACCTTTATTTAAATCAAGTGGTTTTGCAACATCTGGGTTACAGGTATGTGGACAGTTAAGCATTTTGTATTTATTATTATACACAGTTCATATTTTATGAAGTGAATGAATGAATTATTTCCATACTGTGTTTTTATGTCAAATCTGATGGTAAGTTGTACCTCTTATATAGTTACATTGCTTCATTTTGTATCTTCACTGCACCATATTGACCTCTGAGTATGTAACATACCTGTTAATTGTGATTGACTAGTCCATGAGAAAGATGAATCAAATAATTTACTTCTTTAATATTATTACATGTTTCTTAAGGAGACATAACTGACATAAGAACGTGTATATAATATTGTTGTGGATTTTACAAAATGGTTGGCCTTGTTTTATAGCATCAATATAAGATAGGTCTATTAAGAAAAAATAATATTATAGAACAGAAGGCATTGTATTATTGCAACAATATACGGTATTTTCAATAGTTAAACTGCTTCTTCTTTTGATTCTTCGTCAGGCTCTACGACTTCCAGTGGAATGTCTTGGCCTTCTCAACCAGTTTACGCCACTTCTTCCTATCTTGTGCAGTCGATTTCAAATAAAAAATCCCCATCTCTCTCAAATCTTCAATTACGTCATCTTCCCATCGATCCTTGGGTCTTCCCCTTGGTCTTGTTCCCTGTGGCTTCCAATTTAAAATATCATTCGGCAATCTTCCTTTTGGCATTCTTAGTGTATGTCCAAACCATTGTAATCTTTTGGATTTGATGAAACTAATTATATTTTCTTTATTATTCTTGAGGTATAATTCGTCATTCCTTCTTAACCTCCAAGTTCCATTTTCCTTTACTGGACCTAGCACTCTTCTAAATATTTTCCTCTCAAACGTTAATAGTCTTCAGTTGTTTAAAATATTGTATATTTCTCTAAATGCTAATTATCAACAGTAATCTAACAGAGGTGTTTTTTTTTCTGAAAAAATCACAAGCGACAAAGTCGCGAGTGATTTTGTATATTGAAAAACTCAACCTCGCGTTAGATTTTGAGTAGCGAATAATACAACATCAGAAGCTAAAAATAATTATAATGTTTAATATTTACCAAATGTGAGATTGTGTATCCCGATCTTACTTCCGGGAGTATAGTTATAAATAGCATATATTTACTGTTAAATCTCTTTGGGCTTGGGAACAATTAATAACAGATGATTTTATGAGAATTAACTTTTAACAATAATGCAGATTCATTATAGAACATTCAATACATTTTTTAGAGCAACAGAACTAACTTTTTTGTTTTTTAATTTTTGAAGTTTTTTTCCTTTTAGCATTTATTGCTGTACCATATCAATCGTACATTGTTCAATCGATATCCTTGCGAAATAAGTTATTTTACGGATATATCTCTCATTACGAACAGGAAGAGGCAATTTTATCAACAGGAAGAGGCAATTTGTCGGTCTGTGAGATATATAGTCATTACAAATTACAATAGGAAGTAACATTATGAGGCTGTTCTTAATAAATAAGGTGAATCTGGTTTCATCTTGTCTCGTAAATTGTTGTGTTCTATTTGAACAAGTTTTTCATATGCTATGCATATCATCATCAGCTTGTGCAGACCAATCAGTCCCCAAAAGAAGAATAAATCGGTTTAATAAATATACTCCTGCTGTAACAAGGGGTTGAATTTTATGTTGCTGGCCGTGGATGTCAATTCCAATTCCATGTTTTGGTTGACGAAAGAACACGAAAAACAAATCCTTTTCCCTGGGAATTTAAAAATTCAAAATCCTATTTTTGTTCTTCTGGATGTAGGATTTCTCTGGAACGGTGAAATTTTTTGAAAATACAATGTCATGTTAAATAGTTAACATGGTTGCGAGCCTACCTGCCTTAAGCCAACCTTAACTCTAAAGGTTTCAGATGGTTCTGCTTGTATCTGAATTTGGCATTGACTGTTGCTATTACTAATCTGATCGATTTATTTACCTGGAATCCAAAATTGTTTCATTGCTGAGAGTAGATGACCTCTATTTTTTCTATGAAGTGTTTCGTAAAAATATATTAATAGGTGACAAGTTTCAATATTAAATTCAGCTGTTTTTCAAGTATCTGATCAATTATTGAGATAGCCCATATTATTTGACATGGGAGGCCTAATTGTTTAATTATATCCCATATCATATTTCTTACTTCCTTTATCACTTTATCAAAAAAGTTAACATAGTCTAAATATGCTACATATAAAATGGTAGGTTACATTTCCTTCTTTTCTCAAGTAATAATATTGTGGTAAAGATACAGTCAAAGCAATATCTGCCTTTTATAAACCCATGCTGTGATTCTAAAATAAATCTATTATGTTATTAATTCTATTTCTTAATATTTTTGTGTATATGTATATATATATATATATATATATATATATATATATATATATATTAGAGTATGAGTTCAAGAAACTAATTCCCCTGAATTTACAACTAATGTAATCTTTTATTTTCTTTCTTTAATAGCGGAATGACTATTATTGTTTTTTTTAATCATCTGGGATGTTTTCATATTTTTCAGCATTGATTCAGCAGATTTAATATTCTTTTATATAGAAATGGTAGGCCATATTTTATAACTATATTTACTGCCTGATCCTGATTTTTTTATTCTAAAGCTTTGTGTTGATTTTTTTAATTATTCTCCTGTTATTTGGTCAATATTAGGATCATTATCCATTAAAGAGAAGGGATCCTGATTTATTGTTATCCACAATTAAAATAAAAATTCTCATTCTTTCAATTATAACTAACTAACTCACTGGTACTATCGAACCCATAGATTCATGACCGCCATTCTTTGAATTATATAGGATTAAATTGAATTTTATTATTTTCTTTCTTATTAGTATATTTCGTACTTTTATAGGCTTTATCGTGCTGTTGTGTACAATATCTTCTAAGTATGAAACATATCTATCCAATAAATACATTACAATAATAAGTAACATTATGAGGTTATTTTTGATAAATAAGGTGAATCTGGTACATTTTCCCCATCTCCTTTTTTTTACTAATGTACAGATCTATTTTCTTCAGTTCTGTTTTGTGCTGTTCTAGTTTTCAGAACGCAGGTTTTTGTAATAAGTTGGCTCACTGTCTGACCAATGAGTAATACACATTTTACATTGCAACTATGCTGATTTTAGGTTACTTAGAACTCAACTTCCAACTTTATTTTAAGATATTTTTTCACATTTTTGTTGGGGGAAAACTCGACATATATATTTCTTTCGGGTAGATATTCACTTTTTTGCAATAATAAATTGTGTACTTTTGTTTTTTATTTGAATTTATGTTGATTGCATAGAATCCACTCTTCTTATGAGACAGCACCATTATACTAAATAATGTTTAACGATTGACAATATTAACAGTGTCATTGCTTTTTACACTGACTGTACATGACCTTTAATTTCACGTAGGAGAAGACTTTGTAAGTTTTGTTATGTGTAATAAAAGAAATGCGGCGTTGCTTTGAATTTGTGTTCTCGTTGCGTTTCTACTCCCTTTTTCTACTTCATTACGTATACTGGGGGCTAGAAGTAGGGTTGTTCACAGAGAGGGGATAAGATGATTGTTGGCTGCAGAGTGTGACTGGAATAAGTAGAAATGGTAGATGATGAGAAGAGGGGTGTTTTGTTGGTGGAAAAGCGATATCAAGAAATGAAAGACGAGGGTGAAAAAAGATCGTATAGTAGGTTTGGAAATAAAAAGAGGTTGAGACATTGATAACTGAAAATAGATGGGAAATAACCCCACGAGAAAAAAAAAATATATATATTGGATTTTTTATTTGAAGATGCTTTCTACCTACTCATAATTTTCCCTTTTATTTAAGATTTTTGATGAAATAAAGTTCATTTGAAGGACAAAGTTAAAATGAGGATAACAATTGATCGAATATATAGTCTATAAATGAACATCTGTGACTCTGTCCGTTCTCTATGGACTGAAAAACTACTTGACCGATTTGAATGGGGCCTTTACCATCATTCAGAGATTTTTTGAGGCAAAGTATATAACATTATTATTATTATTATTATTATTATTATTATTATTATTATTATTATTATTATTATTATTATTATTATTATTATATACGTATAAGTTTCTTCTCTTTTCTTCTTCTTCATCTACTTCATGAAATTAAGCATTTTGATCTGTTTTTACATCAAGTGGGATTTAATGAATTTTCCAGTCTAGTAAATGGGCGTCCAACACTTCGATAACCTATTGGTTTGTATTTTAATAAGAGTTGGGGGATTCTATCTGTAGGCATTATTTTAACATGTTCATACCAGTTGTTTCTCATATTATCAATTTTATTTGTTAAATTAAAAATATTTAAGTCTTTTCTAATATCTTCATTTCTTTTTCTGTCCAAAATTGTCACACCTGCTACTGAAAGTAAGAACTTCATTTCTGCAGTTTCTATTTTTCTTCTCTTTTATTTGATACAAACTCTCTACTAGTATAGAATGTTGAATTACTCTTAAATATACTGGAACCATTGTTTTCTCGTATCAAAATACTTGAAGAACATTCCTAAATAACGTCTGGGTTGAATTAGCATTGATGTTAGCATGACAGTAGGTGGATATTATATTACTGACATGGCAGCACCTGTGTGACTGTTTGATCCATACTAATTGAAGATAATGGATTGCATTATGGGATTACAATGCGTGGCCATTTGATGTGATGACATTAGTACTACAGTTCAAAAACGTGCCTGCAAAGTCAATGTAAATTCATTTTACTCTATTAGTGAATGGATGCTTTCAAAATCGAAGGAATGAACTTCTGCATGGAGGAGATGTTTTAGTGTGAAATTAAACAATTACCGATTGGAATCAATGGAAACTTTTTAGGAGCGGAAATTTGACATTTTTCGAAAAAAAAATTAATTGCTCTTATATATATATATATATATATATATAATATATATATATATATATATAATATATATATATATATATATATATAGCTTGCATTGCTCAATGTTAAAGATTTAATTATAATATATATATATATATATATATATATATATATATATATGCACTATGCATTGCAGCTTTACTAGGGAATTATAGGTGTGGCAGTTCCCGTTGCTTTCCACATCGGTGAGGGATGATGATGATAGTGATAAGGATGATGATGGCCGGATGATTTTCGGGGACCATTGGGCCCTAAGCGCCCTGACATTTGTCTTACAGGTGAGGAAAAACCCCGAAAAACCCCTCACTCAGGAGCCTGTCCCGACCGGGAATCGAACCCGGGCCCGCTGCGTGACAAGGCAGCACGCTACCTCGAGGCCATAGTGGTGGACTATATATATATATATATATATATATATATATGAAAGACAAATGTCAGGAAGCTTAGGGCCCAATGGTCCCCGAAAATCATCCGGCCATCATCATTCTTATCATTATTATCATCATCCCTCACCGATGTGGAAAGCAACGGGAACTACCATACCTATAATCCCCTTGTAAAGCTGCAAAGCATAGCATGAAGAAGCTAAGATTGCAGTGAAGGTCCTGCCCTCGGACAGAATTACTATGGATATATATATATATATATATATAAACGAATGTATGTCTTGTATGTCTGTCTGTCCTTTATGCATTATTACACCATTCAACCGATTGTCATGAGGATTTCTGCAAAATGTTCAGGTGTTCCCCTGGAAGGTTTAAGGCTATAACAGAGTTGTAATACTCAACCCCTTCACCCTTAAAAATTACTCTTTGCATTAAAAAACGCGTTTTTGGGACCTTTTTGGACGCTTAAATGGCTGGCCCTGCCTAAACAATATCATATACACCAAATTAAAGTACAAAGAATTGAATATCTAAAAAAAAAGTACAAAAAGTCCGCGACAACATATGTTTATCTTTTACGGATAACTCATAATAACCATTTTTATCTTTCAGCTCACTGATGTCAAGAAGATCGGGATTTCTAGATTCCCGGCAAGCATAGCAGCGCACGGCGGGTATTCGTTTAAGGATAACTCTCAATAGCCATTGTCTTTCAGCTCATTTATGCCAAGAAGGTCGGGATAAGTAGATTCCCGAACAACGCCGGGTAATCAGCACGGGGTATCTAAAATAATTACGACATTTGTTTGTTTACATGGCTTATATCGTATGACAATTTAGCTACTTTTGTATATGTTAAACATGTCATAAAACATACATTTTATACTACATATATTTGTATAATACTCCATGGCGTGACAAGCCCAAAAAGTCTTTGGTGTACCAGCTGGATGCTGGCCTCAGATCCATATGTATTAATCGCAGAAGCAGACGATCATCCCGACAGTGTAGGGGTGGCATGTGGTCAACATTCCAGGTTCCCCAGCAGTTATAGCCGGTTTTCTCTACCTGGATCCACTACTTATTGTAGCTATCCAAATACCTCACAATGATAGGTGGACATCAGTCCCATATTGGTCGAAATTCCATGATAAATGTATTGACTAAGGCTTTCACAGCCGGAGTTGCTATGATGATCTTGAAGAAAATTTCTGGGCTTTAGGCCGTGGTCTCGAGGCTTGAAGTTCCCCGACGTTTCGCCAGAGACTGCGTCTGAGACAACCCTTGAGGATGACAGACGCAGTCTCTGGCGAAACGTCGGGGAACTTCAAGCCTCGAGACCACGGCCTACAGCCCGGAAATCTTCAAGATCATCCATGATAAATTTTCTTCCCCCATGGAGACCCGAAATATCCCAAGTCCCGTAGCTCTGCGTCAAGGCATCTTGCCTTAACCACTCGGTAATGGCGCGGGAATTGTTTATGGATCTTAAATATTTTGGACTTTAAATTAAAAATGCTTAACTGTACAATCACTTTTCACACTCACTGTATAAATAACAACTTATTTTATTTATTTATTTATTTTACCTGATGGAGTTAGGACCTTTAAGGACTTCTCTTACAACTTATGTACATCAATGATAAATTAAAGATTATGAAATGTACATACTCTTCATATCAGCGTTTAATGGCGGTGAACGTTTACTTTAAAGGCGAATCTTACTTTGGATAGTGTGTATATATATATATATATATATATATATATATATATATATATATATATAGTAAAACGCGTTTAATCCGGAACGTGAATAATGCGGAAATCTGTCCAATGTGAACAAATTTATTGGTCCCGGCAAATTAATAGTAGTTTTACGTGTATTTATTTTGTATACAACAGAATCTCTCCAACGCGGAAACGGAAGGATATTTCTACACAATTCATGAAAATAAAAGTTTATAAGGCGGAAAGATAGAGAGAGAAATAAATTAGTTTCCACTTCATTCAATTCCCGTTAGGCGAATTAACAATAAGTTCCTGCCGCTGGGTGAAGTAGAGTTTCTTCCTGTATGTGGAATTTTCTTTCGGCCTCACTGCACACCCGTTTTGCGAAATACAGGTTCGTTTAACAAAAATTTGGCATGTGACATCTGTCTTACAAATAACCGGTGCACTGTAAAATCTTAAATTAGTTTAATATCTGAGACCGATTGTGAACGTCCCTGTTCTGAATTTAAGGAATAAAGATGACTAAATCGTATGTATCATTGTCATTAAACGAAAAAGTGAAAAGTGAAAGTGATTGAAGATAAAGAAAAACTAACTCTCAGTACGCGAAATAATGACTAAATTTAAATGTGGAAAACCCCAAGTTTATGAGATTTTAAAACACAAAGAAAAAATAATGAATGGATGGATGCAAGGAAATGGTTAAAAATGAAATGCTCTAGCTGTTGCTATATACCTAGGGAATAACGATTTTAAGGCATCTTCAGGTTGGTTGTGAACAATTTTAAAAGACGGCACAATGTAGTGTGGAATGAAATTTCCGGGGAATCAAAGGACATGGACGAAAGTGTAGTTAGTGAGTGGAAACCGAAACTTTAATAACCAGGATACGCGCCTAGGAGTCATTTTTAACGCTGACGAAACGGTACTTCTTTTTTTCGCGCGTTACCGTCGCACTTGCTCGTACATACTATACTTAACTTTCCAACGGCGCGGCAGGTTAACTACAATTAATCCAATGTATATAAAAATACATATATGATGTTCTATAAACTAATATTGGTTAATATTTTTTATAATGCGGAATGTTGTCTAATGTGGAAAAAATATATTGGTCCCATGCGATTCCGCTTTGAACAAGTTTTGCTGTATATATTTACACATTTTTAAACAATGAAGGGATGAACATATAAGCAAAAATTTAGATAAATAATTATTGTTATCAATTTTTTTCGATATATATATTCAATGTGATGACGAAGTAAGTGTAGGAATGATGTACATCCCTGAGTACATTTGATAGAGAATCCTGGATGTGGATACAGATAGAGCTTTCCAAGTCCCTAGGGACCGCACTCCACCTTCATCGCCGTCCATTTCCTGGTTCTGGCAACGACGTTCTGTATCCGGATACGATCCAATGTCGATACAACTTGCACCAAACCCAGCACATATCTTATATCCTCAAACATCATCATTCCAACTTTTAGCGGAACTGTATGAACGAGAAATATGACATACGTAAATTATCACTGAAGTATTATCGATTTTAACCCTTACATTGGCAAAACACTAATTTATCGTGTCAGTTATTTAAATGTTTCGGGCCGATTTGAAAATGAAATTATGCATAAATTTTTATTATTACGTACTAGCTAATATCCGGCGTGCTCTGCTACGCCTAAATAAATTAAACGTGTTTTATGTTTAGTTTAATAAGTAAAAAGAAAAATAATTATAAATGTATATCGTAATTATTTTTAGATACTCCGAGCTGATTATCCGGCGTTGCCCGGTCTTCATGGCTTCAATGAGTTAAAAGATAAAAATGGTTATTATGAGTTATCCGTAAAATAATACCTGCCGTACGCTACCCAGGAATCTAGTCATCTCGATTTTCATGGCATCAATGAGCTGAAAGTTAAAAATTGTTATTTTAAGTTATTCATAAAAGATAGACATGTGCTGTCGTGGACTTTTTTTATAGAATTCTTAGATATTCAATTCTGTTTACATTAATTTGTTCAGGGACAGAT
The DNA here is from genome assembly GCA_030220185.1 of Diploptera punctata. NCBI lineage: Eukaryota > Metazoa > Arthropoda > Insecta > Blattodea > Blaberidae > Diploptera > Diploptera punctata. The sequence goes on from JASPKZ010004560.1 coordinate 95,832, forward strand.
TGTGCCTAAAAGTGTCCTGACATTTGTCTTACAGGTGAGGAAAAACTCGGAAAAAAATCATCCAGGAAACTTGTCCCGACCGGGGATAGAACCCGGACCCGTTGCGTGATAAGGCAGCACACTACCTCGAGACCGCAGCGGTGGACATAAACAATTCTTAGGATCTTTGTTACTTAGTCGAAGAATGTTTTGATTATATCTAAAAATATATTTTTATAAAGTCACATTTTCGCAAAATATATCTCAATGAATATGTAGGGGATTTTCTATCCATTTCTCATTACCAGGGATATAAGTTATTTAATTTGATATATAGAAATGAAATGAATTGAATTTTTCCATTCAAAAAAGCAGAAAGAATTTCCCCAAGAGGTACGTAGCAAGCAATAAATGTTAGGTTGCCATGGAAACCCGATGTGATGCTTTTTACATAACGTAATATTAGTTCCAGCTGCAGTGGTACCAATTGTATGTACACAGCACGCTAATAAAATACCTTTCATTCTAAACGGTCAATACTGCCTGCATTCAATTTTATTGCGTTTTCGCTTTATAATAGCATGGATATTTATTGCTTGGCGTACATTCATTCTGGGCGAAATGTATTTGTTCAATACTTTATTTTATCGCTTGCATTTATGCCTGTATTTAATAAATAATTTATATATTAAAAACTATTGTAAAATCCTGTGTTTAAATATGTTTTAACGAAATGCATAATACAACTCACTGGATGTACTATCAAACTTGGATGATTAATGTTTTATTTAATGTTTTATTTATTTTATCTGATGGAGTTAAGACCGTAACGTTTTCTCTTCCACTTCACCAGGGTAAAATTATACATATAATAACAATTATGAATTATCTACAGCTTGATTAAAAAAATGACCTCACTAAAAGGCATTAGGAGGCCCTTGGGATAGTGCGAGGTTTGGGTTCTCACTTTTTCTAGACAATCTCCACTTGATGTCAGCTCTGTATGACAGCCGCCTTTACCCCCAGAACAAGCATCTGGTACTCATGTTTGTTAGAGGCTGAGTCTACTCCAGGGCCGTCGTGTCACTAGAAGGGTTGGTTGAGTCAGTTTCAACCCCCCCCCCAGGATTCGAATCCTCAATCTCCCGGTTTGTAGCATATTGCTTTAAGCAACTACGCTATGGCGTGTCCCCAGATTACACAATATACAGATGACAAGGAAAGAACAAAACATTTTAAAATAATAACAATATAATAATAATAATAATAATAATAATAATAATAATAATAATGATCAATCCATAGTAATTCTTCCCGAAGGCAGGTTCTTCACTGCAATCATAGCATTTTCATGCTATGCTTGCAGCTTTACTAGGAAATGTAGGTGTGGTAGCTTCCCGTCCCGCGCCGTAGCCGAGCGGTTAAGGTAGGAAGCCTTGGCGCAGAGCTACGGGACTTGCGCTGGTTCGAGTCTCCATGGGGGAAGAAATTTTCTCGTGGTATTTCGGCCAGTATGGGACCGGTGCCCACTCAGCATCGTGAGGCAATTGGGTAGCTACAATAAGTAGCGGCTCCAGGTTGAGGAACCAGCTATAACGGCTGGGGGACTCGACATGCTAACCACATGTCACCCCTACACTGGCTGTTGATCATCTACCTCTGTGATTGACACATGTGGATGTGAAGGGCCAGCAGCTGGCTGGTAAAAGGGCAACCGCTGAAAAGTGAAAAGACCCTCAATCGGTAATCGGTAGCTTCCCGTTGCTTTCCACACCAGTGAAGGATGATGATGATGATGATGATGATGGTAATGATAAGGATGATGATGATGGCCATATGATTTCAGGGACCGTTTGGGTCTTAAAGTTTTCCTGACATTTGTCTTACAGGTGAGAAAAAAACCCGATAAAAACCTCGACCAGAAAAACTGCCCCGACCGGAGATGCGTGACAAGGCAGCACGCTACCTCGAGATCACAGCGGTGGACATGTAATAATAATAGTAACTTATAATTTGATTAAATAATTGGCTTGATGAAGAATGTGCTAAATATAAATGAATATTAAAAATATACCTATAACTATGGTTATATATTATATTGTAAGGACATTTTTAGTGAGTTTTTAACTGTTTTGAGTCGGACAGTCCTTGCCATAAGAGAGGAAGGAATTCCAGAGTCGGGTGGCTGAAATAAAGAACGATGAGGAATAGTGAGACGTTCAATGTAGAAGTACAGCTATTATTCTCTCGAATGTATGTTTAAGTTATGGTGGGAAGATAGTGAATGGAAACGACTATAAATATAAAGGTGTGATGAGGTGGACAAAGTATATTGTATACGGTGCAGAGGCAATGTATCTTCCGCCTGTCTTCTAATCGGAGCCGAGACAACATTTCAAATGTTATGTGATCTGATTTACGTAGGTTGCATATATAACGTAAGAATTTTGAACTCCTTGCAGTCTTTGTCCGAATGTGATACTCATGTCGGTTAAGAGTAAGTCACAATAATCGAAATGCTGCATAATCAAATTTGAGATAAACGTTTTTTTTTTCATTAACAGGGGAGGAAATTTTCCAAACGTTTTGAATAATGAAAGGTTCATGACTGCGCGGTCATTAACTTTCCACTCATCCCTATCCTGAGCTAATAATTTTCAGTCATTTCCTGTGTAATTAATTTCCTTCATATCATGCATAATAATAATAATCAACATCATCATTATTCGGAATCATCACAGCTGCCGCCGTCTTCCGGAAACCAAATCCCACTCCTCTCTTTCCATGCATTGATTTTTCTCCAATCCTCTGTGAATCATAATCGCTTATACACCACTTATCCAGGTTTTCTTTGGTCTTCCTTTCTTCTTTGTTTCCATTGGAATCCATTCAGTAATAATGATAATAATAATAATAATAATAATAATAATAATAATAATAATAATAATAATAATAATAATAAAGTCCACCGCTGTGGTCTCGAGGTAGCGTGCTGCCTTGTCACACAGCGGGCCCGGGTTCGATCCCCGCTTGGGACAAGTTTCCTGGGTGAGGTTTTTTTCGGGGTTTTTCCTCACCTGTAAGACAAATGTCAGGATACTTTAAGGCCCAAACGGTCCCCGAACATCATCTGGCCATCATTATCATCAATATCATATTCACCTCATTAAATTAAATTAAGTTTAAGGCCTCTCCTGGCGCATTATTACCCATCGTCATCACCCATTATATCATTGGGACAGCGTAACCCTGCCTTCCAGGCGCCCCAACCTCAGAAGTGGGTTATAATACGCGAATGCCAGGAGAGAATATCTGCAATGTTGAATGACAAATAAGTGGAATTGAACAAAAAAAATAATGATAATAATAATACTACTACTACTCACTGGCACTATCGAACCCGTAGGTTCATGGCCGCACGGACGTACGCTCTCCATACATCCCTATCCTGAGCTAATGCTTTCCAATCATTCCCTGTATAATCTACTTCCCTCAAATCATAGTTAATGTTATTTTCCCACCTCATTCTTGGTCTACCAACTGGGCGTCTTCCCTCTGGCTTTCCTACAACAAGCTTCCATGCAAGTCTTTCATTCCCCATACGTGCAACATGGCCTGCCCATCGCAGTCTACGAGACTTAACTGTTCTTATTATATCTGGCTTCCTATAAAGACCATGTAGTTCACTGTTATGTAGTCCTCTCCATTCACCTGTCTCTTCATCTCTCTTTGGTCCAAAAATTTTCCTAAGTACTTTATTCTCAAATACTTTTAATCTCCTTTCCTCCCTTAAAGTAAGAGTCCATGTTTAGCATCCATATAATATAACTGGTAGAATAATAGTTTTATATATTTTCAGTTTAACGTTTTTTGAAAGGAGTTGGGACATCAAGAGTCTCTGCAATGCATAATAGCATGCATTTCCAGAATTGAGCCTATGTTTAATTTCTTTGTGCATCTCATTCTTATTTGTGATTATTGTTCCTAGGTATTTGAATTCAGCACTTCCTCAAAATTTCCCTCATTTGTCATTAGCTGTCCAGTTCCATTATACATTGAATTTCTACGTGTGACCATATAATTAGTTTTATTGATATTTACTTCCAAACCTAATGTCTTGGTGTTACTCAACAGTGTGTGGGTATTGTCGTTTAGTATCTCCTCGCTATCGGCCAACAATACTACATCATCAGCATAAACTAACAGCTTATTAATACCATTGAGTTGTAAGCCTTCCTCATTCTCCAAAGATTTAATGGCATGGTCTAGTACAAAATTAAATAGTAGAGGAGATAGTGCATCTCCTTGCTTGAACCCATTCTGGATTTCAAAAGTGTCCGAAAACTGTTTGCCTACACGCACCCTACTCTTTGTGCCATTTAGGCACATTCGTATAAGTCTAACTAACTTTTTAGGAATTCCGAACTCCAGCAGGATACTATATAACTTCTCCCTCTTAATTGAATCATATGCTTTTTTGAAGTCTACATATAGTTGATGTACAGTACCATTATATTCCCATTTCTTTTCTAAAATCTGTCTTATACTAAAAATCTGATCTGTTGTAGACCTGTTTCTTCTAAATGCACATTGATGATCTCCTAGAATGTCATCAATATAGGGAGTAAGTCTGCTTACTAATATATTAGTTAGAATTTTGTACGAAGTTGAAAGTAATGAGATGCCCCTGTAGTTGTTGCAGTCAGTTTTATCTCCTTTCTTGTAAATTGGTACGATAATTGATTCCTTCCATTCGTCTGGAAGAGCTTCTTTTTCCCAAATCCTACTAAGCAACCAGCGTATCTTGTCCATCAATTTTTCTCCCCCTGATTTTATCAGTTCTGCTGGGATCTCATCTGAACCTGATGCTTATAATAACAACAATTATAATTATAATAATACAATAATAGTAGGTGCAATGAAAACAATGATAGTGATATTACATCCCATTTTGGACTCTGGCTACTTCCAATATCTTTTCTTCATTCGTCTCCGTCCATAATTCGTATTTTCCATCTTCTTTATGGTTACTAGGCATCAGAAGAGTCCTTAAAGTTAAACTTAGTCTAAGTCCAGACCAAAACATCTGTGATCAGAACGGGAATCGAAACCGGGACCTTATGATATGTAGTCGTAAGACATGACTCTAGCCCAAGATGGTGGGGAATACGATATATTGCGCATAGACTGTCTGATAAAAATTCCAAACTTTGAGAGAAGTTTGGATGACAAAAATCCCTGTATTGAATAATAGCATTGGTTTCCAGAATTGAGCCTAAGTTTAATTTGTTTCTGCTCCTTATTTATATTTCTGACTATTGTTTCTGGGTATTTAAATTCAGCCACTTCTTCACATTTTTTTCTTATTTTTCGTTAATTATTCATTTTCATTATATAATGTATTTCTAAGTGTTAGTATGTATTTTGTTTTTTATATTTATTTCTAGCCCTAGATTTTTGGTGTTAACAAATAAATTCCACAGAGAATATTGAATAATATATTACGGCAGGGGCTTTTGTCGTCCCAACTTCTCTAAAAAAACATAAAACTGAAAATATATAAAACTGTTATTCCCCCAGTTATATTATATGAATGCGAAACATGAACTCTTCCTTTAAGGGAGGAGAAAATATTACGAGTATTTGATAATAACATTAGGAAAATCCAAGGAGTGATTTTGGAAATTAACACGATGAAAATCATACAAATTATGATTAAGAAGAAGAAGATTATGAAAATTTATGGAGATGAACAGACAGGTGAATGTATAAGACAACTTGAAAGTGAGCAACACGATATTTATAGGAAACCAGATATAAGAACAGTTAAATGTCGCAAACTTCGATGGGCAGGACATGTGGCGCGATTGGGGAATGAAAAATTAAAGGGAAAGCGCCTAGTAGGCAGACCAATAATGAGGTGGGTGAATAATATTAACCATTATTTGAGGGAAGTAGATTATACAGGAGAAAACATTAGCTCATGAATTTACGGGTTCGATCATGCCAGTGAGTTACAGAGTTATATTGAATAATAATGCAGTTTATTAATGACATCATCCAAAATTGGAAAAGTAATGTTAATGCAAGTATAAGAATGGACCGTTTTAAAATATTAAATGTTTAATGTATGCTAACGATGTGGTTATTATTCAAGAAAATGAAAATAATTTGCAGCACTCTTTACATCAATTAAATCAGTTATGCCAAGAATATAATTTTAAAATATCAAAAGAAAAAACAAAAATAATGGCATTTTGGGGAAACTAACATATAAGATCAAAAATCGTAATAGACAACAAACCTCTGGAACAAGTAACAAATTTTAATTATTTGTAATTTTTCTATAAACACAAAAACTGAAAGAGACGTAAATGTGAAACTGTAAAGATTTGAAATGATATATGGAACTATTCATTACACTATTAAAGAACAAAACAAGAAGAGATACTAGATTGAAGTTTTATAAAACATTGACAGTTCCTACATTACTTTATGGGAGCGAAACTTGGGTAATGACCAAAAAAATTGCAAAGTAGAATACAAAGCGTAGAAATGAGCTTCCTTAGAAGAACAAAAGGCTGCACAAGATGGATCGGATAAAGAATGAAGACATAAGAACAGAGTTAAATATATACCCATTGAATGAGAAAATCAAAGAATATAGAGAGATATGGTTTACACATGTAGAAAGAATGAATGTAACAAGATTACCAAGAGCGGTATTTAACTACAAGCCAAGAGGTTCAAAGAATTTAGGAAGGCCAGTGAAAAGATGTACAGAACAACTGTGAGGCGAAACAGACAATTTTTGCCTAGCTCGTGAAGTGAAGAAGAAGAAGAATAATGCCGTTATGCAATTGCACTGAAGTTGAAGTTTCTGCATAACGTGTATTTTTATTTTTTTGAAACTTTTCTCTCGTCTTTGAATATTTTTTTAGGGTTAGGGTGTACCTCATCCCAGTCACAGGAGCTCGCGTATGAAAATTGATGTATTGGATTTTCGCAGAACTTTCTGCTCTTGCTATTTATGAAGTTACACAGGGAAAAAAAATGTTAGGTAAGCATTTTACGTTTTGACCAGGTAATAACTTTTTGTGTGTGTATTCGTTACCAACGTTTGAAACCTTTACTTCAACATATGAAATCCAACTTCCAACGCAACTTTTTGTTGTGAATAAAAATAATCAAGTTATAAGCTCATTATAAAATTGAAAAGCAGCCACAATTTTGTTATGTTTTTTCTTTCGTGAGGTCATGTTCCAGGATTAGATTAAGCCTTGTTTGCTATACAGGGTGATTCTGTAAGAGCGTGCAGAAATTAAACAGAACGTAAGGCATACTCCACTGAACAATTAGAGGTAGGGAACATAGAGTCGGAGAAGTCAGCCTATGGAAGTAAACTTGTCTATTACATTGTCTACACTAATTTCGAGCTAAGTTTCAGTTGTACAGTAAATAAAGTTGCGTAACATATTAATGCGCCTGTTTCGTCTATTGGGGGAATCATAGTAGCTACTATATTTAATCGCCGTATGACTGAATCACGTATCATAGGAACATTGTTCATAAACAGCATCACATTTTAAGGGACATAAAAATAAATGCAATATATGATGGTACTAACAAATAGGAACTCAGTCCATTTATTATTTATTTATCATAAGTAATGCCACAAATTATTTCAAATTTATCTAGAAAATTTGGAAATCAAGAGTTGCATTTGTTAGAAATATTTAACGAATAAAATTAAGCTATTTACTCATAAATCATTATTTAAATATAGTTATTTTAAAATATTTATATATTTATTGTAAACGCCGATGTTTGAAAACAAATGAGAAACGTTCTGTTTCATTTGTTCATTACTGCAACCAGATCATATCGCACTGTCTAATTCTCTTATTTAAGATCCTACATACCTCGATTGCCAAATATTTGTCATCCCATTTCCAGTATCTATCCTCAAACCATAACTTAAACACAAGATCACAACATAGTCTCTTACTTAATATACCGCAACATAGGACATCACATCACTGCATGTCATATACCATCTTCACTTCTCGCAACTGGAATTCTCTATTACAAGAAATAAGGGGCTGCCGGACATTGGCATCTTTTAAAAGAAATCTAAATTCATATTTGCTCTAACCTCGACTTCATTATTACCCAGTGTAAGGTATATATATTAATTGGTGTTTCTCGTATAATTTATCATATTTATATTATTATTATTATTATTATGATTATTATTATTATTATTATTATTATTATTATCGTATCATTATTTTATTACCCTATAAAATGTTGTTTGCACATGAAATTTGCTTTGCTACATTTATTGTATCTTTAACTGTTTATAATTAGTATAGTGTATATCTATAATTGTCAAATATTTATTTGTATTTCTGCTGGTTGAGTGGAAGAGAGGGCCTTGTGGCCTTAACTCTACCAGAATAAATAAAGTATTATTATTATTATTATTATTATTATTATTATTATTATTATTATTATTATTATTATTGCCAAATAGAATCGCAATATTGTAAGAATGCACCCTAGTGGAGTAAAAATAAAACACATTATTACAGGTTATTAATTAATTTCTGATGTCCTATGATGTAAATATGTCAATTATATTTTTCTGCAACGTTAATTCCTGGGAAATAATATGTTTAAGAAAGTGGAAACAGTGGTGTCTTTTTTAAAAGGTATAATCAATGGAATCGGCCGCGGTGGACTAGTGGTGATGTTCCTTGCCTCTGGTACCGAGGGTCGCGGGTTCAAACCCGGCCGGGGTCGATGGATTTTTAGGATGGAAAAATCCAAGGAGCAAGTCCTCCAGGAGGGACTTTAAGCCGTGGGTCCCGAGTCTGAAGATTTTCAGGCTCGTAAAAGATCCTTAAGCCTGAATGAAAAGGCCTCTAAGCAAAATTTACCGAATTTTCCCGTCCTAGTACCACCTTGGTTTCGTAGATGTCTATAGGAGGCGGAACGCTGACCACGGACCACTCAAATGACATCTATACGAAAACAAGTGTAACTAAATTAGTATGTTTCAAATTCTTTCCTGTAGGGGAGAGCGCCTAAATTTCTGTTAAGGGAAACGTGGGCTTTAATAATAAAAAAATAAATATTAATCAATGGCAACGAATGTTTTTCTATTATATCTCGCAAGGAGAATCTGGTTACATTCGTGCACTATATATACAATCTGGGAGCTACTTGACGAAATGAAACTGATAAAATCGAGGTGAAAAACGACTGTGATTGGTTGTAAATCAAAAATTCATTGAAATGTGATTAGTCATTGACTCCCATTTGGAACATGGGTTAAATAATCACATAAAATTATATATATATATATGTCTACCTAATTAGATGTTAACGATTTTTTCATGATGTAAATAGATAAGCTTTATTTACCAAATTTCAATATGAACAGAAGTTTTATTCCTTGCTGACTCACCTGCAAATTCTACTGTTATTTTCACCATGTCTAATATGGGATATTTCCGTAACCATCTTGGTCCTCACTACAAGTCCTCAAAGTTTGTAATGGGAATGTAGTTACATTCTGTATAATAATTATTATGAGCCTGAAATTATAGATTTCTCCGTAGCAGTAGTCATTTGGTAGATAATTGTTATTATTGTATTGAATTATTGTTTTCATTATTGTGTCTGTTAACCCTTTGAGAAGTTCGCTTCCCTCAGCATCTGGCAAGAATTTGTAGTATCCAAGCTAAGAATTTTTTCGTAATATTTTCGCAGATGATGTAGCATTAGTGGCACGCTCAGAGGACGAATTACAATATTCAGTATATAATTTTAACAAAATAGCCATAAAATATAACTTGAAAATGAGTACAGAGAAAACAAAGTAATGAATTCACAACTTACGAAGTGAGGAGTGAATTTATCTAGAGAATTTGGAAATCAAGAGTGGCATTTGTTAGGACTATTTAACGAATAAAATTAAGCTGTTTACTCACAAATCGTTATTTAACTATAGTTATTTTAAAATATAATAATATATTTAATGTAAATGGCGACATTTGAAAACAAATGAGAAACGATTGGTACGCTTTATTTCCTTCCTTTGTTCATCACTGGAACCAGATGATAATATTATTTATTGCCAAAGGATCCCAATATTGTAAGAATGCACCCTAGTGGAGAAATTTATAACCGACGTTATAGGTATTAATTAATTTGATGTCCTATGATGTAAATATGTCAATTATATTTTTCTGCAACGTCATTTCTTGGAAAATAATTCGTTTAAGAAAGTGCAAAGAGTGTTGTGTTTTATTGTGGTATAATCAATTGTTACAAATGTTTTTATATTATCTATCGCATGCGCTTTCTGCTGACATTCATGCACAACATAGGCTATACAATCTGCTAGCCTCATTTCTTGGAGGGTCAGTCACTGAAAAATAATGCTTTGACCTATTTAGAATGTTAAAAAGGAGGCGCTTTCTTTATTGATAAACTTTAGTTGGTAAATTTTAGGCGAAACCGACTGTGATTGGTTGTAAATAACAAATCATTGAAATGTGATTGGTCATTGATTTACATTTGGGGCATAAGCTAAATAGTCAAGGAAAACATCCTGTACGTAGCAATATTTGCATAGATCCAAAAATACTGGAAAGAGTAAATTCATTTATCTACCTGAGATACACATTAACATATTTGGATGACGTAGTAGACATAGCAAATACAATTATTAATTTTAATAAAACCATGGGAATAATAAATTCAGTAATGAAACCTTCTCTAGGCCAGAGAGATACCAGAATACGGTTATACAAGACCTTAGTAAGATCATCACTTTGCTACGGCAGTGAGGTATGGGCTTTGAGGAAAGGAGAAGATAGGATAATTTCTAGTGAAATGAGATTCATGAGATATACAGCAGGATATACCAAATGGGATCACAAACGCAATGACGATATCTTGAAGGAACTACATTTAGAACCCGCCATTGAGTACATGCATAGATACCAGAACAATTGGATGAATCATTTGCAACGAATGAGTTCAGATGGAGTTCCCAAGGCCATGCTTCGTTATTGTCCAACAGGAAAGAGATCTCTGGGCCGTTCCAAGGAAACGCTGGATACAAAATTCATCAGTGATATCGTAACAGGCCTATAGGCCTAAGACTTGGTTGGATGAAGAAGAAGAATTCATCAGTGAGATCGTAACAGGCCTATAGGCCTAAGACATGGTTGCATGAAGAAGAATTCATCAGTGAGATCGTAACTGGCCTATAGGCCTAAGACTTGGTTGGATGAAGAAGAAGAAGACTACTTTTTTAGTCGTGTTTACTCTTTTCTCTTTAAAGGAACGCGGCTTGTGCCAGAGGACAGCTTATTTTCGGGACACTGAGCTAGTGTTGTCAGAAAGTTTATGTTTTGCATGACCGGATTAATTTGTGAATAAAGTAAATTAGTTTGTAAAACTACTTGTACTGACTTATAGGGGTGTGTTTGTGAATAGAGAATAATTTTATAGGTGGAAATAGAAGGAGTTTTACAATTTCAGAATCAGAATAATTGCTTCTCCTAGGATTCCGCTTCAGTGACACCGTTGCCGCTTCTCCATGCAAGAAATTATGTTGGGTGCTTTACGAAATAGAGGGAAGTATTTTTTAAAATAAATTGAAAGCACTTCTCGAACTTCTCTTCTACTTCAAAGTATAGGGAGTTAAATCGAAATAGCACCTATTAACAACTTTCCTCTAAAATATTCACGTTTAATATGTAGGTTCATTTTTTCTTAATAGTAATAATAATAATAATAATAATAATTAACTAACTGACCGGCACTATCGAACCTGTAGGTTCATGGCCGCGCGGATATAAGCTCTCCATACCTCCCTATCTTGAGCTAATGTTTTCCAATAATCCCCTGTATAATCTCCTTCCCTCAAATCATAGTTAATGTTATTCTCCCCCTATTCTTGGAAATAGAAGGAGTTTTACAATTTCAGAATCAGAATAATTGCTTCTCCTAGGATTCCGCTTCAGTGACACCGTTGCCGCTTCTCCATGCAAGAAATTATGTTGGGTGCTTTACGAAATAGAGGGAAGTATTTTTTAAAATAAATTGAAAGCACTTCTCGAAATTCTCTTCTACTTCAAAGTATAGGGAGTTAAATCGAAATAGCACCTATTAACAACTTTCCTCTAAAATATTCACATTTAATATGTAGGTTCATTTTTTCTTAATAGTAATAATAATAATAATAATAATAATTAACTAACTGACCGGCACTATCGAACCTGTAGGTTCATGGCCGCGCGGATTTAAGCTCTCCATACCTCCCTATCTTGAGCTAATGTTTTCCAATAATTCCCTGTATAATCTCCTTCCCTCAAATCATAGTTAATGTTATTCTCCCCCTATTCTTGGTCTTCCAACTGGGCGCTTTCCCTCTAGTTTTCCCACAAGAAACTTTCACGCATGTCTTAATAATAATAATAATAATAATAATAATAATAATAATAATAATAAGAAGAAGAAGAAGAAGAAGAAAAAGAAAGGTTATCCAGAAAAATATTGGAATGGTGTCTACCTGGAAGAAGACGAAAGGAAGGCCTCGAAACTCGTGGATGCAAGAAATAAGAACTGGAATGAGAACAAGAGGACTGGAGGAAGTGGAATGGATGGATAGAGACGAGTGGAGAAGAAAAATAAAACTTTAGGCACAAAATATGTGTAAACATTGAAAATCTGTATATAAATGAAATAATAATAATGGTAATAATAATGATTGCAGTATTACTATTAATAATAATAATAATAATAATAATAATAATAATAATAATAATAATGATAATTATTATTATTATTATTAAAATAATAATAATGGTAATAATAATGATTGCAGTATTACTATTAATAATAATAATAATAATTATTATTATTATTATTTATTTATTTATTTATTTATTTATTCAGGCAGAGTTAAGTTAAAAGGCATTCTCTTCCATTCAGCCACTCATATATAGTCACTACAAGAACAGATTTACAATAAAATTATATATAAGCTTACAAAATATAAATTATAATAAATTTTAGAAATAACAATTGCAATGTAGATCCATGCACATACATTTCATACTAACTAACGAACTATTTCACCGGTTGTATCGAACTCGTAGTTTCATGGCCGCGCGGACATATGCTCTCCACACATCCCTATCCAGAGCTAAAGTTTTCCAAACATCCCCTATGTACAATCTACTTTCCTCAAATCATAGTTATTCTTATTCTCCCACCTCATTCTCGGTCTACCAACTGGACATTTTCCCTCTGGGTTTCCTATAACAAACTTCCATGCCCCTGAATCATTTCCCATTTGTGCCACATGTCCTGCCCATCTCGGCCTATGAGATTTAACTGTTCTTATTATATCTGGCTCCCTATAAAGACCATGTAGTTCTTTGTTATGTAGTCTTCTCCATTCACCTGTCTGTTCATCTCTCTTTGGTCCAAACATTTTCCTAAGAACTTTATTCTCAAATACTCGTAATCTTTTCTTCCCCCTTAAAGTAAGAGTATTCACATAATATAACTGGGAGAATAACAATTTTATACATTTTCAGTTTAACGTTTTGTTTGAGAGAAGTTGGGTCGACAAGAGTCCCTGTAATCAAGCATAATAGCACGCATTTCCAGGTTTTGAACCTAAGTTTAATTTATTTGTGCATATCATACCTGTGTGTAATTATTGTTCCTAGATATTTGATTCAAACCACTTTTTTAAAATTTCCCTCACTTGTCTTCAACTGTCCATTTCCATTATATAATATATTTATATTTGTGAACTTACATTAGTTTTATCGATGTTTACTTCCAGTTCCAATTTCTTAGTGTTACTCAATAGAGTGTGCGTGTTGGCTCTTACAATCTCGTTACTATCGCCCTAATAATACATCATCAACATAAACTAACATCTTATTAACACCATTATGTTGTAGACCTTCTTCATCCTCTAAAAGATTTGATGGCATGTTCTATACAAAATTGAAGAGTGAATTTCAAAAGTATCCGAAAACTGTTTGCCCCTGTCATTTACGCAAATTCGTATAAGTCTAACTTTTTATGAATTTTGAACTCCAGAAGGATACTATATAACTTTTTCGTCTTCACTGAATCGTATGCCTTTTTGAAGTCTACATATAGTTGACCATTTCCATTATATAATATATTTCTGTGTCACCCAATTTCTTAGTGTTACTCAATAAAGTGTGTGTTAAAGATTGTATACAGTGTGAAATAGTTTTGGTGGGATGTCCATGAATGCAATATGCTACCAAATGTCTAATGAATTTCATCAGATAACACTTAGCGTTTTTCGCCCAGTGTCCTGTCTTCCCGAGAATAAGATACTAACAGGAATTGTCATGTTGGGGAATGAATTTAATTCATCGTGAATTTCAAAACTATCTGAAAAATGTGTACCTACACACCCTTCTCTTTGTTCCATTTAGGTATATTCGAATAAGTCTTTATGCTTTTTAGGAATACTAGAATATATAAATTCTTCCTCTTAATTGAGTTGTTTATAAACAGTTATTTTGTGATTTATCAAGTAACGTATGATATAAAGCCACACTAGAGTAGATCTTACAGAGATGTTAATTTTCCTTGAATGTGACTATTGACAGCGCCCCTGATTTCTGCTGATACTGAGAAATTATATGTTTAGAACATTTCCCAGAAATTAGGATCAAAGCAATTAACTCCACCTGCTTGATACGTAAGCCATTTACTTCTAGAAACTGTCTGTACTGATATTGGTTTGAAATTTGACAAGTATGAAATTGCTTGACCTGAGTGTGATATTGCAATTAGTAAACAACTCTGGTTTCTGAAATTGGTTTCTCAGAAATAAATGGCAACTTGTAACAAGAATAAGGATACAATTTCTCTCTTGTAACAAATAAGAATCTCATAGCATCACGTACAGCTGGGATGGTTACAACGGGAACAAGCTGTACAGAACCGCTAATTAACTTCAATAACTTATAACCCACATTCCCAGCTACTTCAGCATTAAACCTGCTACTATTCAATTTAAGGGGATTCTATGCCACCAGCATAAATTAAAACAAGAAAATAGAAAGCACATAATTTATTATTGCAGTAGACCTATGTGAATGAAGAAGGCCTACAACTCAGTGGTATTAATAGGCTGTTATTTTATGCTGACGATATGGTATTATTGAGCGATAGCGAGGATATAATAAGGGCACTCACACACTCTATTGAATAACACTAAGAAATTGGGGCTGGAAGTAAACATCAATAAAACTAAATATATGTTGACACATAGAAATGCATTTTATAATGGAAATGGAAAACTAATGACAAATGAAGGAAATTTTGAAGAAGTGGCTGATTCAGGTATCTAGGAACATTACGTCCACCGCTGTAGTCACGAGGTAGCGTGCTGCCTTGTCACGCAGCGGGCCCGGGTTCGATTCCCGGTCGGGACAGGTTCCTGGGTGAGGTTTTTTCGGGGTTTTTCTCACCTGTAAGACAAATGTCAGGAAGCTTAGGGCCCAACGGTCCCCGAAAATCATCAGGCCATCATTATCGTCATCATACTTGAATGGCGGGCACTAGAAAGTATTGTTTCGCCAATTTAAGGGTTAAGTAAGTGCTAATAGGAACAATATCAAGCAACTGTAAATATTAATCATAACTTGTTAGTGCCAAGAGGAACCATAACTTGCTTAAGTATAATTAACAGAGAGCATTGTTTAAAATGCAAATAACAACCACAACGAAATAGAACAATTTAGCGTCACAATAACTCAAAATTATATTTTAAGGATTCGAAAATAGAAAAATAATTTCACACATTAGAACTAGTAAATAACACTATAAATGCATAGTCAGGAATATCAACACACATAAAATGATAGAGATATTTTAATATTGCTAAACCAAAGCATGTAGTACTGCAGAAAACTGTAGTGGAGCATGCTGTCATATGAAGATTCTTAAAAAAAATCATCATCATTATCTTTCACCGGTGTGGAAAGCAACGGGAAGCTACCACACCTATAATTCCCTACTAAAGCTGCAAAGCATAGCATGCAAATGTTATGATTGCAGTGAAAGACCTTCCCTCGGGCAGAATTACTGTAGATGGATGGAGGAACAATAATTACACATAGGAATGAGATGCACACAGAAATTAAACATGGGCTCAATTCTGGAAATGCATGCTATTATGCATTATAGTGACTTATCTTCCCAATTCCTTTCAAAAAACGTTAAACTGAAAAAAAAAGTTATTCTCCCAGTTATAGTATATGGATGCGAAACATGGACTCTTACTTTAAGGGAGGAAAGAAGATTACGAGTATTTGATAATAAAGTGTTAGGAAAATTGTTGAGCCAAAAAGAGATGAACAGACACGTGAATGGAGAAGGCTGCATAATAGTAAGTTATATGATATGTATAAGAAGACAGATATAATAAGAACAGTTAAGTCTCGTAGACTGTGATGGGCAGGACATACAGCACGAATGGGGAATGAAAGAGGGACATGGAAACTTATTGTAGGAAAATCAGAGAGAAAACGCCAAGTTGGTAGACCAAGAATGAGGTGGGAGGATAACATTAACCGTGATTATTTGAGTGAAATAGATTATAAAAAGGCATGATTGGAAAACATTAGCTCAGAATAGGGGTGTGTGAAGAGTTTATGTCCGTCGGCGAACTTACAGGTTAGATAGCGCCAGTGAGTTATTTAGTTACTTACGTATTTGAATTCAGTCACGTCTTCAAAATTTCTCTCACATGCTATTAGTTGTCCATTTCCATTATATAATGTATTTATATATGTGAACATACGAGACAATAAGTTTGGGGACCTCTGGTCTAACCGCTTAAGGCACTTAAGGTCTCTAACAGATTTAAAGTTTATAATTCATATCTTAGTAATATTTTAGTGCCTTCAAACTTGTAGGTATACGAAGGCGGTTCTCTTAATGGAGTTTGTCAAGCGGAGTGTGAAATGGGTTTACTTGTAAACAAGCTGTTGTGCAACATGTATTGTGGTTATTATGGTAATTGGAGAACAAAATCCTCTTGTTAAACTGTTGTTCACATTCCACCTGTATAAACAGATGTTTCACGTAAGGATGTATTCATTTACATCCCGACTGAGCAGTCTTACACGAATTCTTTCTCCAAGCATTTTAGAAAAAAATTAAATATGACATTTTAAATTTTCACTAAAAGTATAACCACTAATTCAACAAATAGAAGAACACAGGAACTATTATATAGAGCATCTGCAGAGAATGACAGAGGATAGGATACCATATATGGCACTGATATATAAACCTGGAGGACGAAGATTGGTAGGAAAACCAAGAAAACACTGGGCTGAACAAATGTGAGATCGGAACAGGCAGAGAACTAATCCGTGAAAGAAGAAGAAGAAGATGATGACTTTAAATTTCAACATCCCTGAACAACCTCTCTTTGTAATCTATCAGAACATTTGAAGAGATTACTTTTCAAACTCAGTATCTCCACTTTTTGTAATCTTACAGCAAACGTAAAAAATTAGTAAAATGTAAACCAAATGCAGGATTTAGCAAACTGAAATACAGTCTTCTAGATATTATTTAACATTTTCAAATACTGTTATTTTAACACAGTTCCAATAATGGATCATATTATAATATTATAACGATACTGTGAAAAGAAAAAATAATGTGTGAACCAGGAATCGTGGACCTCTAGTTCTCCAGACTAGTGTGCAGCCCACTACACCATTCCACACCTGGCACAAACATTAACAATTCTTTCCACATATACAAATCTATAATTCTCGTTTCTTCCGCTGTCAGGTAGATGACACTGCCATTGCCAACGGCCGGCTTCGTTTAGAAGTATCTACATTTGAGAATTTACACCACCACTTTTATAAGTAGTAAACGATGTTATTTAATATTTTCCAATACTGTATATGTGGAAAGAATTGTTAGTGTTTGTGCCAGGTTTGGAATGGTGTAGTGGGTTGCACACTAGTCTGGAGAACTAGATGTCCACGGTTCGATTCTTGGTTCACGCATTAATTTTTCTTTTCAGAATGTTGTTACAATATTAGTCTTGTAGATGTTCACCCCTATATTAATTTACATAAATACCAAATTGATATACACTTTCATTGAGCATAATTACGTAACTGACGTTGGAGATGTTAAGTTTTGACAGAAAAAAAAACATGGATTTGTTAAGTTTTGAAAGAAAGTGTTCACTTTCAGTTCCAAGTTTTTTAAGTTTACTCAATAAAGTGTGCTTGTTGGCCCTTAATATCTCCTCGCTATCGCGTAATAATATTACAACATAAACTAAAAGCTTATTAATACCATTGAGTTGTAACAATCTTCATCCTCTAATATTTGATTGATTGCTCTAGTATGAAATTGAATAGTAGAGGAGATAGTGCATCTCTTTGCTATAATTCAAACTACATAGACCAGTTAATAAAAGGTAATAAAAACAATAATACAAAAAGACTACTTGTAATTCAATAATCAACTCTTTTTAAAAGAAAAAAAAAGTTACCATTCGGGTGAACCTTCCATATTTAAATTTAAAAGAAAATGAAATTCCAATGGAAACCAAAATCTTGGAATTTATTTTAAGGGATGAAAGGAGATTACGAGTATTTGAGAATAAAGTACTTAGGAAAATTTTTGGACCAAAGAGAGATGAACAGACAGGAGAATGGAGAAGACTACAGTGAACTACATGGTCTTTATGGGAAGCCAGATATCATAAGAACAGTTAAGTCTCGTAGACTGAGATGGGCAGGACAAGTGGTACGAATGGGGAATGAAAGATATGCATGGAAGCTTCTTGTAGGAAAACCAGAGGGAAAAACGTCCAGTAGGTAGACCAAGGAAATGATTTGAGGAAAGTAGATTATACAGGGGATGATTGGAAAACAGTAGCTCAGAATAGGGGTGTATGGAGAACTTATGTCCGCGCGGTCATGGACCTACGGGTTCGATAGTAGCAGTGAGTTACTTAGTTAGCCGAAATGTTCTTACAACAATAGGGGAACAAACGTTTCGAATTAACTGTTTCAAAATTTCAACTTAAAATAATTGCAAGATATATGGATGATGTATATGAAGAGATAAAAGAAAAATAAATCTCGAGTGAAATAAATAATATGCTCTAAAAATTAAATTAAAGAAACATGAATCAGTAATAAAATATATTATCTAGATCTAATAATAACCAACCCCATCAAGAACAAATAAGCAATAAGCATTCATCAAAAGCGGCGGCTCCGTGACGTAAGCGGTTAGACGCTCATCTCTCATCCCTGTTATCTCAAGATCGAGTCTCGGTCACACAAGTGGATTTTCGTGGAGGACGACTCGGTGCTTGGGCAGTTTTTTTTTCGGAGTTTTTCCCGTTTTCTCCTGCCACAAATTTTATTCCACCATTTCTCCACACTCATCTCATCCTTTTCGTTTCATTTCGTTCATCCGCCACTGTGACTGTACGTCAGGTGTGATCGACCGGCACCCTTGTCGTTCACAGATGTCTACAAATATGGCGATTTAATCTTATCTCGTCCCTCGATCCGACCCTGAGTTAGACATGTGTTGTGGATATTATATTATTTATCGAAAACCTACAATCAAAACACTTACTATAAATAGTAATTCCAGATAATATTACCGAAAAAACAGTATATTCAACTGTTTAACTGACATAGATCTAAAATATCGTAATACAAAGATAACTGCAGCAGGCTGTAATTACACTGGTCAACATGATTTTTGTCTCATGAGTACCAATAGTTGTACTTAATGCAGTTTTTTATCGTGTTTCCAAATATGTATTCGGAATTTCTCCATCACCCACAGTTTTTTTTCTATTTCAATTGGATTTAAATAATAATTTTTTTAATAAATGTTTTTTCGTCCATTTGTTCATTGTAAAATAAAACCAAATGATCTAACTCAGGAGATTTCAGCTATGGAAAAGATATATCAAGGCAAATGGAATCCTAATATGCTGGCCGATTATTGTTGGACCATCAAGAGGGATGCTCCACAGGCGAAATATAGCAGAAAATCGTAATTTCTTACTTTCTAGGTGAGTACGAATGTTCGAATATTGTGTAGTTACGAATGTAGAAAATGTTGAAGTGTTTGAAATAATTATAAATTCCTGTCTCTCGGAAACCTTGCGTGATGGAGAAAAACCGATATGATTTTGAATTCAGGAGAAAAAATACTATCAGAATCACATGTGTTTCTTTCTGAGACAAAAAAAAGTTTCTTTTTTGTTGCTCAGTGTTATTGTTTTATTTCTGATGCAGTGTTTTCTATTCCAAAATTTCTCTAATCGTAACTAAATAAATAAATCTAAATCTAAATCTAAATTCTCATTACAGACTTTGAAGACGTGTAGTAGGAACGAAGACAGTTACTGTTAACATAGGAACTCATGTCCGGAAACGTACCGTTATACAGCTACACACACGTAAAAACCACAATACACCTTCAACTCTGCTGCATTTTCGGCGCCAAAGACGCTACACGTTCTCCCGATTTGACCCCGTTAAACTACTACCTATGGGATCATATGAAATCCCTGATTTACGAGATCCCTGAGGCATCCGAGGAAGATATATAGACGCGGGTTATGGCTGCGGCGGATGTTACGGGAACAAGAATAATTCTTATTCACCAATTATTATTAGCGATCGTGTCTACCAAAACATGGTACGGAGGTACCGTATCTGTGTTGATGTAGCTGGTCACCACATCGAGATCATCTTGTGTATCCAGACGAGAAGCAGCAGGCGTTAGAGAAATAGATAAATAGAGATAGAGATAGAGATAGAGAGAGAGAGAGAGAGAGAGAGAGAGAGAGAGAGAGAGAGAGAGAGAGCCAACGTGTGTTGTGATATTTTGCATATAGCGGGAAAACTGTATGAGATGCCACAGGGGTCTCGTAAATCAAGGATTTCATTTGACCCTTACTTACTTACTTATTCACTGGCACTATCGAACCCGTCACGTAATATTTTTCCGGTGTCAAGTCGGGCGAATGTGCAGGGTCTTTGGTGCCGAAATTGCGGGAGAGTTGAATGTGTGTTGTGATATTCTGCGTGCATGTAGCGGGAAAGGGTACGTTTTCGGTTCCTATGCTAAACTTAAGTCCTTCTTGGTCCCGAATACACGTCCTTAACCCATTTGTTTCAGGGTTAAATGCTCGATGCATTTCCCCAGAAACCAGATTTAAGTTACCGTAAATTATATTGTCTATTTTCAGACATTCAAAACAAGCAAAATATAACGGTATTTGACAACACAATAAGGGCGAAGGCCAAAATACTTTCCTCTACTATTCATAAATGTTAATAACAGATTACCCTGCCAAGGGATGTACGAAATATTTGAAAATATTTAACAGCAGAGTTAAGCGAGTGTAACTCGTTTTCTGAGTTGAAGGCAATTTAACTGCCGGCGAGTCTACCTCCTTTTTTGAGGCGAATGGGTTAAAGTCTGTAATCGGAATTTAGTTACACCCTGTATAGTTAGACATTGCACAAGAATTAAGTTATAACTATGTGAAGTAAACACTTGGTTTAATTTGACACGGCATCCAGATTGTAGGAAGTTTGTTGGATGTTGAAAGATGCTACTTGAGAAGAGCACTTGCTTTATGGACTGTGTAGGTATCAGGTAGTACAGTGCATGTTAATACGCTATACAACACTTGGGTTGTCATGGTTTCCTAGATATTCCATTACAAACAACTTGCTAACAGTACACCTGCTCTCGAAAGGGTTTTTAGTTCTAACCACATACTACCCTTTATACGTTATTCTTCTTTTGACAAAAGAAAAAATGTGTTAGTGACATTTACTTTGTGGTATTACAACATTCTCTCTAGTAAAAACTAACGTTGACATCCCATTTTCTCTAAAAAAAAAACTGTTAAACTAAAACTATATAAAACTGCAATCTAAATGAGATATAAATAGAAATAAAATCTAGAATAAAGCCATCCTTCCATCCATCCAATGACTGATTGGCTCAAATTCGAGCTTTGGCCTCCCTTAAATTCTGCCTTCAATCATTTCTATTTTGCGCAGCAAGCCTCCAGTTGCGACACTTAAGTAGGTTTGCAGCATCATCCGTAACCCATTCGCTTCAGGTTTAATGCTGAATGCATTTCCCCAGAAACCGAATTTAAGTTACCATAAATAGTATTGTATATTTTCAGATATTCAAAACTAACAAAAGATAACGGTACTTGAGATCACAATAAGGGCGAAGGCCATAACGCATTCCTCTACTATTCATAAATATTAACAAAACACTATCCTGCCAAGAGATGTACAAAATATTACAAAACATATAACAGAAGAGTTAAGCGAGTGTACCTCGTCTTCTGAGTTGAAGGTCATTTAACTGCCGGCGAGTCTACCTCGTCTTTTGAGGCGAATGGGATAATATCATCCTGCCATCATTTTTTATAAAGGGTTCTAACATTACACGTGCCAATTCGTAAGTCCATTTTCCTTTGCTTTAGTCGTCGTTGTTGTATACCATAATTGCGAGGCAAGTTAGGTTTCTGAATGTGTTTGATTTTACGGGGTAGGGATGTCAACCCCACGCCCAACCTCCAGCGATCCTGGGGGTCGATGATTTTCTTTGCTCGTATGTCTCAATTTTTAAGCGTTAAATTGGAAGATACCAGCTAAGGGAGAAAACCCCAACAGATGCAATACTCCGTAAATAGAGTCATACATAATATAATACAATGCGAGGTTGGAAAGTGGTTTTTGATTCTGTAAAACTTTTCACAAACGTGCGTTGTATATTTTTTTTACACGATGCTTTCAATATAGTAAGTACTAGTAAAATAATGACATCTTTGTTGGAAATATTTGCGTTCATTAGAAACAACTAACTAACGTTAACACTCTGGCCAATATTTATACGGTAAATGCCGAAAATAATTTAGTTGGGACTACAGAAAACCGTGACACCAATCAGTCATAAATGGAGGCAAGTGCTAATTTATTGATTTATATTGTTTCAAATAAAGTTC
This sequence comes from Diploptera punctata, assembly GCA_030220185.1. NCBI lineage: Eukaryota > Metazoa > Arthropoda > Insecta > Blattodea > Blaberidae > Diploptera > Diploptera punctata. The sequence goes on from JASPKZ010004560.1 coordinate 118,954, forward strand.
AATTCATTTAAAATGCAGTGATTTGTTTCGTATAATGTATATTAACACTACCTTTTTGATATATTTTTGTATATACATTGTACGTAGTATACATAAAGGGCAGTGGTTTTACTTCCCGCACTAGGTAGGTAATTTGTAATATTACAGTATAGTTATTTAATTATTTATAGTTTGGCAACCACGAAATTTAGGAAATTGAATTTTCAATCAATAGACTTCCAAAATTGGCATTCCAATATACCGCAGCTGGACATAGGGACCAAGGAAGACCAAAACATCGGTGGAAAGATCAAGACCATCTTCGCTAGGTTTACCGTACAGGCCACATGGACTAAAACGAATTTGTTCATGATGATGATGATGATGAACTTTCAATCATGGTTGCCATTGCTGTAAATACGACAGAACGCACCATCGTGCAAAGAGAAATTTAGGTAAATAAATGTCAACCGCAACCAAACTGGGATTACATAATGTAACTGCAAAATCAGGAACGAAATATAGCAGCGAAAACTGGATACTAAATTCTGAAATTAAATGAAAATTGCAAGGGGCACAGAAAAGATTTTTACGTCCACTCCTAGGTTTGACAAAAATGGACAAGAAAAGAAATACAGATATACGCGATAAATTAAAAGTTCAAAATATATTTGCAGAAATTCAGAATTATTACAACATGTCCAAAGAATGGACCCTTCTCGCTTTCCTAAATTAGCATTGCAGTATCTACCTAAAGAACTTCAAGATAAAGGAAGACCAAAATTAAGATGGACTGACCAACCAAATATCTCATAGGAACAGGCTCAAACGAATATATATATATATATATATATATATACAGGGTGTAACAGGACCTCATTGACAAAATTATAGGGGTGATAGGCCATGCAGAGATTATCATTTTTTGTGAAGGAACATATAGTCCCAAACACTTCGTTTATGAGTTATGCACAGATGAAGGTGTTCACCCGTAAGGATCGGAATTGAATACAAACAATTGCACACGTATAATTTTATTGAAGAAGGCATGTTTTTACAAATACATGTTCAAACAGTAAGTGTTTTGACGATGTCAAAAATAATCCTGCCATGCTCGGCCGTGCTAGCCGATCGTTGCTGCGACGATATCAAACATGCAATAAGGCACAGGGTCGACTGTTTGAACACTTATTGTAAAAACATGCCTTTTTTCAATAAGATGATACGTGTACAATTTTTTGTATTCAGTTCCGACCTTTACGGGTGAACACCTTCATCTGCGCATAACTCAAAAACGACGTGTTTGCGACTATATGTTCCTTCACAAAAAATGATCCTCTCTGCATAGCCTATCAACCCTATCATTTTGTCAGTGAGGTCCTGTTACACTCTGTATATATAATCTCATAATAGATAAAAATATATATAAAGGAAATATAAAAGTTTGTGCTTTGAAGTCTGGATAGCGTAAGTGGTAGCGCACTGAAGTTTCAATTCAAAGGTCCGGGTTCATTAGACCTGCATTGCTTAATGTACACATTTTAATTATAAAATTGAAATAAATTAGCGTCGCTTTTATATAGTAAAAATGACCAGCCTCATAGGCAAGTGATCAGCGTTACTTATTACTGTTCATGAGGTCCCGGGTTCGATTCCCGTTCAGACCATAGGATTTTTTCCTTAAAGGAAATTATACCTGTGGTTGCCCAAGGTCTGGAATTTCGGTTAAGTTTAGGTTAAGGACTCTCCTGGCGCTTCATTATCATTTATCACCCGTCATATCATCTGGGTAACGTACTTCGCCTTTCAGGTGCCCCAAACTAAGAAATGGATTACAATTTCGCCAATGCTCGGGGAGAAAGCCACGAAATGTCATAAAAGAAAAAAAAAAATAGTAAAAAATCTCTTTAATTTTTCTTACTTGTTATAGTAGCCACTAGAGGTCAATGGTCCACCGCTGTGGTCTCGAGGTAGCGTGCTGCCTTGTCACGTAGTGGGTCCGGGTTCGATTCCCGGTCGAGAAAGGCTCCTGGGTGATGTTTTTCCGAGGGTTTTCCTCACCTGTAAGACAAATGTCAGGAAGCTTAGGGCCCAACGGTCCCCGAAAATCATCCGGCCATCGTCATCATCCTTATCATTATGATCATCTTCCCTCACCGGTGTGGAAAGCAACGGGAAGCTACCACACCTATAATTCCCTAATAAAAGTTTCAAAGCATAGCATGAAAATGCTATGATTGCAGTGAAAGACATACCCTCGGGCAAAATTATTATAGACTAGAGGGCAGTGAGACCGAGTTCCCGCTACCTCTCATGCTAGAGAACATATATAAAGGAAAAATAAATGTTAATGCTAGGATGCCTGGATAGCATAAGTGGTAGCGCACTGAAGTATCAATTCAGAAGTCCGCGTTCAAATCCCCGTTCAGGCATTTATTTTTCTTTTCATGTCATATATATATATATATATATATATACACACGTACACTCAAACATAAGAAAGTAAAATATATTCTCTCCCCCTCTATCTCATCCATGCACCTATCTCTGTGTCTCTCCTTGTGAATTAGTAAGTACATATCATTATTTATGTTGAAAATAGTGTGTATGAATAAAATATTTCCAGACTCTCTCAATCAATTTTTTTTGTTGGCTTTTGTTTTTCTGTAAACGAATGTTGTTTTTAGAAAAGAGGTCAGAGTAAAAATAAGACATCTGCAGTCTGACCGGACCGTCTCGTGAGACTTGAGTTGTGTTCGACAAGATGCTTTAATATTCCAGTGGCGTTTCTCAGTGTAATCCTGTGTGTCTTAGCAACATGACATGTGAGCCAGGATTTCTCGTCAAAGAAACAGCTTCTAACGCTCCCTAAAACAAACACAATATTGAGGTGCTAGGATTTGTTTGTCTTTACGACCTTCCATCGTGCATGTGTGTTTGTATCATTTTAACCAATGAATTATTCAAGATGGTGCTGTGTTATTCCTAGAATATCAAATAGGAGTGTTAGGAACAGGACATGTGCTTGCTAGATGACACATTAAAACCAAACTTTTTCACCTGTAAGAAGACTTATTAAACACGTGTTCTAATTAAACAAACACATTTCAGTATATATTAATAAAAACAGGTAAATTAGAAACTATGTATTACTTACTAATTATCCCTTTTTAAATATTTTTTTCATTTTACTTGTCTTTTTGTTGTTGTTGTTTTTGTCCCTAATGTTTTTGAAATTCTCATTTCTCCTTCTTGTTCTTCATATCTTGAGCTAGTATTTTTCAATCATTTCTTTTTCGGAAAATGGTTTGGGATACATTTGTCGTTCTTTTTCTTTCTGTTTTTGTCGACCTTGTATTTAAAATAATCATTCCCCCCTTTTTTTATGTTGTTCATAACCGAGCCAATATTTTATCTTTTTTTTTCTTTTGGAAAGTGGTTGGGGGATAAATCTGTACATTTTCTTTTTTTTTTTTCCTGTTTTTATCGTTCATTTATTTGAAATTCTCCTTTTTTTCTTTTCATTTCTTTTTGTTGTTCATACCTTGTGCTAATATTTTTTTAATCTTTTCGGGGAAATCATAGAGGGGTAGGCATGTCGTCCTTTTTCTTTTTATTTCTGCTTGTGTCGTTCATATTTTTTAAATTCTCTTTTTTTTTTGTTGATATCCTGAGCTAATATTTCTCAATCGTTCCTTTTTGGAAAATGGTAGGGGGACGAACATGGCTTTTTTCTGTTCTTTTTCTTTCTGTTTTTGTCTTTCATGTTTTAGAAATTCTCATTTATTTCCTCTTGTTTTTATTGTTCATATACTGAGATAATATTTTTCAATAGTTCCTTTTCAAAATGGTAGGGAGATGAACATGTTCTTCTTCTTCTTCTTCTTGCTGTTATTATTCTTAACGATTTTGAAAAATTCTGCTTTTTTTCTTTCTTTTGTTGTTCATACCTTGTGCTAATATTTTTGAATAATTCCTTTTCGGAAAATGGTAGGTGGATGAACATGTCTTCCTTCTTTTTTTCTTTCTGTTTTTGTCTTTCATGTTTTTGAAAGAGAGATGAAAATTTACGAGTATTTGAGAATAAAGTTCTTTGGAAAATGTCGACCAAAGAGAGGTGAACAGATAGGCGAATGGAGATGACTACAAGACATTGAGCTACGTGATCTGATAGGATATCAGATACAATAGGAACAGTTATATATCTTCCACAGCGATGTGCAGGACTTGTTGCGCGTATTGAGATTAAAAGAGGCGCATTGAAACTTCTTGGAAAACCAGAGGGAATGTGCTCAGTAGGTAGACCAAGAATGAGGTGGGAGAATAACATTAACCATGATGTGAGGAAAGTTGATTGGAAAACATTAGCTCAGGATAGGGATGTATGGGGAGCTTTTGCCTGCGCGTGCTTGAACCTACAGGTTTGATAGGTCAGTGAGTTAGTTTAAAATAATTCTAGAATTATGTGAATGAAAAGTACATAGAACATGAAACAGTACTTTTATCTCTAACTGAAGTAAAAGGAATCATTTCTATTGAAGTGACCGAAGCAACAATAAACCATGGGCGACACAAAGAGCCTTTGTATTGCAGTGAGAGCTAACATCGCCTTGTTGTATAGGCAACTTCACGACCCGTGACGAGCAGGAGCTCCCCTCTCTCTTCTTTCTGCTAACTTCTTTCGTCCCCATTTTCAACTGATTTCTTTTAAACGTCTTTTGTACTCTTATCCCGTTTTCTTGTCATTGTATCATGCTTCTTTTTATCCTAATTGCTTTCCCTTTTCATCTTTTCTAGCCTTTTTTTTTCGGTCGTTAAAACTTTATTTTATTGTTTTTAGCGCGTGTGTCGATTTCACTTGAAGATTGTTCATTTCAGTTTCGTCTTTTCATGATTGCATGATTATACAGGGTTACTATAATAAATCTCCCCGATTTCATTTATAATTTGTCAGTATGTCATGGGAGAGAGAAGAAAGGAAATAGATAGAAAATAGAAATCTCCAAGTTCTATTTAAATACGGTAGGAGTAGCGAATATAAAGCCTAATATAAAAATCTACACAATGTAGGTCCTTCTCCTCAACTTTTATAAGTATATATCAACTGTAGGCTTCTCAGGACTAATCCCATCATCAGCAGAAGATATTAGGCCTGCCCTCACCGACATTCTGATAAAGTACTGACGTATTTGTTATAATTTTATAGAAGGGATTGTGTATACTCATTTATAATTAAGTTTTTATTGATTTTTTATAATTTCAATTTCTTGCAGTATGTTTATATTCACTGGAATATTCAGAGTGTCTTGACAATGTTTTAATATGATGATGATCTGCCTTGACGATATGTTTTGTATAACTAGATTTCCCTTCCGCGCATTTGAAGTCTTTAAAATGCTACTTAAATCTAATATACAATTTTTCTTCTGGTTCTTCGTATATAAAATTTGTTGCAATGTTTACACATTAATTTATATTCTCCTTTGATGTTTTGGAGCAGAGCTACGGGACTTGCGCTGGTTCGAGTCCCCATGGAGGAAGATATTTTCTGGAGGAATTTCGGCCAACATGGGACCGGTGCCCAATCAGCGTCGTGAGGCATTTGGGTAACTACAATAAGTTGCCAATAAATGTTGAGAAGACCAGCTATAACGGCTGGGGGACCCGATATGTTGACCCATATATCACCCCTACACTGGCTTCTGATCGTCACATTTGTTATTATCACATGTGGACATGAGGCCTGTAGCCGACTGGTAGGCCAAGGGCCTTCTAAGTCTGTCGCGCTTGGAGTTGGAGCTTTTGTTGTTAAAATAATTTTATTCTTCAATATTATATTTTATTATATTTTATTTATTTCTAGTTCTATATGCTTTGTTTATATTTTTGTTTCCTTATCTGTATACGTAAATGTTATAACAGTTTGTTATAGTTACCAGATTAATTTTCAAGTTTAGTTATATTGGATATATGTTGTTTTTACACGCTTTATATTACCTTGACCTGCATCTATCTATGTAACGGAATCTTTCAACACGATTTTCACCCACTTAAAAACATTGGATCGACTTGAAACTTTGTATACTTGCAAAGGACCAAAGACAATATAATAATTTGATAAATCGTTTCTCAGATCCTGGCCAGGATCATCAGGACATCAAAAAAATAAAGACTGATATAATACTGTGGTCTCGAGGTAGCGTGCTGCCTTGTCACGCAGCGGGCCCGGGTTTGATCCCCGGTCGGGGCAGTTCTTCTGGGTGAGGTTTTTATGGGGGTTTTCCTCACCTGGAAGACAAATGTCAGGAAAACGTTAAGGCCCAAACGGTCCCCGAAATCATATAGCCATTATCATCATCATCATCCTTATCATTATCATCATCATCATCATCCTTCACCGGTGTGGAAAGCAACGGGAAGCTACCACACCTACAATTCACTAGTAAAGCTGCAAAGCATAGCATGAAAAATGCCATGATTGCAGTGAAAGACCTGCCCTCGGGCAGAATTACTATGGATGGATAGATAATAAGTTGCGGACTTATCGACTTTTTAGTCTATCGTTGCAATAAATTAATATTATATCCTCTGGTAGCTCAGTTGGTAGAGCAGTGGACTGTAGTGGTATATAATTTCAGTAATCAATATGTCGCTGGTTCAAATCCGGCTGGGAGGGTTTTTTTTATAGAAGAGTAATACTTTTAGCTCATACTACAAAAGTATCGAATTTAAAGGTATTTACATTTTTATCTTATTCTCTAAAATATTAACGACAATTTTGTAAACTTACCACATTGTAATTTATCCAACAAATATGAGGACACGATTAACTGTAACTATTTATATATATATTGAAATATTAAAAACGATTATAGTAATGTTAGATAATAATAATTTTAAAAGAATATATAATTATATTCGTGCATAGACACTAAAAATATCGTAAGCAAATAAATTTTCATGGGATTCCGGTTTATGACAATCAATTAAACAAAAATTTAAAAAATATATAATAATTTTAAAAAAACTACAACAACACGCTTTATTAGAAAACCAAATTAAAAATTAAAAAACAAATAATAATTTAAAAACTAAAACAACACGATTTATTAGAAAACCGAACTAAAAAATGAAAAATAATTTTAATTTCCAACACGCTTGGGATAAAATTAAAATGACCAACAAAAAAATCATCTCCAACACATCTAGAATAAAACTAGTTATCTAAAAAAAAATAATATTACCATCAAAAGCGTGGGGAGCTTTTTATAATTTTTACGTTTTGTTCTTACAGACTTTACTTTTACCAATATCTGTTTATTATCAAATATATTAAATGATATAAAGCACCCCACGCTTTTGATGGTATTTTTTTGTAGATAACTCTAGTTTTATTCTAGATGTGTTGGAGATGATTTTTTTGTTGACCACTTTAATTTTATGCCAAGCGTGTTGGAAATTAAAATTATTTTTCATTTTTTAGTTCGGTTTTCTAATAAAACGCGTTGTTTTAGTTTTTTAAACTATTATTTATTTTATGTTTTGTTACAAGTTTATTTATAATTTGTTCATTGAAGCCGTTGGTTTTTTTTCCTCTGTTTAACATAGTTTAATTCTTTATTGTAGTCCTTTTCGTCCTTTTTAAAGGGAGTTTTAACATTCTATTTATTAAACTGTTGAATGCACTGGCCCAGCTTTCCAATATGTGACATGGCTTTTTAAATACCTTAATAAATCCTGTCAAATGTTATTCTTACGGTTTCATTTTGTAAGTTATTATTTACTAGCATTAAAAATGCTTATTACTTGCTTTCGAACGTATCGTAATAATGTGGCAGCCATATTGATTTTCACGAATATTCTTTTCCAATGCAGTCAATATATCCAATAAAAACTTACAAACTCATTACAGTGCAGCTAACTAACTCACTCACTGGCTCTATCGAACCCGCAGGTTCATGGCCGCGTGAACACAAGCTCTGCATACACCCCTATCCTCATCTAATGTTTTCTAATCATCCCCTATCATCTACTTCCCCTCAAATCATGGATAATGTTATTCTCGCATCTCATTTTTGATCTATCTTCTGGGCATTTTCCTTCTGGTTTTCTTACAAGAAGCTTCCATGCTCTTTATCCCCCATTCGTACCACATGTCCTGTCCATCGCAGTCTACGAGACATAAATGTTCTTATTATATTTGGCTTCCTATACATACCATGTATCTCACTATTATGCAGTTTTCTCCATTCACCTGTCCATCTCTTCTTGGCTGAAAAATGTTTCTAAAAATTTATTCTCAAATACTGAAATGATGCCAACACATACATGCCAACATATACTTTATAAATTAATACGTTTTATTTAAGTATTTAAACTAAATGCACTATTCATACAAAAACCCACTAATTTATATATTCATACGTGGAGAAAAAACGTTGTACCCCGTTTTAAGCACATTGCGTGCACGGAGGAGTGTGATATTTGGCATAATTAAAGTTCATATAGATAAGGAGTGCAGAAAACTTAAATTTAGTTATAATATATGTTACAAATTAATTAAATTAAACAAAATAAAATAAATTGTCTCTAAGGAATTTATGTGTACTACTCATTAATTTGTGTATTTATTCAGTTGTTTACGTTCATAATAAAAGTGCATTGTTGCAAAAAGAAATTGTGCAGCAGCAATGTGAATTGACTTACTCTTGCGTATTTATTATTGGTGGTTTAAAAAAAGTGAGTAAATTTTATTACCTAAATTTAAATTAAACCTTGCCTCAGCTTGGTTTCAGTAATCTCATTACATTTCTTTATATTTACATATTCGCACCTACTTCCATTATGCCTCGACATAGAACATTCACGGGTCGGAGTGAGACACAGATAAGAAGGAGTACATACTCCCGTGCACGTAATAATAGGCCAAATGCAAATTTAAATAGTATAAATAGTATACAAATGTCAAATGATGCGTTATTGGTTTTTTAAATATAGATTAGCCAAGCTATAGGCCTACCACATATTTCCTAACGTTCGAATTTTTAAAATAAATCGAAAATTAATGAATAATGACGTATTTGTGACAAACGTAAAATTTTAATGAATTGTGGTCGAATTTCGACCACTGGGCGACCACTAGTTACTAATTAAACTACAGGATAAACTTCTCACACATTTTCCATTAGTTTTGGAAAGGATTCTGCTGATCTATTTTTGCTAAGTACACTGAGTAACAAAAAATAAACTTTTTTTTGTCTCAGAAAGAAAAATATGTGGTTCTGATAGTATTTGTTCTCCTGAATTCAAATATGATATCGGGTTTTCTCCATCACGCAAGGTTTCCAAGAGACAGGAATTTATTATTTCAAACACTTTAATATTTTATATATTCGTAACTACACAATGTTCGAACATCGGACTCACCTAGAAAGTAAGAAATGACGATTTTCTGCTATATTTCGCCTGTGGAGCATCTCTCTTGATGGTTCAACAATAATCGGCCAGCATATTAGGATTCCATTTACCTTGATATCTCTTTTCCATAGCTGAAATCTCCTGAGTTAGCTCGTTTGGTTTTATTTTACAATGGACAAATGGTCGAAAAAACGTTTATTAAAACAATAATTATTTACATCCATTAATTGAAATTGAAATAAAAAACTCTGGGTGATGGAGAAATTCCGAATACATATTTGAAAACACTATAAAAAACTTAATTAAATGTAACTATTGGTACTCATGAGACAAAAATCATGTTGACCAGTGTAATTATCAAACTTCTACCTATGATAAATCTAATTCGTGTGACTATTGAATTTTGGTTAACTTTCAAGTGTAAAGCTTAATTCTAGTTAGAGTGAGTATTTGTGTTTTGGTTAGCTTTTTTTGTTTAAGATTTCTATTCTGGGACTATTATGACTAGAGCGAGGAATTATATGAAGAATATTATACTAAAATATGGTTGGTATCTAATGTCGAGCACTTGATAATGAAATCATTCGCTCTTTATACTAAAATATGAAATCATAATAACAATATATGAAAAATATGAAAATTAGGACACAAAAATATTATGAAGCTACTATTTTTTTAAGTTTTTACATATATTTATATACACAAGCCCTGTATAATTTATAGGTATACATACCAGCACACAAATGAGACTAGAAGACCTTTTTGTAGCTCAAGAAATCAAGAGCTTCACTGTATTTACATTTTAATTAATTTTTCATTAATTCTGACTCAATATGAAATACCATTTAATATAATGAATTTGAGAATTTGTAATATTATGAGGTTTTATTGATTCTTATGAATAAAATATCATGTTCGTGATATGAAGCAATTTTAATGGCTCACATTAAAGTATATTGTGTGAGGAATCACGCTAAAGCTGGAAGGTCATGGGTTTGAGTCTCAATGGAGTCAGGTTTTTAGCTGGACCAAACCTTCTGGCGGCATCATATTCCTAGAGTCTACTCGGCTTTTAATTTAAATGAGTACCAGATGCATGTTCTGGGGCAAAGGGGCCGTCATGCAGGACTGAGAACCCAGTGGACATCCCTTGGAGATTGTCTAGAAATGTGGAAGTCTCAACATCCATCTATCCGAAGGGCCTTCCACGTCTGTAGTTAGACACTTTATTTCAATAAATTAATACTGGGTTTATATAAAACGCGATCAATTAATTTATAATTAATACTGGGTTTATATAAAACGCGATCAATTAATTTATCTAATGATGATTAATTACAAAATCCAAACATAAATAAAAATCAAAACATAGTAACCATAGTAACATGCTTCCATCGAATATACCATAGACAAAATTTAGAGTAGGTACAGTTTGGATGACTTCTATTTACTTTGCATAAAGATAATGAATTCCAGTATATATAAATGTCACAATAACATTAAATTGGATGAATCAGAACACACGTAGACCAAGTCCTAACTACCTAACTCACTGGCACGATCGATCCCGTAGGTCCATGGCCGCACGGACATTAGCTCTCCATACATCCCATCCTGAGCCAATGTTTTCCAATCATCCGCTCTATAATCTAATTCCCTCAAATCATAGTTAATGTTATTCTCCCACTTCATTCTTGGTCTACCAACTGGGCATTTTCACTCTGGGTTTCCTACAAGAAGCTTCCATGCACATCTTTCATTCCCCTTCGTGCCACATGTCCTGCCCATCGCAGTAGACCAAGTACTGAATGTCATATTTGGAGAAACAAGATGTTAAAATAAATTAATCCACAAATAATTTTAGCGAGTATTTCAGCTCTCTCTTTGCAATTACAGTTATTTTTAATCCTATACTTTACACTATGAACATAGTGAAATGTAGTTAGAATTATTTTAACATTAGTTTTTCCATGAAATTTGCCCGAGCACAGTATGGTATGCATGTGCTTTGAATAATCAAATTATCAATTCTGTTCGTAATACACAGTTAGGAGTTTTTTATATATAGGCCTATATTTTTAACGCCTGTCTGTCAGAATTATTTTGTATAATCAAAAAGTATGTTCCACATCACATGATGATATGGGAGCAATCATGTACTGCACTATATATGATAGTTTGATGTAAGTGAGAATAATATTGGCTTTACCTACAAGAACTTTACTAGTTTCATAAACTGTGGAGCAAGATCTTATTTCCCAGCATAGCTTTAAGTGTAGCAGCAGCACTCTTCCCTACATTTAAATACTGTAATCCATTCATAGAATAAGGACTGTCCTTAGGTAGCAAACAATGAATAGATTCCTGCCTGAGAGCAAGAGCAGGTGGTTATTACTCTAATATTGTTGTTCTACTTATTCATGTTCTTGTCACAGATTAGGAAATCCCTGTTCTTGTTATGTAGTTTCGGACAAAAGCATCCACATGGTCATTCCGGGTCTGCTTTTTTCAATTATTTTCTTTTATCAAATCTATCTATCTTGTTCCAGATGGGATACTTAGGAATTTTCGCCTGTCTACCATATTACATTGTCAAAAAATTTAAAAAATACAGTCACTCCAAAAATGTTTTAACCAATTAGTAGACGTTTATATAAAAAATTGAAAGTTGAAAAATATGAAGGAATATTAAATTTTTACTGAAATATGAACATTTCGCCAAAATATTATGAAATATGAAAAAAATATGAAGGTCTTATTTGATTCTACATATCATATAACGTAAAGATACTTTGTCTCAGCGCTCTCTGACTAATAGTTTAAAACATTACATTTCATAAAAATCCTCGCTCTAATTATGACACATAGATGTTTGGAGTGTTTGTCCTGTGGTTGGCAACACACGTTCAAATATCCTATATATCGCACCTTGGGAAGAAGACGGCCACAAGTGTAAAACGTTTAGTTCCGAGTTATTCGCAATTAAAGTTTAAAAAAAAAGGTATAGTACATTCAATTTTTGATATGGACACAATTTTATCCTGTCTCCATTTTCTTGCACATGACTTGTGGTCATAAAGAAATAAATTTGTAACCATTTTTTCAAACATATAGTAGTCTTAACTCAATTTGTGACTTTTTACACTTGTTTCCCTCTTCTTCCCAAGGTGCGATATGTTGGCTGCATCCGGTGATTTCATACTGTAACCGCGAAGCGTCTTCTGGCGCATGCGCATGGCGAATAGTTGGCATTTGAACACTTTTTTCGTGTCATATGTTAAAAACTATTTCCGAATGCACTTATTTTTTGTTGAAAAAGGATATCTAGAATTGTTGTTAAAATATTGAGTCTGTTATGGTTTATCCATATTCTATTGGCAAACGTTGTGTCCTTTTTACACGTTTTATATTAGCTTGACCTATATCTATGTAACGGAATCTTTCAACGCAATTTTCACCCACTTAAAATCATTGGATCGACTTGAAACTTTGTATACTTGTAAAGGACCAATGACAATACAATAATTTCATAAATGTTTCTAAAATGCTGGCCAGAATCAGCAGAAAATCAAAATAATAAAAACCGGTATAATAGGTTGCGGACTTATCAACTTCTTACTCAATCATTGTAAGAGGTCAGTTGGTAGAGCGGTGGACTGTAGTGGTATATAATTTCAGTAATCCCAGGTCGCTGGTTCAAATCCGGCCCGGAGGATTTTTTTAGTAGAGTATTTCTTTTAGCTCATACTACAATACTATCGAATTTAAATATATTTACATTTTTATCTTATTCTGTAAAATATTAAAACTAAAAAATAAATAATAGTTTAAACAACTAAAACAACACGCTTTATTAGAAAACCGATCTAAAAAATGAAAAATAATTTTAATTTCCAACACGCTTGGGATAAAATTAAAGTGGTCAACAAAAAAATCATCTCCAACACATCTAGAATAAAACTAGAGTTATATACACAAAAAAATACCATCAAAAGCGTGAGGTGCTTTTTATGGTTTTTACGTTTTCTTCTTAGAGATTTTACTTTTACCAATATCTGTTTATTATAAAATATATTAATTGATATAGAGCACCCCACGCTTATGACGGTAAATTTGTTTTGTGTATATAACTCTAGTTTTATTCTAGATGTGTTGGAGATGATTTTTTTGTTGACCACTTTAATTGTATCCCAAGCGTCTTGGAAATTAAAATTATTTTTCATTTTTAGTTCGGTTTTCTAATAAAGCGTGTTGTTTTAGATTTTTAAACTATTACTTATTTTTTTAGTTTTAATATTTTATATACATTACAGTTCATGGTTCTGCAATGTCTAAATTTCTATGATTTGTATAAAATCGTTAAAAATTGAAAGAATATGTAGTATGAAATAATATGTTAAAATAGATTGGTTGAAAGAAAAAACTTCACTGAAGGGAGAGCATGGGATATAGTTCATTGAACATGGGTCACGTGAAATCGATTCGGGGAATATTGCAATCTTGTGCGGTCAGAAATGTAATTACTTTAGAAATAGGAGTGACAGAGTGTATACAGAGGTATATATATCTGATACACTTCAATATATATGGTAATATTATTCAGTGTCCAAAAACCAGATGGAAACACATCAATAAAAAAAAATCTTATGTAAGGTTGAAAAAATATTTTTCTATTATATTTTGAAAGGATTAAATATAATAGTACTGGAAATTTGTTGACATTTTATGGTAATATTATTCAGTGTCCAAAAACCAGATGGAAACACATCAATAAAAAAAATCTTATGTAAGTTTGAAAAAATATTTTTCTATTATATTTTGAAAGGATTAAATATAATAGTACTGGAAATTTGTTGACATTTTTCGAAAGAAAGGAAATACATAAGTACAATTTAATGGCATTGCGCGCCGGCCTATTTGATCATATGAGCATATTCCTGTTCTTAGTAAAATGTTAGGATGAAAGAATGATGAACAAACAGGTGAATGGAAAAGACTACATAACAGTGAGCTACATGGTCTTCATAGGAATCCCGATATAGTAAGAAAAGTTATGTCTCGTAGATTGCAATGGGCAGGACATGTGGTACGAATTTGGAATGAAAGAGGTGCATGAATCTTCTTATAGGAAAACCAGAAAAAACGTCCAGTGGGATAATAACATTAATCATGGTTTAAGGGAAGTAGATTATACAGGGGATGATTGGAAAATATTAGCTCAGGGTAGGGATGCATGGAGAGTGTATGTCCGCGCGTTTATGAACCTACGGGTTCGTTAGTGCCAGTGAGTTAGGCCTTGTTAGTTAGGTATTTGAATTCACTCACTTCTTCAAAATTCCTCTCATTTTTCATTCACTATCAATTTCCATTATACAATTAATTTTTGTAAGATACAAATTAAATTTATCGCTGTTGGCAGGTGCCGTTTTTCTCAACTGTGTTAACATACTATCTTTAAAATATTATCTGGAGGCATTTCGGAAGTTAACTTTCATCATCAGCAGGATAAGTATGTGTTACTAGTTGATGTATTTTAATACACTGTTGACGTTAATGGTCATGATGCGTCGTTAGTAGTTGCTACTATCAATGTCTACAACGTCTTAAACAACATCAACTAGTAGCACGTACACATCCTGCTGATAATGGAAGTTAACTTCCGAAAGGCCTCCAAATAATACTTTAAACACATTATTTTAACACAGTTGAGGACGACGGCACCTGCCAACAGGGACATATTTACATTTTTTTCCCTATGACTATTAACCTCAACAGAATTTGATATGAGTTTTATTAGTATTCAATGTATTTCTATATAAAATAGGGCGTAGCGGGCCCGGGTTCGATCCCCGGTCGGGGCAGTTTTTCTGGGTGAGGTTTTTATCGTGGTTTTTCCTCACATGTAAGACAAATGTCAGGAAAACTTTAAGGCGCAAACATATCCCCGAAATCATATGGCTATCATCACCATCCTTATCATCATCATCATCATTCTTCACCGGTGCGGAAAGCAACGGGAAGCTACCACACCTACAATTTCCTAGTAAAGCTGCAAGCATAGCATGAAAATGCTATGATTGCAGTGGAAAACCTGCCCTCAGGCAGAATTACTATGGATGGATATTAGTTTTATTTATGTTTACTTCTAGCTCCGATTTCTTAGTGTTATTCAATAGAATGTGCGTGTTGGCCCTTAGTAACCCCTCGCTATCACTTAATAATGTTCTTATTATTATTGTGTTTTCTTTATGTAATTGTAATGTTAATGCTTTTAGTGTATAATGCTATTGTGTTATTATTTAATTGTAATATTATTATTCTGTTTTCTTTATGTAATTGTAATGTTATTGCTATTGTGTTATTACTTAATTGTAATATTATTGTGTTTTCTTTATGTAATTGTAATGTTAATGTTTTTAGTGTATAATGCTATTGTGTTATTATTTAATTGTAATATTTGTATTGTGTTTTCTTTATGTAATTGTAATGTTATTGCTGTTTTTGTTTATTTTTCTTTACACTAGTACCAATTATTACTTTATTGTAACGGACTGTCAACAGCACGTACGGCTTACTGCCCGTGCGACCCATATTTGTAAATAATATTGTAAATATCTTACTTTTTGTCTAATAAAGTCCTACTACTACTAATGTTCTTATACTATGAGAAGATAAATAATAAATATATGAACACTCAGAAAACATCCCTGAACAACGCGTGAAAGTTTACCGGTAGAGTTGTATTCCACGCAGCTTGTAATTTTGATAAGTAAAGTTGAAGTAGCATAGATTAGTAATCCGTGAGAGCGTAATTGAATCAGATAACGGTACTAATTAACCCTATTCGTGTATTGTTCAGGAATTCAATATACAAGCAACAAAGCAAAGCGGATTTCCTGGTTTTGCACTTAGACAGATTGCTTTGAATTTACAACCACATTCATATGTCCACTCTGACGTCAAAGACTAATTATTATTACTAGACACAATAATTGCTATTTTGACCTAAACGACGAAAATCATTCAATTTTTTAGATAGATCATCGGTTGATTAATATGTTTGACATCGTACGATTCCTAATAGCAAATTTTGTCGGTTCCATCCAATCTCCTAGTTGTATATCTTTCTCCTTCATGTATAAATATATTCCCTGACTCTAGGATAGGGATCACCAATTATATTTCATGAAGGTCCATTTTCAAAGCAGTAAATTAAGTCAAGGTCCGAAACCAGTATTGATTAAACATGCCAAGCTTTCAATAAGTAGTTAATATTATGAAAAATTATTTGCTACTTGCTAATACAAGGTATGCTCTGCTACACCTAAATAAATTATAATATGTTTTTAAGTAAAAGGAAAAATAATTATAAATTCGCTCTCTTCGTTATTGCAGCTAAAACAACAACGAAATAATTAATTCTATTTCCAAATTACCTTTCATACAATCCAAATATTAAATAAAATTTCATCCTCCAAAATTTAGTATTTAAGCAATCACTATAAGTAAAACCATATCGAAATTATTTTAGATACAACGTGCTGGTTACCCGGCGTTGCCCGGGAATCTGCGTATCTCGATGAACTTGGCATATATGAACTGAAACACAAAATTCGTTATAAAAGAGTACCCTCCGTGCGCTGTTATGCTTGCCCTGGAATCTACTTATCCCGATCTTCTTGGCATCAATGAAAAACAAAAATGGTTATTGTGAGTTATCCGTAAATGATAAACATATGCTGTAGCGGATTTTTTTTGTAGAGTTTTTGAGATATTCAATTCTGTGTACGAGTACATTAATTTTGTTATGTGTTATGGTTTAGGCGGCGTAAGCAATTTAAGCGTCAAAATAGGTACTTTATTTCACGTTTTTCACTACAAAGGGCGATTTTTAGGGGTGAAGAAGTTGAGTATTACAACTATCTTATAGCCTATGATTATCCCGGGAATCTCCTGAACATTTTGCAAAAAAAGCCCCATCACAATCGGATCAACATCGCGCATAAACTACGAACAAACATACAAACATTTTCATATATTAGATTATGCTATGGGTATGAATTGCACAAGTAAACAAAACTACCACATAATGCTAAATGGATACAGTACAGTAATATAACTAACTAACTAACTAACTCACTGGCACTATCGAACCCGAAAGTTCATGGCCGCGCGGACATAAGCTCTCCATACATCCCTATCCTGAGCTAATGCTTTCCAATCATTCCCTGTATAATCTACTTCCCTCAAATCATAGTTAATGTTGTTCTCCCACATCATTCTTGGTCTACCAACTGGGCGCTTTCCCTCTGGCCTTCCTACAAGAAGTTTCCATGCACGTCTTTCATTCCCCATACGCGCAACATGTCCTGCCCATCGCAGTCTACGAGACTTAACCGTTCTTATTATATCCGGCCTCCTACAAAGACCATGTAGTTCATTGTTATGTAGTCTTCTCCATTCACCTGTCTGTTCATCTCTCTTTGATCCAA
This sequence comes from Diploptera punctata, assembly GCA_030220185.1. Classification (NCBI taxonomy): domain Eukaryota; kingdom Metazoa; phylum Arthropoda; class Insecta; order Blattodea; family Blaberidae; genus Diploptera; species Diploptera punctata. The sequence continues at coordinate 136,842 of JASPKZ010004560.1, forward strand.
AAATTTTCCTAAGAACTTTATTCTCAAATACTCGTAATCTCCTTTCCTCCCTTAAAGTAAGAGTCCAGGTTTCGCATCCATATAATATAACTGGTAGAATAATAGTTTTATATATTTTCAGCTTAACGTTTTTTGAAAGGAGTTGGGACATCAAAAGTCTCTGCAATGCATAATAGCATGCATTTCCAGAATTGAGCCTATGTTTAATTTCTTTTTGCATCTCATTCCTATTTGTGATTATTGTTCCTAGGTATTTGAATTCAGCCACTTCCTCAAAATTTCCCTCATTTGTCATTAGCTGTCCACTTCCATTATATACTGAATTTCTACGTGTGACCATATATTTAGTTTTACTGATATTTATTTCCAGTCCTAATTTCTTAGTGTTACTCAATAGTGTGTGCGTGTTGGCCTTTAGTATCTCCTCGCTATCGGCCAGTAGTACTACATCATCAGCATAAAATAACAGCTTATTAATACCATTCTCTAAAGATTTAATGGCATGCTCTAGTACAAAATTAAATAGTAGAGGAGATAGTGCATCTCCTTGCTTCAACCCATTCTGGATTTCAAAAGTGTTTGAAAACTGTTTGCCTACACGCACCCTACTCTTTGAGCCATTTAGACACATTCGTATAAGTCTAACTAACTTTTTAGGAATTCCGAACTCCAGCAGGATATTATATAACTTCTCCCTCTTAATTGAATCATATGCTTTTTTGAAGTCTACATATAGTTGATGTACAGTACCATTATATTCCCACAGTACAGTAATATACAGTTATTAATTCTAATAACTATTAATACGTTTATGATAAATTCAGTGTTAATAGTGACACTTTTTCCAGATGTAACAATCTGTCTGATGTCTGGATCTAAATTTCTACAAACTATCACTTAAGTGTTCGTTAGTTAATCTTGTCCTAAATGTGTTCTTGATAAAGTTCATTTTCGAAAATGCTGATTCACAAGTAGGCCTATATATTGAACTGAAAAATGTACATAATTTTATGCCAAACTTTGTGTCTGTGGATGTCTATTTGCAGACACAGATGTGCACCAAAATTCTTCATAAGTAATAACTCATGGTGCTTTCTTGAATATGTCTTTCAAAGCTGCATCTTCTTGGAACTGAATGACCGCCAGCTCTAGTGGTCTTTCTTAATGTTGAAAACTGCTTCAGCCTTACTGATCCATTCACCGTTGCTTTCCAAAGAGTAAATATTTATTAAAACCTGTACTGATTTTTTAAAATCTTTCAATCTGTTGTGAAACTCAGCTAATAAGCCAGTTATAATCGTAATGAAATGATTGCAGTATATTTCAATGTTATTTTGTATTCAAACTTTTAGATGCAATATAAATCAGTCCATTCTGATAAAACTGTCTGTTTTCAGAATCTACTTTTCTTATTTTAGTTTCCAGATTTAACGTCACCAAACACCCTCTGTCACAAACCATAAAATAAAAAACAATTCCATTCATGAATAACATAAATTAATTGAAAACAAAAGGAAGTCGGTTAGGTGCACCAAAAGTTAGATATGCGTGCTAGACCACACGCAGTATTGCCAACCGAGCCAATAATAATACTATCATAACATGACGTTTAGTACAACTGGTTTTATTCGACGTTTAACAGGGTATAAAAATTTGTATTCATTCGATATTTAATCGGTCCGAAAGCCAAAGCCCCAGGGTCCAGATCCCGACCGCGGTCCGTCAACTGGTGACCCCTGCTATAGGAGGTTTTAGGTCTTCCTCTGCCTCGTCTCCCCTCAGGTATACATTCCAAAATACATTTTGGTAGCTGATAATCTTCCATTCGTTGGACATATCCGTACCATCTTAATTGCTGAGTTTTAATATAGTCTAAAATGGTGTCTTCAATCTTCATTTTCTCCCTTATAACTGAGTTTCTAATGTTTCTCTTGTTGAAATTCTTTCTTGCTGCCCTTCGTATCAAATCCATTTCCGTTTGCAAAAGATACTTTTTTGTTGTTGTTAATGACCAAAGTTCTGTATTTTATGATATATTTAGATGTCCCGCTCCGTATCCGACAGATTTTATTGCATGATAACTTGGCGCAGAACTACTGAATTTGCGCTGGTTGCAGTAACCATGGGGGAAGTAATTTTCTTATGGAATTTCGCCCATTATGAGACCGGTACCCACCCAGCGTCGCGTCGAGAGGAATTTGTGTAGCTACAATAAATATCGGCTCCAGGTTGAGAGAACCTGCTCGAGGACACGACATGCTGACATGTCACCCCTACACTGGCTGGATGATCGTCTACCTCTGTGATTAATATATGTGGGTATAAGGCCAGCAGCCAGATAGTAGGTCAAATGCCTCCTAGACCTGTTACGCCGTGGAGATTAAAACATTCTCTGCACATTTTATTATCTGTCATTCAAATTGTGAGTAACCGATCATTCTTTATACTTTGTATACATACAACACCTCCAAATCAACATTCAACCTGAAGGACCAGGAGTTTGATATTGTAGCTTTCTTCTCTTGGACTGGTTGCCAATTTACTCGGCTAGGAAGTCCAGTCTACCCTCCATGTGACACTGTGGCTGGGAACGTTACCAGGTATTGCTTCGGGCCAGAAGGAGCTGGAACTCACCCATGCAGGGATATTATTTCGTAAAGTAAAGCCTTCTTCAAACAATGTGTTTGCCCGCTACGTGCACAAAAGGTAAATTCGGTTAATTTCGAGGGACTATTTAACTCATGCCCCAAATAGGAGTCAATGACCAATCACGTTTCAGTGAATTTTATTTACAACCAATGACAGTCGTGTTTCACCTCGCTCTTTATCGAATTCTCTATACCAGCTCCTGATTTTGTGACAAAGAAAGCTCCTCCTTTTCAATATTCTGAACTGATCGGAGCATTATTTTGCAATTACTGACTCTCCAACAAAAATACATTAAATACAGCATAGCAAATATTGGACATATTCCTTCGAACCACAAATTCGATAATTGCGTGTTCAATAATTGTGTTTTTAAATATGATTTTACTTAGTTGGTTATAATATACAGTTTGACGTGTTTCGTTTTTTATCCCCTAGGCTGCATTCTTACAATATTACGATCCTATTTGGCAATAAATAATATCATCAAGTTGCTGTGAATAAACAAATGAAACATATTCACACATTTCTGATTTGCTTTCAAACACCATCATTTACATTAAATATATAAATATTTTAAAATACCGGCAACCATATTTAATAATGATTTTTGAATAAACAGCTTGATTTCATTCGTTAAATAGTCCTAACGAATGTCTATCGGAGGACTTGCTCCATGGATTTTTCCATCGTAAAATAAAATGCATCGACCCCGGCCGGGTTTAAAACAACGACCCTCGGGACTAGAAGCGAGGAACATAACCACTAGACCACCGCAGCCTACATGCGTACGTGTACCTGTTTAAAAAACATTAACCCGTTTTAATATTCAGAATAAGAGGTGCATTTCTCTCTCAAGCGATGTGGAATTCTGGCGAAATCGGAATTATAAATGGTAGCTATGAATTACTTCATGTTTAATTCTTATCTTGCGTTGTATTTCGAACCTCTAGCGACCTCAAGTTTCCATTTAGGTTCACATTGCAACTTAAATAACACGGAGTACTAAGCTTTAATGTTCATGCATGCGAACTAGGTCAAAGATAATGGAACAGCAAGTTACCACTGAACTATTAATGTTTAACTGAGCACATCTGAAATTTAGTTCACTGTAAATTTTACCAGGACCAAGTTCAATTTGTACTTGTTTGCGGAGTACACATGTAAGCTTATTTACAAAAAAATTAACATCATATTTCTACAAACGAGCGCTACAATGTAGAGGAAATAAAACTGTTCTCGTTTCTTTCTACAATTTTTTAGAAATTAAAATGCATACTTTTGATAATCATGTTTGAACACTGTTGACATTCTAATTTATTCCAATTATATTTTTTTTGTACCTTATAAAACAGTCGCCCTCAACTATAATAACTTTGTTATAAATGCTCTGAATTATATGTGGCACCATTCATATAACACTAAAACATAGAACAAGGTAGGATACAAGACTGAAGTTCTATAAAACAATGGCGGTACATTCTCAATCAGCCTGACAGTCTAATAGGAAACGACACAAGCGAGTCAAAACGAATGTTAATAAAATAAACATAGGGAGGGACGTTGCTAAAAGCTGGCAAAATGCAAGAATTGGCAGAACAACAACATGCAAATTAACACAGTAGAATCATTTAAATACTTAGGTACCAAAGTAAACGGACATAATGCATTAGAAGAGGAAATTAAGGAAAGATTGGTGAATGGGAATAAAGCTTATTTTGCAAATAGAACCTTATTTAAAAGCAAATTAATATAAAAACTGCAAAAATAAGGTTATACAAAACACTCATTAGACCAATAGTTACATATGCTAGTGAAACGTGGGTACTAAAGGAAACAATAAAACAGAAATTATTAATTTTTTAAAGAAAAATTTTAAGAAGAATATTTGGACCAAATAGAGGAACTGATAACTGTTGGAGAATCAAAACAAATAACGAACTAAAACAAATTAATAAAAAATTAGAATATAGTAAACCATATAAGATTTCTCAGAATTGGTTATCTTGAACATTTGATAAGAATGGATGATCAGAGACTGGTCAGGAAACTCTACAAATGGAAACCTATAGGTGGCAGAGCTGTAGGAAGACCGAAGATCAGATGGGAGGATGACACAATGAACAATATAAAGAAAATGAAAGCGACTGATTTGAATATGGCAAGAGACAGATTGTCATGGAGGAGGATTGTTGAGAAGGCCAAAACGTTCACTTTTGAAGTTGTCGCGCCTTAAGACGACGATGATGATGATGAATAGCGGTACGGTACTTTTATACGGTAGTGAGTCCTAGGTAACAAAATAAGAGGAGTTCGAAGTAGAATACAAATTGCAGAAATTATCTTTCTAAGAAGGACCAAAGGATGCACAAAATTGGACCACATAAGAAATAAAGAAATAAGAAGTGAACTGGAAATATATTCAATAAATGGTAGAATTCAACAACATCGCGTCGACTGGGGACAGTATGTTCAGAGAATGGAAGGAACAAGATTACCCAAGGTAGCATTTCATTATAAACCAAAAGGATTAAGGGATGTAGGAAGAGCTAGGAAGAGATGGAAGGAATCATTGTGAATTCGGAACAGGCGAATCGTCTAAACCTTGAAGTGAAGAAGAAGAAGAAGAAGTAAAGCATTCGTCCTCAACTATAATAACTTCTGTTATAAACATTGCCACACTATTACAATTCAATGCTTTTCGAAGACATGCTTCGTCCTCAGGAATTCTTATGGTACTGTTTAAAATTATTTGTACATTCTATACAAATCATTTAAAACAATACCATAAGAATTCCTGAATTATTTGTACATTCTATACAAATCATTTAAGACATTACCATAAGAATTCCTGAATTATTTGTACATTCTATACAAATCATTTAAAACATTACCATAAGAATTCCTGAATTATTTGTACATTCTATACAAATCATTTAAAACATTACCATAAGAATTCCTGAATTATTTGTACATTCTATACAAATCATTTAAAACAATACCATAAGAATTCCTGAATTATTTGTACATTCTATGCAAATCATTTAAAACAATACCATAAGAATTCCTGAATTATTTGTACATTCTATGCAAATCATTTAAAACAATACCATAAGAATTCCTGAATTATTTGTACATTCTATGCAAATCATTTAAAACAATACCATAAGAATTCCTGAATTATTTGTACATTCTATGCAAATCATTTAAAGCAATACCATAAGAATTCCTGAATTATTTGTACATTCTATACAAATCATTTAAAACAATACCATAAGAATTCCTGAATTATTTGTACATTCTATACAAATCATTTAAAACAATACCATAAGAATTCCTGAATTATTTGTACATTCTATACAAATCATTTAAAACAATACCATAAGAATTCCTGAATTATTTGTACATTCTATGCAAATCATTTAAAACAATAGCATAAGAATTCCTGAATTATTTGTACATTCTATGCAAATCATTTAAAACAATACCATAAGAATTCCTGAATTATTTGTACATTCTATGCAAATCATTTAAAACAATACCATAAGAATTCCTGAATTATTTGTACATTCTATACAAATCATTTAAAACAATACCATAAGAATTCCTGAATTATTTGTACATTCTATACAAATCATTTAAAACAATACCATAAGAATTCCTGAATTATTTGTACATTCTATGCAAATCATTTAAAACAATACCATAAGAATTCCTGAATTATTTGTACATTCTATGCAAATCATTTAAAACAATACCATAAGAATTCCTGAATTATTTGTACATTCTATACAAATCATTTAAAACAATACCATAAGAATTCCTGAATTATTTGTACATTCTATACAAATCATTTAAAACAATACCATAAGAATTCCTGAATTATTTGTACATTCTATACAAATCATTTAAAACAATACCATAAGAATTCCTGAATTATTTGTACATTCTATACAAATCATTTAAAACAATACCATAAGAATTCCTGAAGATGAAGCATGTCTTTGAAAATCTTTGAATTTTAACATTGTGAGAACGTTTATAACAGAAGTCATTACAGTCGAGGGCGACTGAGGTACAAAAAATTATAATAAAAATAAATTAAAATGTATAAAACACTTACCAAGAGTTAAAGTAGAAAGAGATGGAAAAATCACAGAACAAGTTTGTGAAATTAATTACCTCGGTCATCTAATATCTGACACAGAGTAAAGTTACGGAAATACAATGCAATAGATGGAGTTACAAAAAATAAATTTTGGTAAACATATGTCAACCACAATAAAACTGAGATTACACAATGTACCTGCAAAATCAGGACTGAAATATAGCATAAAAATGGACACTGAATTCTGAAATCAAATCAAAATTGCAAGCGGCACTGATGAGAATTTTACATCCACTCCTAGGTTTGACAAACATGGATAAGCAAAGAAACACAGGTATACACGATAAATTAAAAGTTCAATATATAGTTTTATGATTTTGGAATTATCAAAGCAATTAGTTACAACATGTCCAAAATATGGACCTATCTTGCTTTCCTAATTTAGCATTGCAGTATCAACTTAAATGATTTCAAGATAGAGGAAGATTAAAATTAAGATGGACTGAATAACCACGTCTTGAGATCTCATAGGAACAGGCTCAAATGACCTAAACATAAATAAGTTTAAGCTTATGGTGATAAAATCAATTATTATTATTATTATTATTATTATTATTATTATTATTATTATTATTATTATTTACGTTATGACCACAATTTAAGGGAACTCCGTTGTAAAGGGAGATATCCATCCATCCACAGTAATTCTGCCCGAAGGCTATGCTTGCAGCTTTACTAGGGAATTGTGTAGGTGTGGTAGCTTCCCGTTGCTTTCCACACCGATGAAGGATGATGATGATAAGATGAATATGAATGATAATGATTTCTATGGCCATATGATTTCGGGGACCGTTTGGGCCTTAAAGTTTTCCTGACATTTGTCTTACAGGTGAGGAAAAACCCCGATAAAAACCTCACCCAGAAAAACTGTCCCGAGCGGGGATCGAACCCGGGCCCGCTGCGTGACAAGGCAGCACGCTACCTCGAGACCACAGCGATGGACAAAGGGAGATATAAAGTAACCAATAAGTAAAGCCATCTCTATACCTTATACTGATTGTCGTTGCGGAAAATGTAATAATCCGATCGCTAGAATGATATGTGAATGTTTGCTTCAGGTGAATCCCCACCCCCAGGTCCGATTTTACTGTAAAAAAACTCGATTTTACTTTTATAATCAATTACTATCTGCAGAGTTTGGTTCCGAAAAAAAATTGCGTTAAGACACGCACACATATATAAGCTATAAGCAGGAAAGTCGGAGTTAGAGTCTCGATGGGTCATGGTTTTAAAATGACCCAAATTTTCTGGCGGCACCATTGCTCTGGAGCTCAACTCAGCCTCTAACTGAAATGAGTACCGGGTGCTTGTTCTGAGAGTAAAGATGGCCGTCAAGCAGTGCTGACAACCTTATTAATGGAAGTATTAAGTGGTCGTGGAGGGGTAAGTTCATGGACCTGTTCCATATCATGTTCTTACCGCATTGGAGTGTTTTCTCTGGAGAGGTAGTGAAGATATCATCTATCGAGATATTCTGATAACTCTAGTGAATATGCATGTGCATGTTTGTAATGCCATTCAACCGGTAACAGTGGAGAAATCAATCTCCTCATTCATTCGGTTATGGGACCTGTGTTTCACTGAAAATGGTAACCAGTTTGAGCACTTAATGCGAATGTTCTACTGTTCATAATTCATATGAGGGTACTGTAATATGACAGTAATAATCCCACTGCATGTTTCCATTAAGGGGACCCGGAAGGCAAGATGTGATGAAAAAATGCATATTCATTTTATTTATCAATTGAAGTACTAGAAAGATACCATTATTCTGCCTGTATCTTGTTTCTAAGTGTGTTTGTTATTTGTTTTAAATATTCCCCGTCCCTTTAAAATGTGGGCGTGAGCCGTCAACTCTCTTCCATAGTTAGCATTAATTTTTTCAATATATAAAGAACATTTTCTTCTAAACTATTAAAGCTAGAGACCTGAAATTTTCAGGGCTTCAATATAGTGCTCATATACAATTGTTACCATATTGATGTTGTGATAGCTCAGTAATTAAAGAATTTAGATTGCAAAATACAGTGTAAAAAACTGAAAGAAAATTTTTGTAATTAATTTTTTTTTTTGATATAAATGCATATGTATATAAATCCTTATAGCAGAAGACTCTAGATGAATGGACCTTTCCACTGTAAAAAAATGAACTTGATAGGATTAATAGTCCAGGAGAAAATGTTCCTTACATTACTTATAATATCATTATAAGTCCCGTTAATAAGGTTATATTAGAACATGGTGATACAATTTTTATAAGGTCCTAGGGTATTTAGTTAACGCATCGAATAAAAAATATAGTTACTTACTCACTGGCACTATCAAATCCGTAGGTTCATGGCAGCGCGGACATAAGCTCTCCATATATCCCTATCCTGAGCTAATGCTTTCCTAACATTCCCTGTATAATCCATTTCCCCGATATCATAGTTAATGTTATTCTCCCACCTCATTCTTGGTCTACCAACTGGACGTTTTCCCTCTGGTTTTCCTACAAGAAGCTTCCATGCACATCTTTCATTCTCCATTCGTGCCACATGTCCTGCCCATCGCAGTCTACGAGACTTAACTGTTCTTACTATATCTGGCTTCCTATAAAGACCATATAGTTCATAGTTATAAAGTCTTCTCCATTCGCCTGTCTGTTCATCTCTCTTTGGTCCAAAAAGTTTCCTAAGTACTTTATTCTCAAATACTCGTAATCTCCTTTCCTCCCTTAAAGTAAGAGTCCATGTTTCGCACCCATATAATATAACTGGTAGAATAATAGTTTTCTATATTTTCAGTTTAACGTTTTTTGAAAGGAGTTGGGACATCAGAAGTCTCTGTAATTCATAATAGCACGCATTTCCAGAATTGAGCCTATGTTTAATTTCCTTGTGCATCTCATTCCTATTTGTGATTATTGTTCCTAGGTATTTGAATTCAGCCACTTCCTCAAAATTTCCCTCATTTGTCATTAGCTGTCCATTTCCATTATATAATGTATTCCATTGAATAAAAAATATACATAGTGTAATTGAAAAAGAACAAAGTTAGTTTTCGTACCTTTTTAATAAATAATCTAAAAAGTTCAGTAACCGCCAGTATTATTTCCCCCTCCTCGTTTTACAACTTTTGTATAAAAAATATTTCATTTTGTACTTGCGTACAAAGTTATTTCGTGTAATCAAGTTAAATGGGACACTTTGTATATGCTCTCTCTCTCCTCCGCGTTCGCGGGTTCGAATACGACCGGAGTCAATGGAGATTATAGAGTTATATTGTATAAAATCACCGTAAAATCCATTGTAACCTATACGTTATAGGTGAATCCTGGACACTCTCAGGTAAAGAGCCTGTATATTATCTACCTGGTAAATGAACATTTCAAGAAAGTTTTATGGACCAGTTTGTGACAATGACACATGGTGAATAAGAATAAATGCAGAACTTCAGAACTTCACAACCAATTTAAATGCTGATGATGGAGCATATGTTCCGAAAGTACTTCACATCTTACAGCCTTTATAAAGTTGAGGACGACTGAGATCTCAGGTATTTATTTTATATTTTAAAATTTACGTAGTGACCTAAGCGCAGAAACGGACTTCCTTAGAAGAACAAAATGCTACACAATATTGGATCGGACAAAGAATCAAGATATAAGAACAGAGTTAAATTTATATCCATTGAATGAGAAAATCAAAGAATATAGAGAGAAATGGTTTACACACGTAGAAAGAATGAATATAACAAGATTACCAAGAGCAGAATTCAACTACAAGTCAAGAGGTTCAAGGAATGTAGGAAGGCCAGTGAAAAGATGGACAGAACAACTGTGAGGCGGAACAGGACATTTTTGCTAGCCCGTGAAGTGAAGAAGAAGACATAGAGACGGTGTTTCGCCATGAATTTTAAAAGTATTAACTACACTGAGGTACAGACATAATTTCTCTCCATGACGCGAGGCATATAAGGCCTTGTCCTACCAGCCGACTGCTGGCCTCACATACACATGTGTCAATTACAGAGGTGGACGTTCATGCAATTATGAATTCTTTCTATATTTGCATTCCATGTAAGCAGAGGACCAATATTGTAATTGATCAAAATTTTTCAGAGCAAGGTGTAAGAAATTATGTAGTTCGTTATGGTTTTCTCATAAGTAGGCTATTTGGAATTTCTTCCCTTTTCAACTCGGCGATTCAATTATAAAAGAATTGAACGGTTGGGCCATGTCTGTAGGATAAATACTAGTAGAATACCAAAAAAATATTTTAAATTTCAAATTGCATAGTAAGAGAAGGATCGGTAAACCTAGGTTGTAATTGTAATATTATTATGTTTTCTTCATGTAATTGTAATATATTTTTTTCTTTTTTCTTTATACAATTATCAATTATTACTTTACTGTAACGGATATCAACAGCACGTACGACCCATATTTGTAAATAACATTGTAAATATCTTAGAACATAAAAAAAAAATTAATCTTTAATAAAATGTATGTCCAATTGTATCAGCAATTCTAGAAAAAGAAAATGCTGTAAATTATTTTAGAATTTCAATAGGAGACAAAAATCCAATACATGCACAAAAAGGAACTACTTTTATTCTAATAAAGCCCTACTACTACTACTAGAGATGGTTGGTTGATGTACAATCTAATATATAAAAGTGGTTTGTTAGTTTGTTTGTTTGCTTGTTTGTTCGTACTTTATGCGCGGCTATACCATTGATTCGTTTGTGATGGAGTTTTTTTGTAAAATGTTCAGGAGATTTCCAGGATGAACATAGGCTATAAGAGAGTTGCGATACTCAACTCCTACACCCTACAAAATCGCCCTTTGTAGTGGAAAACGTGAAAAAGGTAGCACTTTGTACTTTTAAGTGGCTTACGCTGCCTAAACCATAACAAATACACCAAATTAATGTACACAGAATTGAATATCTGAAAAAGCTCTACAAAAAAGTCCGGGACAGCATATGTTTATCTCTTTCGGATAACTCATAATAACCATTTTTGTCTTACATTGATGCCAAGAAGCTCGAGACAAGTACGCAGATTCCTGTGCAAGCATAGCAGCACATGACGGGCATTCTTTTACGAATAACTCACAATGACGCAATTTGTCTTTTAGCTCATTTATGCCAAAGGAGATCGAGATAAGTAGATTCCCGGATAACAGAGGTTAATCAGCACGGGGAATCTAAAAATAATTAAGATATACATTTATAATTATTTTTCACTTACTTATTCAACTAATCATAAGAAATACGGTACATTAATTTTTGTCTTTCAGCTCATTTATGCCAAAAAGATCGGGATGAGTAGATTCTCGGACAACGCCGGTTAAACAGCACGGGGTATCTAAAAATAACTACAATACAAATGTTTCCTTTCACTTATTTAACTAAACATAAAACACATTAATTTTCGTATTTCAGCTCATTTATGTCAAGAAGATCCGGATAAGTAGATTCCCGGGCAACGTTGGGTAATCAGCACGGGGTATCTAAAAAATATAAATGTATAACTATTTTTCTTTTACTTATTGAACTAGACATAAAAGCACATTCATTTTCATTTATTTAGGCGTAGCTGCGCATGCCGGGTATTAGCTAGTCTAATATATAAAAATGAATGTTTGTTCGTTTGTTTGTTAGTTAGTTAGTTTGTTTGTTCATACTTTATGCGCGGCCATACCGTTGATCCGATTGTGATGGGGCTTTTTGCAAAATGTTCAGGAGATTCCCGGGATGAACATAGGCTATAAGAGAGTTGTGATACTCAACTCCTACACCCTTAAAAATCGCCCTTTGTAATGGAAAACGTGAAAGAAATAGCCCTTTGGACGCTTAAATGGTTTACGCTGCCTTAACCATAACAAATACACCAAATTAATGTATACAGAATTGAATATCTCAAGAATCTCTACAAAAAAGTCCGCGACAGCATATGTTTATCTCTTATGGATAACTCACAATAACCATTTTTGTCTTTCAAATATGCCAAGAAGATCGAGACAAGTACGTAGATTCCTGTGCAAGCATAGCAGCACATGGCGGATATTCTTTTGCGGATAACTCACAATAATGAATTTTGTCTTTTAGCTCATTTATGCCAAGAAGATCGAGATAAGTAGATTCCCGGGCAACACCGGTTAATCAGCACGGGGAATCTTAAAATAATTACGATATGCATTTATAATCATTTTTCATTTTACTTATTCAACTAATCATAAAAAGTACATTAATTTTTTACTTTCAGCTCATTTATGCCAAGAAGATCGGGATGAGTAGATTTCCGGACAACGCCGGGTAAACAGCACGGGATATCTGAAAATAATTACGATATAAATATTACCTCCCACTTATTTAACTAAACATAAAACACATTAATTTTCGTATTTCAGCTCATTTATGCGAATAAGACGGAGATAAGGAGATTTCCGGGCAACGCCGGGTAATGAGCACGGGGTATCAAAAAATATAAATTTATAATTATTTTTCCTTTTTCTTATTCAACTAAACATAAAAGCACATTCATTTTCATTTATTTAGGCATAGCGGCGCACGCCGGGTATTAGCTAGTAAGATCTAAAACAGACTGGAATCAAGAACTGGAAATCGAAAACAAGCGATTGAAGTGAATGGATGGCTCTTGAAAGGGCAGTCAAGGTCAGACTATAAGGACCATAGCACCAACGAAGAAATGGGAAATTTATTCCCTGTATATCATTTAATTTATAGCACAGCCGGCCTTGGAAAGTGAATACAGTAATCATTTATCGTGCCATTTCATTTGCAACAATTTTTTTGTGATGGATGGTTTGATGCATTGAATGGATTGGCTATGACGTAGTGACATGTAATGTATTCCCTTTGATAGTGGTGTACGTTAAAACTCTGAAAGAAACTTGTTATATAATCTATGACCGGATTTTGACCAAATCAGCTTCATGCGGGATGACAGAACTGCCATCAATGTTTTTGATTTTACTCGAATTCAGCTATGATTGCTGTTAACATTATTATTATTTATATTATTATTGTTATTATCGGCCGCGGTGGACTAGTTGTTATGCTCCTTGCCTCTGGTCCCGAGGGTCGCGGGTTCAAACCGGCCGGGGTCGATGGATTTTTTAGGACGGAAAAATCCAAGGAGCAAGTCCTCCGGGAGGGACTTTAAGTCGTGGGTCCCAAGTCTGAAGATTTTCAGGCTCGTAAAAAGTCCTTAAGTCTGAATGAAAAGGCCTCTAAGCAAAATTTACCGAATTTTCCCGTCCTAGTACTACCTAAGTTTCCTAGATGTCAGTATGAGGCGGAACGGTGACCACGGACCACTCAAAATTACATCTATACGAAAACAAGTGTAACTAAATTAGTATGGTTCAAATTCTTCCCTCTAGGGAGCGCTTAAATCTCTGTAAAAGGGAAAACATGGGCTTACAATACAATTATTATTAGGCGTATTGTTAATATAATAATCATTTTTGTTTAGATGATGTATTTTTAGACGATAGCGATGAGATACTAAGGACCAACACGTACACTGTATTGAGTAACACTAAAAAATTGGGACTGGAAGTAAATATCATAAGTAATTCCACGAGTGGTTTCCAATTTATCCAGAGGATTTGGCAATTAAGAAGACATTTGTTAGGTCTATTTAACAAATAAAATTAAGCTGTTTACTCACAAATCATTATTTAAATATAATTATTTTAAATATTTACATATTTAATGTAAACGGCGATGTTTAAAAATAAATGAGAAATGTTTGATTATGCTTCTTTTGTTCAACCACAGCAACTAGATCATATTATTTATTGCCAAATATGATTACAGTATTGTAAGAATGCACCCTAGTGGAAAAAAAATGAAACACATCAAACTGTATATTATAACGAACATTATAGGTTAGTAATTATTTTTTTTATTTAAAAACACAATTATTGAACCCACAATTATCAAATGTAAGCTCGAAGAAATCTGTTCATTATATGATATATTCAACGTATTTGTTCGAGAGTCAGTCACTGCAAAATAATGCTCTGACCTGTTCAGACTATTACATTAATATATATCTAGGTGAAATACGATTGTGATTGGTTGTGAAACAAAATTCATTGAAACGTGATTGGTCATTAACTCCCGTTTGGGGCATGAGTTAAATAGTCTATAAAACTAAATAGGCCTATATGTTCACACAGAGAAATACATGATATAATGGAAATGGACAGTTAATGACAACTCAGGGAAATTTTGAAGAAGTGGCTGAATTCAAATACTATGCCGGACTGGTCGAAGGTGATAAGCCAGACGAAATAAGTACCTTGGTCGAAAGAGTGACGATCTTTCACCGTAAAAATACAACCGTCAAGAAATGCGGACATGGGTTCTACTGGGGTAAAATTTTCCGGAGGTCAAATAGTCCCCCATTCGGTTCTCCGGGCGGGGACTACTTCAGGGAACCCATGCCAAAGGCTCAAACACAGGGACATGTTCCTAGGAACATGGAATGTTAGGACTTTATACAATAGCGGGGCACTAGAGATATCAACGCGGGAATTGGATAAATCGCCCTTGGATATAGTCGCTTTACAGGAAGTTAGGTGGCCAGGAGAAGGTAGTCAGGAATCAGGAAGCTTTGCATTATACTATGGGGGTGCAGAAAGACCTGCATTTGGAAAGGGTTTTTTGTCAGAAGGAGGATCCTATCCGCTATCCGAGATATTAAGTTTGTTAGTGATAGGATATCATACATAATTCTAAAGGGTAAACGACATGATTTTATAATTGTAAATGTACATGCCCCCACAGAAGATAAAGATGACAAGATCAAGGATGAGTTCTATGAAGAATTAGAATGCTTATTTGATAGCCTTTCACGATATCATATGAAAATTGTCTTAGGAGATTTTAATGCAAAAGTGGGGCAGGAAGATATATTCAAACCAACAATAGGCAAATTCAGTCTTCATGAAGATAGTAACGACAACGGGGTTAGATTAGTCACATTTGCCACATCAAAGAATCTCATTGTTAAGAGCACAACATTTCAGCATAAGGATATTCATAAATACACCTGGACGTCCCCAGATGGAGAAACTCGGAATCAGATAGATCATGTATTAGTGGATAAACGCTGGCACAGTAGCATCATGGATGTTAGATCAGTTAGAGGGACAGACCAATTCAGATCATCATCTGGTCAGGGTGAAAATCAGACAACGGCTATCGCTTATGAGAGGAACAAACGCTAAAGATGATTCAGTAAAATATGAATTAAAAAACTTGAAAAATGATGAAATGCGGCAAGAATACCAAATCAAAATTGCTAATAGATTTGAAGTACTGGAATCTTCAGATGACAATGTGGCAAACGAAGAAGAAACTGATATAAATAAAGAATGGGAGGCTATAAGAGATACTATTAAATTGTCAGCATCAGAAAGCATTGGTTGTTTAAAAAAGAGGCAAAACAAGAAATGGTTTGATGAGGAATGTGCCGACATTGTAAAGAAAAGAAAGCTAGCAAAAATGAAATGGTTACACGAGCCAAATGAGGTAAATTTAGAGCAATTGGGTAGTGTTAGACGGGAAACCACCAAGTTACTAAAGAGTAAAAAGAGGGAATATTTGAGAGAGAAGATTAATGATCTTGAAATGAATGCAAAAAATAGGAACATTAGAGAATTATATCAGGGAATTAGTATAGAGAAGAAAGGGTTTCAGGCTAGAACAAACATAATTCGGAATGAAAATGGGGATATGATTGCAGATTCCAAAAGTATATTAAATAGATGGAAAAGTTATTTTAATCAGCTATTAAATATACATACAGAACAGGACATTGAGGAGGATAAGTTACAGACAGCAGAAATGCTAGTCGCAGAGCCAAGTGCATTAGAGGTTGAAATGGCAATTGAAAAATTGAAGATTTATAAAGCATTAGGTTCAGATGAGATCCCAGCAGAACTGATACTTCTTACAAAATTCTAACAAATATATTAGTAAGCAGACTTGCTCCCTATATTGATAACATTCTAGGAGATCATCAATGTGCATTTAGAAGAAACAGGTCTACAACAGATCAGATTTGTAGTATAAGACAGATTTTAGAAACGAAATGGGAATATAATGGTACTGTACATCAACTATATGTAGACTTCAAAAAAGCATATGATTCAATTAAGAGGGAGAAGTTATATAGTATCCTGCTGGAGTTCGGAATTCCTAAAAAGTTAGTTAGACTTATACGAATGTGTCTAAATGGCTCAACGAGTAGGGTGCGTGTAGGCAAACAGTTTTCAGACACTTTTGAAATCCAGAATGGGCTGAAGCATGGAGATGCACTATCTCCTCTACTATTTAATTTTGTACTTGAGCATGCCATTAAATATTTAGAGAATAAGGAAGGCTTACAACTGAATGGTATTAATAAGCTGTTAGTTTATGCTGATGATGTGGTACTATTGGCCGATAGCGAGGAGATACTAAAGGCCAATACGCACACACTTTTGAGTAACACTAAGAAATTAGGACTGGAAGTAAATATCAGTAAAACTAAATATATGGTCACACGTAGAAATGCATTATATAATGGAAATGGACAGCTAATGACAAATTAGGGAAATTTTGAGGAATTGGCTGAATTCAAATACCTAGGAACAATAATCAGAAATAGGAATGAGATGCACAAAGAAATTAAACATAGGCTCGATTCTGGAAATGCATGCTATTATGCATTGCAGAGACTTTTGATGTCCCAACTCCTTTCAAAAAACGTTAAGCTGAAAATATATAAAACTATTATTCTACCAGTTATATTATATGGGTGCGAAACATGGACTCTTACTTTAAGGGAGGAAAGGAGATTACGAGTATTTGAGAATAAAGTTCTTAGGAAAATTTTTGGACCAAAGAGAGATGAACAGACAGGTGAATGGAGAAGACTACATAACAATGAACTACATGGTCTTTATAGGAAGCCAGATATAATAAGATCAGTTAAGTCCCGTAGACTGCGATGGGCAGGACATGTTGCGCGTATGGGGAATGAAAGACGTGCATGGAAACTTCTTGTAGGAAAGCCAGAAGGAAAACGCCCAGTTGGTAGACCAAGAATGAGGTGGGAGAAGAACATTAACTATGATTTGAGGGAAGTAGATTATACAGAAAATGATTGGAAAGCATTAGCTCAGGATAGGGATGTATGGAGAGCTTATGTCCGCGCGGCCATGAACCTACGGGTTCGATAGTGCCAGTGAGTAAGTAAGAGGAAGTAAGTAAGGGACAGTAATTTCCTCGTATAGATTATTATCGTTTTCCACAACTCTAAGATAAATTTCTTTAGCCAGTAATTGGAAAGAGAGCTCTTGAACAAAAAAATTAAAATTTGTCTTTCACTAAAGTATGTTAATAAAGAAACCATATTTATAGATTCCTCTTTGCAATTATCACAAACATTTGCGTTTGGAGGAACAACTGCTGGCGTAATTCAAAGATCCTCTTCGTTCAATAAAGATGTGAACCTCCATTTAACAGGTCTGGTTGAGTTTTCCTTTAACCCTAGGTCTGGAGGTATATAATGTGGGATGATGTACATCTAGACGCTTTCCTCTTGGATATCAGCCAGGGCTACATTCTGCTGACCAGGAGTTGCCCAAACGAAGGGTGGTTGATACGCGAGGTGGAGGGGGATGGGGTAAACCACAGGCCAGCGGTCCGGGAGCTATCTATTACCAGCCCTAAACAATGCTCTCCCCCTTCCAATGCAATTAAATTATTTGGCAACTATTTAGCTCAACCCCCAATGCAGTTACATAGAGGTATTTAGCAAATATACAGCACGTACAAAAATTAGTATCCGGATATTTATTATAACTAGTGGTCGGCCAGTGGTCGAAATTCGACCACAATTCATTAAATTTTTAAGTTCGTCACAAATACGTCATTATGCATTAATTTTCGATTTATTTTAAAAATACGAACGATAGGAAATATGTGGTATAGCTTGGCTAAGCCATATTTAAAAAACAATAACACGCGTTTTGACATTTGTATACTATTTAAATTTGCATTTGGCCTATTATGTGTACGGGAATACATATACCTTGTTTCTTTGTCTCTCACTCCGACGCGTCAATGTTGTATGTCGAGACATAATGGAAGTAGATGCTTCTTCTTCTTCTTCACCGTTTAGGCTTATTTACTAGCCTGTTCCGGCTCCAAATTGCTGCTCTTTCCATCTTTTCCTTGGTCTTCCCAAACTTCTTCTTCCTCGTGGTGAATAATTGTATGCTGCTTTGGGTATTCTATTTTCAGTCATCGTTGCCAAGTGTTCTTTCCAGTTTGTTCTGTATTCCTCTATTGTTGTGTTTAATTCCTCCACTTTTAGTTGATGTCTTATTTTCTGTGTTATGTTTTTTGTCTGTTCTTTGATATCCTGCTATTGGTATGAGGAATTTCATTTCAGCAGCTTGTATTCTGGCAGATTGTTGTGTTGTCACTATCCATGTTTCGGATCCATAAGTAATAATAGGCACTGTCATTGTTTTGTATAATTTCATTATAGAGTCCTTCCTGGCATTATTTTTCAAAGTTCTTTTTTAGTGTTCCTGTTATATAATTAAACTTATTTAGTTTGTTATTTATATCTGTTTCCGCTGTGTATGATATTTCGCAACCTAGGAAGTTATATCTTACTACTTGTGGAAGTAGGTGCAAATATGTAAATGTAAAAAAAAAAATCTAATGAAATTACTGAAACCAAGATTAGACAGAGTTTAATTTAAATTTAAATAATAGAATGTATTCACTTCTTTTAAATCACTAATAATAAATACACGAGAGTAAGTCAATTCACATTGCTGCTGTGTACACTATTTATATTATTTAAATTTGCATATGGCCTATTATTATGTGTACGGGATTATATATCCCTTCATCTTCGTCTCTCACAATATATCATTGATTCCTTTGTTGTTTTTGTTTGTAGTGTTCTTTTAATAGTCCCACATATATTTTGAAATTTATATTTTTTTCATGTATATCATTTTCACAATTGTAAGATATGTGACATCCTAAATATTTAAAACTCTGCCCTTGTTCGATAATTTCAACGTTCAAAACTATTTTCGATCGAACTGCATATTTTCCCCAAAAGACCATTGTTTTTATTTTCTTCGTTGAAATCTTGAGATTATATTTCTCCATGGTTTTCGTGAGCAGTAGTGTGGCTTTTGTAATTGATTTTCTGATTCTGCACATATGAATTAACTATTTTTAATGTAATAAATTATTTAATTTTAATTCAAGATCTACATATCCTAAATCTCATGTTTTATATTTCATTCCATAAACGCAGTTTAACCTCTCATCATATAGGCACTTTTATGTGCCACAAGTCACCTGAACCTTACAGTGACACATGTCGGGAGAGGGATTTTAACTATGGACTAGACACATACTTTTGTAATCACATAAGGACATGGAGATCCTTCGTGAATGAGTGATCAGCTGATGTCAGGGCCTCTACGGGACAACACAATTAATATAGCATTTTAAGCGGTTTATAAACAAATATAATAAATCAATTAATAAATGAAATGCCGATTAGCAATTACATGAATTTTAATTTGAAAAAATGGAAGCCCATCACGCCAAAACTAACCGAATTTTTCAGCAAGTTGAAATGATGGTCTGATTTTCCTGGATTACGCGATATATCTTTTTTAACTATTAAATTGGCGAAACTCTAATGTCTTGCAGTTATCAAATGTGTCGAACCGCAGTGAAAACAAATAGTTGTTGTTTTAAATTTTAATTTTCTAGTAAACTTTCATTTCTAATGGCCGAACCTCCCTGATTTTTTTCGTAATACCTTTCTCTTTTAATTTCAATAGTATATACTGACTTCCGTTGTAAAAACTAGAAAATTGCGGCCAATAGAGCGATTTTAAACTTTTCTTTCTGGTGAACTCTTATTCCTAACGGTCGGATTTGGCTGGTTAACGAATCGTATAACTGGACAAATTGCTATTTTATTATCGTTCCTAGATATTTGAATTACGCTCATTTTGTCCAGCCATCTCTCAGTTCGTCTCTCTTCGCTCCAAATAAAAAATCCAAAGAACATTATTCTAAACCAAAGAATTAATAAAACTAAATAATTATTTAATAACACCTCACTGATAGCATTCTTCTAACAATTAATAATATAATTTGTTTTATGAAAATAGTAATAAGATTAACATATATTTTCATGTTTGTTTTAAAAATTGATTAACCGACGAAAGATCTTACGGTCTTAACTCCATCAGGTAAAATAAATAAAAATATACTATATCTCATTTTTATTTTTTTTTCTTCATATTCGTACATAAAATTAGGGCAATCTACCAAGCGATTTAATTAATCTTGTTTGTACACATTTTGTATTATTAGCATTAGATTTAATTTTAATTATCACTAGCTAATACCCGGCATGCACTGCTACGCCTAAATAAAAGCAAATTAATGAGCTTTTATAAACATAGAAACACATTAAAAGTTGAATAAGTAAAAGAAAAAATAATTATAAATTTATGTTTTTTAGATACCCCGTGCTGATTACCCGGTGTTGCCCGGGAATCTACTTCTCTCGGTCTTCTTGGCATAAATGAGCTGAAAGACAAAATTCGTTATTGTGAGTTTATTCGTAAAAGAATACCCATCATGTGCTGCTACGCTTACACAGGAATCTACGTACTTGTATCTATCTTTTTGGCATCAATGAAAGACAAAAATGGTTATTGTGAGTTATTTGTAAGAGATGAACATATGATGTCGCGGACTATTTGTAGAGCGATTTGAGATATTCAATTCTGTGTACATTAATTTTGTGTATTTGTTATGGTTTAGGTAGCGTAAGCCATCTATGCGTCCAAAGAGTTACTTTTTTCACGTGTTCCACTACAAAGGACGATTTTTAAGGGTGTAGGAGTTGAGTATCACAACTCTCTTATAGCCTGTGTTCATCCCGGGAATCTCCTGAACATTTTGCAAAAAGCCCCATCACAATCGGATCAACGGTATGACCGCGCATAAAGTTCGAACAAACAAACAAACAAACAAACAAACAAATATTAATTTTTATATATTAGATTATTGTGTTATCGATCTTAATCTTAGAGATATTATCTTCTTTCAGTATTTAATATTAGAGTTAACTGTGATTGCTATATTCTAACGTACGGTATATTTGTCCTGGTGAGTGGAAGTGAAGGTCACATGATCTTAACATTACAACACTAAATAATAATAATAATAATAATAATAATAATAATAATAATAATAATAATAATAATAATAATAATAATAATTCTTAAATATTCGTAACCCTTTCTCTTGTCTTAAAAATTTCGCATCAATTTAACTGCAAGAGTTGCGATTTTATTTCCTTTCCTAGGTATTTGAATTGATTCAATTTTATTAACTCATTTGTTGTTAACTGCCAATTTCAAAAGACCTTTTACGTGTTGGCTAAATATCCAGTTTTATTTATTTGTGACGTTACGCTGCATAAAATTTGAAGCTGTTAATATTTGAGCGTTGAAAGTTCTGTTTGGGAACTCGTGCTGGAAGTTGAAATTAAGAACGATAAAATCGCTTTATATTTGTAAATGAAACATTTGAGAAACTGTAAGCGTAAACTGAAAGTAGAAACCAGATCTATGAAAGCTATAAAAGCTTTTAAATACTACTCGCCCGCCATCTAATTTAAAACTTTAATGCATTATTCAACAACATTAATTTCCCTTCTAAATGGTGAAAATTATCTTACAGTCTGAGATCACTGTAACTTGTGTATGCATATTCAAACAAAGTCTTAAAGCGAAACAAGAAACAAACTACTGCTTTTAAATTACATCTAGAGTCAAGATTATTATGTAATGTAAGGTAGACGTATTCCTAGAACAGTATTTGATTATAACCCTAAAGAAGGGAAATATTTGGAAATACCACGGAAACGTTGGTTGGAGAATATGTGAAGCCGGAACAGGCTTAAGAGCCTTATCCCTGTTTGAAGAAGAACAAGAATAAGAAGAATAAGACGAAGAAAAGATAAGATAACATTACAATGCAGACATACAACTATATAACTGTTTGTATGTGGAACCGAGATAAAACACAGTCAGAAGTCTAACTTCTCATTATACTATTTAACTGTTTGTATGTGAAACCAAGATAAAAGACAGAAGTCTAATTTCTCATTATAATGTTCAACTGTTTGTATGTGAAACAAAGATAAAAGACAGTCAGAAGTCTAACTTCTCATTATACTATTTAACTGTTTCTATGTGAAACCGAGATAAAAGACAGTCTAACTTCTCATTATACTTTTCAACTGTTTGTATGTGAAACCAAGATAAAAGACAGTCAGAAGTCTAACTTCTCATTATACTATTCAACTGTTTGTATGTGAAACCAAAATAAAAGACAGTCAGAAGTCTAATTTCTTATTATACTATTCAACTGTTTCTATGTGAAACCAATATAAAAGACAGTCAGAAGTATAACTTCTCATTATACTATTCAACTGTTTGCATCCCGTCAACCCTTTGGCAATTCCAGAAGAGGCATATGCACCCAGCCTATGTGAAAGATAAAAGACATTATAACTTCTCATTATACTTTTCAACTCTTTGTATGTGAGACCAAGATAAAAGACAGTCAGAAGTCTAACTTGTCGTTATACTATTCAACTGTCTGTATGTGAATCCAAGATAAAAGACAGTCAGAAGTCTAACTTCTCATTACACTATTCAACTGTTTGTATGTGAAACCAAGATAAAAATAGTCAGAAGTCGTTAACTTAACATTATACTATTCAACTGTTTATATGTGAAACCAAGATAAAAGACAGTCAGAAGTCTAACTTCTCATTATACTATTCAACTGTTTGTATGTGAAATCAAGATAAAAGACGGTCAGAAGTCTAACTTCTCATTATACTATTCAACTGTTTGTATGTGAAACTAAGATAAAAGACAGAAGTCTAACTTCTCATAATACTATTCAACTTTTATTTTTTTAAATTTTAATACAACTTCATTCACGAGCATGTTCCATCACAAAATTGCAATAATACATACTAATGTGTTCTAAGATACACTATTTTAAATCTTATTTTATTATATACACACACAATATTAAAGGAGTCTATTCTATGTTGATAGGGTCATGTTTACAAATTGTCTAAGTTAATACTTTTTAAAGTTTTAATAATTGTGAAACTGTTCCTGATTGATATCTCAATCGTCCTCAATAATTTGCAGTGTTGTTTTATAGGAGGCCTTTCGATAACTTATGTATCATCTTCTGCTTTCATTTTGGTCTGACTATTGTTGGTAATTATTTTGTACAGAGGGTTTATATTTCTGGGTACGTTCTCATTCAGCAGGTGTTTATTTGTGGTTTCTTTGATAATTTATAACTCTTCGAGAACGTTGATTTTCGATGTATTGTTTTCTCTATGCAGGATCGATAGTACATTGTCTGTTGTGTTGAATTGATATCCTGCTTCTACTATGTGTTTTGAAAAAACTGGATTTGCCTTCATTCTTCATGAAATATCTGAAATGTTAATTAAATCTTGTCGTGAAGTTTCTAGTAGTTCTTGCAATATAAAATTTGTCACAGCTATTGCATTTCAATTTATAAACTCCTTTATTTTTATATATGTTCTTTTCGTCTATTGTATTTTAAATTCTATTATTTAGTTTGTTATTTGTTCTGTAAGCAATTTTTATGTTTTTTGAGGATTTTTGCTAGTTTTTGTGTTTGTATGCCTGTGTATGTTAATGATATCCACTTACTCTTTTATCAATTTCCCTATTTAGTTGTGTTATATTTGTTAATTCTCTTTTCGTCTTTTGTTTCATAATTAATGTATTCATAATTTTATATTGGAAGAACTACTAGAAACTTGTTATATTCTGATGTAATATATGTTTGTCCTGGTGAGTGGAGGAGAAGGCCACATGGCCTTAACTCCACCAGGCTAAATAAATCTAAATCTAAATAAATCTAAATCTAAAATCTAAATCTAGAAACTTCACAACAAGATTTAATGAACATTTCAGAGATTTCATGAAGAATGAAGGTAAATCTAGTTTTTCAAAACATATAGTAGAAGCAGGACAACAGTTCAACACAATAGACAACGTATTATCGATCCTGCATAGAGAAAACGATACATCGAAAATCAACGTTCTCGAAGAGTTAGAAATTATGAAGGAAACCACAAATAAACACGTGCTGAATGAAAATATACCCAGCAATATAAACCCTCTGTACAAAATAATTACCAACAACAGTCAGTACCAAACTGAAAGCAGAAGATCATACATAAGTTATCGAAAGGCCTCCTATAAAACAACACTGCAGATTATTGAGGACAACCATTGTAGTTTATTGGCCAGTGTCCGCCAGTGTGTGTTATACCAGTTTCTTAGCTTGAGTCTTTCGTTCTTTAATATCAGACATTCTCACACTAGATTGTGAACAGTTTGTGAATCTAATCGGCAATGGCACGTTGGTTATCTGTGATCTATTCAACTGTTTGTATGTGGAACCAAAACAAAAGACAGTCATAAATCTAACTTATTATACTATATTGCAACCTTACATTTTAATACATAAAAATCGTGACTTTACTTATAAGCAATGCTTAAGTCCTATTACAGACCACTTCATTCCTTCAAATTGATGCCTCGTATGTGATTGTTTACGAGTATATAAGGCACTATCAATATACAACGTGTGATGCTACGTCTGAATAAATCTAATATATAAAAATGTATGTATGTATGTTTGTTTGTTTGTTCGTACTTTATGCGCGGCCATACCGTTGATCCGATTGTGATGGGGCTTTTTGCAAAATGTTCAGGAGATTCCCGGAATGAACATAGGCTATAAGAGAGCTGTGATACTCAACTCCTAAACCCTTAAAAAACGCTCTTTGCAGTGGA
Organism: Diploptera punctata; assembly: GCA_030220185.1. Classification (NCBI taxonomy): domain Eukaryota; kingdom Metazoa; phylum Arthropoda; class Insecta; order Blattodea; family Blaberidae; genus Diploptera; species Diploptera punctata. The sequence continues at coordinate 162,660 of JASPKZ010004560.1, forward strand.
AAACGTGAAAAATGTAGCTTTTTGACGCTTAAATGGTTTACGCTCCCTTGATATGTTTACTATTAGTCATTCAAAATATCTCTGCAGGCGGAATAAATACGAAGCTTACACGTGACGTCACATAAGGCAGTGTATACTGTCAGCGTCCCACGTCCCATTCCCCTCTGAACTCATAGATAGCAGTGTCACGTGATCTATTCCTGCATAAACACGACTGCAGTGCCCTCCGTCAATAACTGCACTTACTCCTTAAACGGGTAATACCGGAGCTCAATAGTATTCGGAACCTATTACACCGAGTTTGTTTACATCCAATGGTACGATCTGTTGGATAGGTAGGGGTGGGCCGACTGTCTGGCTGGCACGCTCACCTGACCTGATCTACTGCCTAGATTTATTTTTTGTGGGACTCAATGAAGACAATGGTTTGTGAAACCGATATTGACTCTGAAGAAGATCTTGCGCGCATTGTCAGCGCAGCAGCTGAAATAAGGGAAACTCCTGGCATCTTTGGAAGGATAGACAAAGTATGACACATTGATGCACTGTTTGTCTGGTTGTCAATGGACGTGTGTTCCAGCACTTGTTGTGATGAGACAATAAACTGGACACATCCTGACAATGCTACACTGAAGGGAGTGTTTATTTATTTATATATTTTTATAATTAAGTACGTTTTGTTTCTTCCTGTCTGTAAAGTATTTGGGTTAACACACATAATTATGTGACACAGAATGACTTGTTATTTGCACGTACCTACTTCCTTCCATCCCTTCCTCTATGACCCCTCTTGCACTGAAACGAAGCCTCACAGCCTATAGGTTTATTAACCAAAATATGCTTCAATTAAGGTTAACTATCTACTCCCAAAGTTTGTCGGTTTAATTTAGAGACACCCTGTATATAAGTTATATATCATGGTCGTTTTCGGTGTATAATTAGCATTGGAGATTAGGATTTGTAAGAAATTTTCAAAAACATTTTCATGGGAACAATCCCGATAGCTACACTCCTTTGGAATTCTCTAAAAAAACGATGGTGACATTTCAAGCTTAGCGTAACATATCTGAAATTCAGAGAATGTTGGTATCCTGTCACATATCGTTTGGATTGACATGATTCCTCTATGTTCAATAATGCATCGGTACAGGATTGCATTCCTAAACCTGTATTGGCTGTGTGAAGCTGCCAGTTAAGCTACGATATTCCTTCTGACATAAAGCATTCCAATTTGTTATCGATGCGCGTACAAGGTTCATGGAATTCAAGTTGACATCTTTGGTTAAATAATCATTAATATGAAAATTAATTGCTTCTGTACAAGCAAGATAATCAAAACTAGTAGTAGTAATTCACAATGGGTTGAAGCAAGGGGATGCACTATCTCCTCTACTATTTAATTTTGTACTAGAACATGCCATCAAATCTTTAGAGGATGAAGAAGGCCTACAACTCAATGGTATTAATAAGCTGTTAGTTTATGCTGATTATACTATTCGACGATAGCGAGGGGATACTGAAAGCCAACACGCACACACTATTGAGTAACACTAAGAAATTGGGACTGGCAGTAAATATCAATAAAACTAAATATATGGTCACACATAGAAATACATTATATAATAGAAATGGACAGATAATGACAAATGAGGGAAATTTTGAGGAAGTAGCTGAATTCAAATACCTAGGACAATAATCACAAATAGGAATGAGATGCACAAATAAATTAAACATAGGCTCAATTCTAGAAATGCGTGGTATTGTACATTACAGAGACTCTTGTCGTCCCAACTCCTTTCAAAAAAACGCTAAACTGAATATATATAAAACTATTATTCTACCAGTTATATTATATGGATGTGAAATTTTAAGGGAGGAAAGGAGATTACTAGTATTTGAGAATGAAGTTCTTAGGAACATTTTTGGACCAAAGAGAGATGAACAGACAGGTGGATGGAGAAGACTACATAAGAGTGAACTACATGGTCTTTATAGGAAGCCAGATATAATAAGAACAGTTAAGTCTCGTAGACTTCAATGGGAAAGACATGCGGCACGAATAGGGAATGAAAGGCGTGCATGGATGCTTCTTGTAGGAAAATCAGAGGGAAAACACCCGGTTGATAGACCAAGAATGAAGTGGGAGAATAACACTAACCATGATTTGAGGGAAGTAGATTATACAGGGAAAGATTGGAAAACATTAGCTCAGGATATAGATGTATGGAGAGCTTATGTCTGCGCGGCCATGAACCTACGGGTTCGATAGTGCCAGTGAGTTAGTTAGTTAGTGGTAGGATTTTATTAGACTGAAAGTAAGATACATACAATGTTATTTACAAATATAGGTGCACGGGCAGCAAGCCGTACGTGCTGTTGACAATCCGTCTCAATAAAATAATGTCTAATATTAATATAAGGTAAAAGAAAACACAATAGAAAAAAAATACAATTAGCTTAAACGAGTACATTAGTTAGTTTATGTAAAACTTGTAAGTATTAATGATATTACACTGTGTTTACATATATATTTATTCACGAATCAGTGTTGGTTTTAGAGACAGGCAGGTTTTAGAGAAGGGTACTCCACAGTGGACAACGTGTTTATTCTGAGAACATTAATTGGTGATAATCTGAAAAACAAGAGGGGTGAATTATTTTGTATATTCATTCATTTTAAGATGACATTCGATACAGTGGGCCGAAGTGCACTTTGGAAAAAATTCAATCGGAAATGATTGTCTCATAATATGAATATGCTTTAATGTCCTCGGGGCCTTAAGATCTTTTAAGATTTTAAGATGCAAAAGAGAGAGTGGGGTGTGGAAAGAAACGGGAAGCTACCACACCTATATATCCCTAGTAAAGCTGCAAAACATGACATGGATGTCCGGGAGGAGGACTGCTGAAGGAGACATCATGTAGTCAAACAGCGGATAAAAGTAAAGATATGAGAAGAAATGTCAGAGGGAAAAGAAATTGGAAGGGCACGGCAAGGATGTCCTCTATCACCTACTCTTTTCAACATCTATCTGAAGACCTGATGATGAACTACTTCAGGAATACGGAAGGCGTAAACATGGGAGGAAGAAGAATTAAGTGCATAAGATTTGCTGATGATATGGACTTTTCTAGCAGAAGATGCAATGCCACTGATGAACATGCTGATGGAGCCAAGTGACAAGTGCGAGGATTATGGGATGAATATAAATTAGACGAAGGCCATGATTATAGCAAGGAAACCAAGGAAGATAAACATGAGGATTAAAGATGAGGCCATTGAACAAGGGGAGAGCTTCAGATACCATGGTTGTACCATCAGTAGTAACATGAACTGCGGTCAAGAAGTAAAGCAGAGGATAGCAATGGCAAAAGAAGCTTTTAACAAGCAGATAAGCTTTTTCTGCTGACCTTTGGCAAAAGAATTACGGAAGAGGCTAGCGAAGTGCTTTGTGTGGAGTGCAGCATTGTATGGTGCTGAGACTTGGGCATTACGACGGAATGAGGAAAAGCGACTGGAAGCTTTCGAGATGTTGATATCGATGGAACGTATAAAATGGACAGACAAAATTAGAATTCTATGTGTGATAGACAGAGTGGTGAAGGAAGAACAATGCTGGAACTCATATAGAAGAGGATAAAGAAATTGGATTGGCCACTGGCTAAGAAGAAACTGCCCGCTATCGGATGCCCTGGAAGCAATGGTCAATGGAAAGAAAGTTAGAGGCAGAAAAATACATCAGATGACAGACAATATTAAAATAAATGGTTTGTATGCGGATACAAAAAGGAAGGATGCGTTAAGGAAAGAGTGGAGCATGTTCAGTTTGCAGTGAAATACCTGCTCTTGGGCAGAACACTATGAATTAATATGTTATGTAGTTCAAACACTATAGACAAATGTAATATTGAATGATAACAAATATTGTCAGGTTTGGTTGGGGTTTGGTTTTCATGTAATTTGGCCATAAATGAACACACCAATATTTTCACATCCACTTATTTCCTTCTTTGAACAACCAGCAGTACACCACTCACAATGTACTCTTACTCACTGGCACTATGGAACCCGTAGGTTCATGGCCGCGCGGACATAAGCTCTCCATACATCCCTATCCTGAGCTAATGCTTTCCAATCATTCCTTGTATAATCTACTTCCCTCAAATCATAGTTAATGTTATTCTCCCACCTCATTCTTTGTCTACCAACTGGGCTTTTTCCCTCTGGCTTTCCTACAAGAAGCTTCCATGCAAGTCTTCATTCCCCATACGTGCAACATGTCCTGACCATCGCAGTCTACGAGATTTAACTTTTCTTATTATATCTGGCTTCCTATAAAGACCATGTAGTTCATTGTAATGTAAGTCTTCTCCATTCACCTGTCTGTTCATCTCTCTTTGGTACAAAAATTTTCCTAAGTACTTTATTCTCAAATAATTGTAATCTCCTATCCTCCCTTAAAGTAAGAGTCCATGTTTCGAACCCATATAATATAACTGGTAGAATAATAGTTTTATATATTTTCAGTTTAACTTTTTTTGAAAGGAGTTGGGACATCAAGAGTCTCTGCAATGCATAATAACACGCATTTCCAGAATTGAGCCTATGTTTAATTTCTTTGTGCATCTCATTCCTATTTGTGATTATAGTTCCTAGGTATTTGAATTCAGCCACTTCCTCAAAATTTCCCTCAATTCTCATTAGCTGTCCATTTCCATTATATAATGAATTTTTATGTGTGACCATATATTTAATTTTATTGACATTTATTTCCAGTCCTAATTTCTTAGTATTACTCAATAGTGTGTGCGTGTTGTCCTTTACTATCTCCTCGCTATCGGCCAATAATACTACATCATCAGCATAAACTAACATTCTCGATTTCAAAAGTGTCCGAAAACTGTTTGCCTACACGCACCCTACTCTTTGTGCCATTTAGACACATTCGTATAAGTCTAACTAACTTTTTAGGAATTCCTAACTCCAGCAGGATACTATATAACTTCTCCCTCTTATGCGCTAACAATTTATCTTCATTCAATGTTTATCTCACTCACAGTCACACATGAGTTCACTTGCAACAAGTTGTCTTACACTTAACTCTATCGCCGCTGATTTACAACTAAACTGGCCTCCTGCCTTCGTCTCTAATATATAAGACATGGCAAGGAGACTTCTAGGCTTAAGGTCTAGACGCTTCGAAATCGAGAAGCCTCTGGCCACCGATCTTTCCCGTAATGGGAAGAAGTTGGTAGAATTATGTGGATGAGGATCGTTGTTTACGCGGGCCTTTTAACTCGCGATTGGCGACCCGCAAATCTATTCTAACCAATGCAAGACCAATATTCCCGTCTTTGCCGCGTATTTTAAACGCCGTTATTACGACACGCTACAATTTAAACAATACAATTTTAAATAATGCCATTGATGGCGCTCGCGTATAATTTAGATTACATTTCTTTAATTTTTTTTTATTCAATGCCACCTCGTTGTCTTTTCGACATACTGGTATTCTCCCCTGTCATGGCGTTTTTGTATCCCAGTTCTGAGTTTGGGGCGCCTGGAAGACGGAGTTACGCTGCCCCGATGATATATGATAGATGTTGATGGTAATATGCGCCAGGAGAAGCCTTAACCCTAAACTTAATGAATATGTTATTGGTGACCAGATGATGTTCGCGGACCGTTTGGGCCTTAAGTTTCCTGACATTTGTCTTACAGGTGAGGAGAAACCGCAAAATAAACCATCACCCAGGAAACTTGTCCTGACCGGAGATCGAACCCAGGCCCGCTGCATGACAAAGCAGCACGTTACCTCGATATCACAGCGGTGGACATTTATTTAAATTAACTTTACAGATGTTTACCCAAAATTTCCAAAATTTCTTTATTTCACACTCTTTCACTTTATGCACACAAATACTCTGTTTCTAATGAAATGTCTCTTCACAATTTATTTCTCAGGTTCGTAAAAGAACCGCAAGCCTGAATAAAAAGGAATCTGTAAAAAATTTAACCAACTTCCATCCATGCTTACAAGATGCCTCGAAACGCTGACCACGTGCCACTGACATATGTGGGGAAACTAGTGTAACTAAATTAGCGCGGTTAAGATTTTTGCAGATAGGGAAACACCCATGTCTCAAAGAGGAGCATAAGGTATGTAGAGAAAGAAGAAGATGTATAAACACTATAGTTTTATAATATGCCAAGAGAGAAACCCAGCAAATATACATACCGGAGGAGGTGGACATTTTAAAATAAATACATAATAATATGATTTTAAAAGAAAACTCGCCCAACGGATAAAAACCTCTTTATATAATTATCACAAGCTACACTCAATAACTTAGTACATTTTAATGATGATGGATCTGGATTCCGAAAGGTCTATAACTAGTTTTAAAATTTTTTAATCATGCTGAGGCGGCATCTTACACGTACTAATTTTATAATTGTTTGAAGTTGAAGTTCAACAAATAATATATAAAGCAGTGAAACGTCAGGGATGCATCCGAAACAAGAGCAGATACTGTTAAAACAAAACAATCTTTAGAAACAAATAAAATGAATATTCGTAGGAAGATCGTACGTAAATCAAGGAAAGCTCAAATTAGAAATGAAGAAATAAGAAGGCAGTTGAATATTCAGACAATAGGTGAATGGGTGGAAGATGGAAGATTTGAATAGAATCAATATACTCGTATATTCCGCGTGACACCAGATATACTTGTACTCAAGAGATAAGTTACCGGTGGATGGGAGAAGTACAGATGGATGACCAAAAAAATAGATGGAGGGACTCTTAATTCTGGATAGAACATGCCATGGGCTTAAAACAAAGAGAAGAAGAAGAAATTTTAACATTTGAGCTATCTTCAATGGCGTAACAGTCCAATGTTGGACCTTAGCCGCTCCTTTGTTAGGAGTTACTAGACTAAATTAATTTAGTTACTCTTATTTCCCACAGATGTCATGAATGATGTGCTGTCTAAATACTACCCAATGAGACATCTAGTAGGCAACTAAAATATTACTAGGATGAAAAAGGTCGGTAAATTTTGCTTAGACCTCTTTATTCAGGCTTAAATATATTTTATGAGCCTCAAAATCTTCTGATCCGGGACCCACTGCTTAAAGTTCCTCCTGGAGGACTAGCTCCTTGGATTTTTGCTTCGTAAAAAATTCATCGACCTCAGCCGGGTTTGAATCCTCGACCCTCGGGAGCAGAGCAAAGAACATAACCACTAGTCCACCACGGCCGACTCAACATTTGAGCTAGTTAGGAACATGTCCAGGTTCAAGCATAAATTCCCCTCATCATCATCATCATCATCCGGTATCATGGCAGCTGCCGCCGTCTTCCGGAAACCAAACGCCATTCCTCTCTGTTCATCCATTGATCTTCCTCCATTCCTCTGATATTCATAGCTGCTTGTACCCCTTCTATCCAAGTTTTCTTTGGTCTTCCTCTCTTCCTCCTTTCCATTGGGATCCATTCCATAACAATTTTTGGCAAGCTTTGCTCTGGCATTCTTTTGACATGACCATTTTTTTGCTGCAATCTTTTATTTTCTATGATGTCCGGCTCCTCTTGTACATCCATAATTTCCCTTATTTCTTTATTTCGTACTCTATCCATTCTAGATTTTCCAGCTGATTTTCTTAAAACATCCATTTCTGTACTTACAATTCTTTTCATTTCCCTGGTAGGAATTTGCTAGACTTCAGCACCATAAGTTAAAATGCTCCGTGAGGAGTTGCCAGTCTCCCATCGGACGCCTCCCCAGGTGGCGGATAGGGGAATGCTGACCAGATATGGCTAGTACTGGGGAAATAAAATACCCAGGGCGGACCAAAAGTTGGGCTGCTGCCTTTCAGTAAGATACTGGAATATCAAAGGCTATAGGAAGAAAACCTTGAACAAAAATTACCCGTCCATTATAAAAAGGAAAAAATGCTAAAAAAATCAAACATCATGCCTCGGAAAAACACTCTAGGACGATTAAAGCTAAGAAAAAGGACTTTGAAAATTGGCACATGGAATATTCAAGACTGCAGAAATAAAATGGAGGAAGTAATTAAAGAAATAGATAAAGTGAAACTATATTTGCCAATTTTAACAGAAACAGAAACATTAGGCAATTATGCACACCTTTACAGTGGCGTAGATAAATATAAAAGAGCAAAAAGAGGTGTTTCAATGTTGATTAATAAGAAATTCCCCTCATACTAACTCTTAAATTGGCAAAACACTAATTTCTTGTGTCAGTTATTTGAATGTTGCGAATCGCATTGAAAGCGATATCATGTATAACTAGTAGTAGTAGTAGGACTTTATTAGACTAAAAGTAAGTTATTTACAATATTTTTTACAAATGTAGGTCGCCATTGCTATCCTCTGCTTTACTTCTTGACCTCAGTTCATGTTACTACTGATAGTACAACTCAAGTATTTGAAGCTCTCCACTTGCTCAATGACCTCATCTTTAATCCTCATGTTTATCTTTCTTGATTTCCGTACTATAATCATGACCTTCTTCTTATTTATATTTATCTTCATCCCATAATCCTCGCACTTGTCATTTAGCTCCATCGGCATGTTCCTCAGTGTCATTGCATCTTCTGCTAGCAAGGCCATATCATCAGCAAATCTTATGCACTTTTTAGTAGTAGTGATAGGACTTTATTAGACTAAAAGTAAGATACATACAATGTTATTTACAAATATGGGTCGCACGGGCAGTAAGCCGTACGTGCTGTTGACAGTCCGTTACAATAAAGTAATAATTGGTAATAGTATAAAGAAAAAACAAAAGAAAACAATGCCGATTGAGGGTCTTTCCACTTTTCAGCGGTTGCCCTTTTACCAGCCGGCTGCTGGCCCTTCACATCCACATGTGTCAATCACAGAGGTAGATGATCAACAGCCAGTGTAGGGGTGACATGTGGTTAGCATGTCGAGTCCCCCAGCCGTTATAGCTGGTTCCTCAACCTGGAGCCGCTACTTATTGTAGCTACCCAGTTGCCTCACGATGCTGGGTGGGCACCGGTCCCATACTGGCCGAAATACCATGAGAAAATTTCTTCCCCCATGGAGACTCGAACCAGCGCAAGTCCCGTAGCTCTGCGCCAAGGCTTCCTACCTTAACCGCTCGGCTACGGCGCGGGACAAGAAAACAATAATATTACAATTACATAAAGAAATCACAATAATATTACAACTATATAATAATACAGTCCCGCGCCGTAGCCGAGCGGTTAAGGTAGGAAGCATTGGCGCAGAGCTACGGGACTTGCGCTGGTTTGAGTCTCCATGGGGGAAGAAATTTTCTCATGGTATTTCGGCCAGTATGGGACCGGTGCCCACCCAGCATCGTGAGGCAATAGGGTAGCTACAATAAGTAGCTGCTCCAGGTTAAGGAACCAGCTATAACGGCTGGGGGACTCGATATGCTAACCACATGTCACCCCTACACTGGCTGTTGATCATCTACCTCTGTGATTGACACATGTGGATGTGAAGGGCCAGCAGCCGGCTGGTAAAAGGGCAACCGCTGAAAAGTGGAAAGACCCTCAATCGGAATATAATAATACAACAACATTATACATTAATTATGTAGAATTATTAAGAATTAATGGTATTGCGTTTTGATAACGTATATTTATTCATGAATGAGTGTTGTTCTTATTTTCCGCGTTTTGTCCAGAAATTTACCCAAGTTTATCCAATTTTCTGGATTTACCATTAACTCGTACCATGCCAATCTTTCACGATTTGAATTTAGAAATCTTTCCGGTTATAACTAACGTCTCGAATATTCTAAATTATTACATTTTCCTAATATATGTATCTCGTCTTCAAAGCTCCCGCACATTGGACATATTCGCATATCGTGAAAGTCCGGCTACTCTATCTCCGGCTCTGAAATTTAGATTGTATGAGGGGCAGAGGGAAAACTCGCCCTCTACTGCCAACAAGAAAATAGTTGAGTGAGCGTCTACTACAACCAATCACCGTTCTTGACGCCGCTAGTATGTTTTGAGATTGCTGCGAAGTTGTCGGCTGTATTTCTGCTAACCACACGGCTTCAGTTGCTCTTTGTTGCAGTACAGTGTGTTTGTTTGCTGTTTCACTCTTGTGATTAACTGTTAACAATACAGCTTCAGTCTATTGTTGTTTTAATATGACGAGTGGCTCATCTCAATCAAAAAAGAAAATTGACTCTTATAAGAGTCAAAGCCGAGAATTCATTTATCGGTTACCATGAATATTTTGAGTAGGAGCGAGAGAACGGTGGATCATTGATTTCTCTATTATGAAGGTTGTAGAGAGAGTCTGTGATGCTATGAAGTTGGGTAAAACTGTTAAAAGTGTTACAAATGAAAAGTGTCCGTCTCACTTTAATACGCCATCAGCAGCGCTACGTACTCCCGGAAAAGAACGACCACGTGGAAGCCCCAGAACAACGCTGGATAAATTTCAGGAGGATGCAATTAAGCAGCACATTTACCTGTATTACATGAGGAAGGAAAATCATGCAGCAGCCAAGGGAAGCTGATGGGATTCTTGAAAGGCAAGTTGAACAATTAACAATTAGGCCCTACGTTAAATGCAGACAGAAGTGACCCCAGTGATGAGGCAGAAGTTGATATATAAGAAAATTGTGGTGTCTTTCCTCTTGATTAACAACGATAAAGATAAGATTTTTATTTTAACGATACATGAGAAGGGGTTTTCTTTTTCAAATAAGAATTACGTTCTTTATTCATTAAACATAGTTTTAAAATGATGTATGGAATTGTTGTTTTCGTGAATTCATTAGAATTGTGAATATTTTCGAGAATAGTGTGTTTCGTAGCGATAAATGAGAAATCTGATATTTTGTTTGATTTTCAATTTCGCGTAATAAAATGAGCATTTATTTCTAATATTTACGTTCTGGATAAACAGAAAGTGCTATGATTTAATATTCCGAATGGTACATAAAACGGCTCCTCCCACTGAATATCCATATCGGCAAAACTGTCGTGAAAACTTCAGAGCCGTAGACTGGGCGGCTCGTATATATTATTATTGTGTATATAGTGTAATTCGACACACATATAAGTCATTTCTACTCGTATGTTTTTTTTGTTTTATTCTTCTTCTTCTTCGTCTTCTTCATCACGGTTTAGGCTTTTTGATAGCCTGTTCCGGCTCCAAATTGCTGCTTCTGTTTTATTAAAAAATATTAAATTAAGTAGGCCTAAACCATTTGATGTATCCTATAGGATACATTTCAAATTTGAGGTCTAATCTACGAGTCCACAACAAGTAGTGAAACTTTGTTCACAAAAATTAATGACGGTGCTTGAACTGCGGGTAAACCACTGGGATGGAGATTAGCTATTACGTCAGCTAATTAGGCAGTTGATATGGAAATTAATATTAGCAGACAAGCCGGGTGAAACCACAAGGTGAATGGTATGAATGCAAGCTACAATTTCGAAATAATGGGTCTCGATTTGAGATGTAGCGCCACTGTGGACTTCCATAGAGGGAGGAAAAGTAGATGAACATGGTAAGAAAGGGATATAGTGAGAAAGCAGAGGTTTGTGTTATACGTATTATAAACAAATCCCAATCACCAATAAAAAATTGTAAACATTTAAAAGAGGTCAACCTGTTTCGATAGCTAAGCTATTATTATTAATACTCAATGTTGATAATGATAGCTTAGCTATTGAAACGCGTCGACGTCTTTTAAATATTTTTAATTTTTGTTTGGTGATTGAGTTTTAATTTATAATATGTGTAATTGTCAAGAATATCCTGTATATCAATATCAAACAGAGAGAACGATGTAATAAAAACAAAGAGAAAAATAAAGAAAAGAGATTCATGAGGAAAAATAGATTAAAGGCAGAGAGTAAATAATAAAAAATCATCATAATCATCATCAGGGTATGGATCTATTGGTCCGAGAGCCCTCCAATGATACGTCTGATAGGTTGTCTTTCTTTTCCTATACTTATTTTAGCCTGAGATATGTTAGTACATAATTTCATTATAAATACGTTTTTCATTCATTTTTTTAATGTGTTCATACAAATTAATTTTATTGATAAAAAAATTAAAATTAAAGAAAGTAGTAAAGAAAAAAAAGAGACAAATTGCAAGAGAAAGAACAAAAAAACAGGAGAAGTAAATGAGCTAAGTGAATAAAGAGAAAGAAAGATAGTAGATAAGAGGAAGATAAAAAATAAATAGACTGAAAGAAAAAAAAAGGGAGACAAAGTGAAATGTAGAAACAAAACAAGTGATTGAAATTAGATAAATATAATGAAATGGAGAGAAAGCGCAAAAAAGAAATAAAGTAATAAGGATAAAGCGATATAAAGGACAGATGGAGAGGAAAGTTAAAGAAATTAAGAGAAAAAATGTAAAGGAATAACAAATCACAGAAAAATGATAGAAATTAACAGAAACAAGAAAAAAAAAGAAAGGGAAAGAGAGGAATAAAAAGTAAGTGAAAATTATGGAAAAAAGGAGACAAATATATTTTAGTTTATTTATCAGGTTTCACAATGTTTCACTTCTCACTGTCATTCCTATCTCCATTCTCCAGTCCTTTCATTCTCATGCTGTTCAAATACACCATGAATCCACGTTATTTTTGACCGTCCTGTTCCTCTTCCAATTGGCACCCATTTTAGTATTCTTCTTCAGAATCTGTCTTGCCATTCTTCTTATAGCCTTTATACCACTTTATTTTTTTAAATGAAATCCGCGATATGAAATTTGACCATTCCTGTTCTGTTTAATTACACTGTTTCTTATTTTATCTGTTCTAGAAATTCCAACTGAACGCCTCCAAAACTTCATTTCTCCAGAATGTAATTTACTTATTGTTCTAGATTTTAATTCCCATGTTTTTGCACCGTAAGTCATTGCATTCCTTGTTATTGTATTATAAATATTTGTTTTTGTTTAGAACTTATATTCTGATCTCGTAAAACAACATTTAATTTTGATATTGCGGATTTGCCCTTATTTATCCTCACATGACTTTCATATACATATTCATTACACCTATTACTTTTCCATGTCCGACTTCTAAAACAAGATATTTTGATTTATCTTATTTTACCATAGCCTATATTCTGCTTTGTCCAAATGTATCTTTTATCCCTATTTTTCAAATCCTTCTTTCAGTTTTATTATCGTGTAAGCCTACACTAAATCTTTGTGATCTTCCGCCATCACTCTAACTGATCAACAGCAAATAGCAAACGAATAAACTGTACCTTATTCTACCTTTATTTCCATTAGTGGATATGTGTTCTTCCACTGTGTTAAGGCATTTTACCGATGTATTTTGAATAAGTTTGGCGATAAACAACATCCTTATCTTAGGGTCAATTTCACCAACAGAGGTAACTGTATTAAGCCAGTTTTCCCCGTGTGTAATGCATAGCTTAAACTGGCGTAATGCAGTTACCCCTGTTGGTGAAACTGACCCTTAAACCTTTAGTAACTCCCAAACCTGATGTAATAGTTTTACCCATTTTTACTCTAGAGAGAGATTAATCATATAACTTTTTTATTGCCTGGATAATAAATCTAATATATAAAAATGAATGTTTGTTTGTTCGTACTTTAAGCGCGGCCATACTTTAGATCCGATTGTGATGGGGCTTTTTGCAAAATGTTCAGGAGATTCCCGGAATGAACGTAGGCTATAACAGAGTTCTGATACTAAATTCCTACACCCTTAAAAATCGCCCTTTGTAGTGGAAAACGTGAAAAAAGTAGCTCTTTGGACGCTTAAATTGCTTATGCTACTTAAACCATAACAAATACACAAAATTAATGTACACAGAATTGAATATCTCAAAAAGCTCTACAATAAAGACCGTGACAGCATATGTTTATCTCATACGGATAACTCACAATAACCATTTTTGTCTTTCATTGATGCCAAGAAGATCGAGACAAGTACGTACATTCCTGCATAAGCATAGCAGCACATCGCGGGTATTCTTTTACGGATAACTCACAATAAATTTTGTCTTTTAGGTCATTTATGCCGAGAAGATCGAGATAAGTAGATTTCCGGGCAACACCGGGTAATCAGCACGGGGAATTTTAAAATAATTATGATATTGTATTGTAAGCCCATGTTTTCCCATTATAGAGATTTAGGCTCTCTCCCTATAGGGAAGAATTTGAACCATACCAATTGAGTTACACTTGTTTTCGTATAGATGTCATTTTTGAGTGGTCCGTGGTGGGCGTTCCGCCTCATACTGACATCTAGGAAACCAAGGTAGTACTAGGACGGGAAAATTCGGTAAATTTTGCTTAGAGGCCTTTTCATTCAGGCTTAAGGATTTTTTACGATCCTGAAAATCTTCAGACTCGGGACCCACGGCTTAAAGTCCCTCCCGGAGGACTTTCTCCTTGGATTTTTCCGTCCTAAAAATTCCATCTACCCCGGCCGGGTTTGAACCCGCGACCCTCGGGACCAGAGGCAAGGAGCATAACCACTAGTCCACAGCGGCCGATATTTCGATATACATTTATAATTATTTTTCATTTTACTTATTCAACTAATCATAAGAAGTACATTCATTTTTGTCTTTCAGCTCATTTATGCTAGAAGATCTGGATGAGTAGATTCCCGGACAATGCCGGGTAAACAGCACGGGATGTCTAAAAATAATTACGATATACATTTTTGCTTCTACGTATTTAACTAAACATAAAAGCACATCAATTTTCAGGGCACGCTGGGTATTAGCTAGTAAATTAATAAATAAATAATGGTAAATACATGTTTTAAGAATGAAAGATGAGCGTTGGCCAAAAGAAGTATATCAATAGCAACCGACCAGAAAGAAGGAAAAAGGGAGACCAAAGTTAACATGGAAGGAAAGCACGGGTAATGCAAGCAAGAGGGTTAAGCATTGAAAATGCCCAAGATCGTATACTTTGGAAGTTTAGCAAGGGAAGACAGCAGCAGCTGTAAAAAACCGAAGATAGATAGATAGATAATACATAAATACACAACGGGAGAAAAAAAAAGAGAATTGAAAGGAAAGAGAATGAATAGAGAAATGGAGATACAATGAAAGAGATAAAGGGAATAAAAGGAGAGAAAGAACAGAGATAAAGATTGTGCCCTGGGAGACGGTTCACTAGTTTTTATACTGTCTCTTGGTTTTCCCAGTAGATTGTAAGTCACAATGCACCCTGGCGTGATGAAGTACGAGAGATGTTAGAAAATCATTCAAATGTAAACATGGAGGTGAGGTGATATGTAATGAAAGCGACTTGTGACTTATCTCAGCGCGATGTATGAAGAGAGGGGATGAAGAACATTGTACTGGCTGTCTGAGCACGATATTGCGCCGATAACTCTCAAGGGTTAGCGGGGGGGAGCAGATGGCGCTGCGGTTCAAGTCAAGAAGAGAAATACTAGCGCTACTTCCTTCTACACAGGGCATCACATAGCTATAAATATAACAAGTTATGCAAGCCTAACCCACAACTTTCAAGTGCTTTCATACCAATAAAAACTAATTCAGAATCCGTAAGTTCATGGACGCGATGACATAAGCTCTCCATTAGCCTGGGCTAATATTTTCCAATCATGTATAGCTGTTAGCTTATGCTGATGATGTAGTACTATTGACCCATAGAGAAACTTCGAATAGAGGGGAAACTGAGTACAGTGACATCTAAAAAATTTCGGTCGTTTACGATGAACTACAGTGAGCAAACTACAATGGTAGCGCTGTTTCGTAGTAACAGAATATGTAACTAAATAAAACAAATGCAAGGCACACGGCGTCGTTCACGGGGCCACAGAGTTTCTCTATGGTTCACGGTGTGTTTAACGGTGTTCACTCGGGATTATGGGAAGTTAGCCATTTTGTAAATTTTAATTTTTAACTGCTATCCTTTCGTTCTATGTAGACGGTACTGTAAATTATCGAAAGTTAAAATCATTACTTAGATTTTATTTTACTCTAATTTGTAAGTAAATTCAAGCTTGTTTACATTTTTAATGTGAATCTATTTTCAAAGATAAACCTACTAGAAGTGATAAAATTCTAAGATTTGTTAGGTTAGGAAGAGTGATGTTAGTGTACAGCCATTTCTAATAAACATTTTAAAAATGTGACTTTATAATGGACAGATGTACGACATGGCTAAGGTTATTTAATAAATATTGTATAAAATATGTATGTGAGAATAAGGGGGTAGGTCAATTGTACATATTTATTAAAAGAGCTCATAATGCACGTTTTAAAATTTTAATAAACGAAAATAAATTAACATGTTTTATTTATTTCCATTCTTCCTTTCTGTTAAAATTAAAGAAAATCTGTAGGTCTGAGAGACTGGGTATACATAATTCCACAATTTAAGATTAATTAATACGTTATTTATTCCTATAAAAGTTAAATTCCATAATTATTCACCAGATGGCGTTATATAATTATAATTCATAATTTTACCACCAGGCGGTGCTGAATTTCATATTAGTACCAAAAAAAGAACCGAAAAAATTTAGGTGTCGTTAGTTGTATTACACTAGCGCCGCCTGTGGCATGTACGCGCAACTCGTCCACTTTCTTCTCTGGTACTCTGTGCTATTGACCGATAGCGGGGAGATACTATAGAACAACACGCACACACTGTTGAGTAATACTAAGAAATTGGGACTTGAAGTAAATATCAATAAAACTAAATATATGGTCACATGTAGAAGTACATTATATAGTGGAAATGAGCAGCTAATGACAAATGAGGGAAATTTTGAGGAAGTGGCTGAATTCAAATACCTAGGAACAATAATCACAAATAGGAATGAGATGCACAAAGAAATAAACATAGGCTCAATTCTGGAAATGCGTGTTATTATGCATTGCAGAGACATTTGCTGTCCCAACTCCTTTCAAAAAACGTTAAACTGAAAATATATAAAACTATTATTCTACCAGTTATATTATATGGGTGCGAAACACGGACTCTTAATTTAAGGGAGGAAATGAGATTACGAGTTTTTGAGAATAAAGTTCTTAGGAACATTTTTGGACCAATGAGAGATGAACATACAGGTGAATGGAGAAGACTTCATAACAATGAACTACATGGTCTTTATAGGAATCCAGATATAATAAGAACAGTTAAGTCTCGTAGACTGCGATGGGCAAGACATGTTGCGCGTATGGGGAATGGAAGACGTGCATGGAAGCTTCTTATAGGAAAGCCAGAGGGAAAACGCCCAGTTGGTAGACCGAGAATGAGGTTGGAGAACAACATTAACTGTGATTTGAGGGAAGTAGATTATACAGTGAATAATTGGAAACCATTAGCTCTCAGGATAGGGATGTATGGAGAGTTTATGTCCGCGGGCCCATGAACCTATGGGTTCGATAGTGCCAGTGAGTAAGTAAATAAATAAATATATATATATATATATATATATATATATATATACATACACACACATAGTGTTCGCGTAACTATACATAAAACATTAAAGAACAAAACAAGAATATATACTAGATTGAAATTTTATAAAACATTGGCAATTCCTGCATTACTTCATGGGAGTGAAACTTGGGTAATAACCAAAAAAATCCAAAGTAGAATCAAAGCGTAGAAATGAACTTCCTCAGAAGAACAAAAAGCTGCACAATATTGGTTCCGATAAAGAATGAAGATATGAGAATAGAGTTAAATATATAGGCCTATCCATTGAATGATAGAATCAAAGAATATAGAGAGAGATAAATGGTTTAGATGTGTTGAACGAATGAATGTAGCAAGGTTACCAAAAGCAGCATTTAACTACAAGCCAAGCTGTGCAAGGAATGTAGGAAGGCCAGTGAAAAGATGGACAGAACAACTGTGCGACGGAACTGACAATTTGCCTAGTTCGTGAGGTGAAGATGAAGAAGAAGAAGATAGTGTTCTGCCCAAGAGCAGGTCTTTCACTGCAAACTTAGAATTCTTCACTCTTTCCTTAACTCAGCTTTCCTTTTGTATCCGCGTACAAACCATTTATTTTAATATTGTCTATCGTCTGATGTCTTTTTCTGCCTCTAACTTTCTTTCCGTTGACCATTCCTTCTAGGGCTTCCATCAGTAGGCAGTTTCTTCTTAGCCAGTGGCCAATTCAATTTCTTTTCCTCTTCTTTATGAGTTCCAGCATTGTTCTTCCTTCACCCATTCTCTGTAGCAAGTCTTAATTTTGTTTTATTTTGTCTATCCATTTTATACGTTCCATCCTTCTCCATAGCCACATCTCAGCTTTCAGTAGCTTTTCCTCTTTCCGTTGTAATAATTATGTATAATTAACTTCCCTCAAATCGTGATTAATGTCATTCTCCCATCTGTTTCTTGGTCTTCCTAATGACTACTTTACTTCTAGTTTTCCTACAATAAGTTTCCTTGTCCATCTTTCATTTCCCATTCATTTCCCATTAAGTTTCCTTGTCCATCTTTCATTTCCCATTCGTGTCACATGTATTACCCATCGAGGTATAGGATATTTACCGTATATTTCCGATTGTAAGGCGCACTTTCAGCCGAACTATTAAGTAACTACAGTAACTAACCAACACAGTGGCACTATCGAACCGCTAAGTTCAAGGCCGCGCGGACATAAGCGTTCCTTACATCTTTATTCTGAGCTAATGTTTTCCAATCATCCCCTGTATAATCTACTTCCCTCAAATCGTAGATAATGTTATTCTCCCACCTCATTCTTGGTCTACCAACGGGCGTTTTCCCTCTGGTTTTTCTACAAGAAGCTTCCATGAACCTCTTTCATCCCCATACGTGCCACATGTCCTATATATCGCAGTCTGCGAGACTTAACTGTTCTTATTGTATCTGGTTTCATATACAGGCCATGTAGCTCACTAATAAAGTCATAACATTCCATATTCCTAGGAACATGTCCATGTGTTTCAGCCTTTGGCATTGATTCCCTGAAGTAGTTTCCGCCCAGAGAACTGAATGGGGGACTATTTTACCTCCGGAGAATTTTATCCTAGTGGAATCCATGTCCGCATTTCTTGACGATTGTATTTTTACGGTGAAAGGACATCACTCTTTCGACCAAGGTATTTTTTTCGTCTGGCTTATCGCCTTCGACCTGTCCGGCATTGGTAACCCTTTCGGCAGCAATGCTATCGCCGGCATAGCTCTCGGGGTCATTTAAGCTCGCAGTTTCTGGTATTACGTTGTATTTTAATGTTCGCTGTATAATAATAATAATAATGACAACAGTAATAATAATAACAACAACAACAACAATAATAATAATAATAATAATAATAATAATAATATATCCTCAACTCGTGTCCAGCACAGGATCGGGTCGAGGAATGAGATGAAATGAAGCTCCTATATTTATTTAGATCTGCGAATTACAAGGGTGCCGGCCGACCATCCCTGACGCACCGTCACAGGGGCGGATGAACGAAATGAAATTAAATGGATGAGATGAGTACGGAGAAATGGTGGAATCAAATTTTTGGCAGGACAAAACGGGAGAAAACCCCTGAGAAGAACCTCCCCAAGCTCCCTTTCGTCCACCACGAAACCCACATGTAGTTACCGAGACTCGATCTTGGGACATCAGCGGTGAAAGTCAAGCGTCTAACCGCTTACGCCACGGAGACACTTTTATAATAATAATAATAATAATAATAATATAATAATAATAATAATATAATAATAATAATAATAATAATATAATACTTACTTATTTACTTACTCACTGGCACTATCGAACCCGTAGGTTCATGGCCGTACGGACATACGCTCTCCATACATCCCTATCCTGAGCTAATGCTTTCCAATCATTCCCTGTATAATCTACTTCCCTCAAATCATAGTTAATGTTATTTTCCCACCTCATTCTTGGTCTACCAACTGGGCGTCTTCCCTCTGGCTTTCCTACAATAATAATAATAATAATTATTATTATTATTATTATTATTATTATTATTATTATAATAAAGTGGTCTCACTAAAGGGCTTAGGTAGCCCTTGGTGCTATAAAAAAGGAGAATCTCCTACATTTCTAGCTAGATGGTCGGATCGACATGCGAGCCGGATTGTCAGCCCTTAGAGATGGTCGCCTTTACCCTCAGAACGTGCCTGACACTCACTTCCATTAGAGGCTGAGTCGACCCAAGGGCTATGGTACCATCAGAACGTTTAATTTACTTTAAAATCCGGACTACATCGGGACTTGAACCTGTGACATTCATACCTGTAGCGTATTGCAGTAACTAACCACTTAGTACAAAAAAAAATGAAGTAACTAGGAAATCACTTTGGAATGAATTAGATAATTGTATTAGCAGTGAAGTGGATAATTGAAATTTCGTTGAAATGAGCGGAGTGGATGTCAATATAAATTGAATTGCATTCCAAGTTGAAATTGTCTCCATGTGCTGAAACAGTTTAGTAAATAAGGCACGGTATGTCGTGAAAGCATGACCATTTGAATGTAATTCCAGGGGGAATATGTCTGCGGGCAATTCACAATGCGGTCGCCAACCCCATTCACTCCATGCTATTATAAATTACAGGGACTATTGCCATCCCAACTTCTCCCAATTTTATTTACTCGATGCCCCAGGTTTGTCATTTCGACATTTTCTATTATTCTCTCCTAGCATCGGCGTCATTGTAACCTACCTCTTAGGTTGGAGCGACTGGAAAGCGGGTTACGCTGCCACGATGATATGATGGACGATGATGATGATGATGATGGTGATAATAATAATAATATCATCATAGTACATTCACGAATTTAGGTCATTTGTTGACCTGTTTCGGCCTCAAAAGAGAAACATCCAAAAGTCTTTTGAGTTTACGTCCTGGTCTTCTTCTTCCTGCAAGTTGATAAGCTTAACATTTGTGATCTTCCATTCGATGAACATGTTACATCCATTTTAATTTGTAATAAGAAATTTTGCTTTCGAAAGGTTTCATGTGTAATTTTTGTAAGATGTCTTAATTTTTTTTATCTTGTAGTGTGTATCCTGCAGTTCTCCGAGATTATCTCATTTCTGCAGATCTAAGTCTCTGTATATCATTTTGTTTCAATGTCCATACTTCGCTACCATATAAAAGTGTTGGTAGAGCCAGTGTTTTATACACTTTTAGTCTTGAATGTTTAAATAATACTAATAATAATAATAATAATAATAATAATAATAATAATAATAATGATGCTTTGTTTTAGCTGGCAGAGTTAAGGTCATAAGGCTTCTACCACTCAACCGGCGAATAGTAAAATTATATAAAATTACATACTTATTACAATTTTAAAATATTATTAAAATATAGACTAAACAAAAGACAGTGGGGTCATAGTCTAATAATAGCTAATACTATCAAAACATGGAATAAAATAAAATTAAAATAATATAAAATAAAACAAAGTAAGAAAAGCTTCCTAGATGAATATTTATACGTATATTACAAAATGCTGAATGTAGATATTATGCAGGTAGTATTTTCATTGTGTCGAACTTAAGATATCAGTTAATACTTACTTAATACTTAATGTTTCCACTTTACAGCAGTTCACCCTTAATTCCTGCTTTACAGAGATTCCTATCTTCCCATTGTCTTCCTTCCATACCCCTCTTCATCATAGTATCATATATTCCCTCGTATCATGTTCTTCTACTTCTTCCTCTCTTCCCTCAACACCTGTTCAAACCACTGGTCTTCCTTCATCCGTTGTAAATGCCCATACTACTGTAAAGCTCTCTTTATTACCCTATCGATAACAGTTTCTTGTGCTGTACCAAGTCATTAACTCAGCTTCCTTTGCATAGAGTAACTGAATAAATTACGAGTCCCAATGCCAGTCAATACAAATCATAAACAATTAGAAAGACAATTGAGAGAATCAATTGTCAGACATAGGTCACGAGTATACTTAAATTAATCAGGAAAGCGAGTAGAATATGATTATGAAAGGATAAATGTTAAATAAAATGATCTGACGAAATTAGCAATAACGAGAACTAGATGACTAGTCTTTAACAAAGTAGAGAGAACTCAGGAAATGCCGCCCTTTCTTTTGTGAAGACGGAAGTGACCGACACATACACAAAGAGTTAGAATGTTGACAAAATTCTTTATTCTCAGGATTTGACTGGCAATCTTTTGTGAGGCAGAATTTAACAGCTCTGCATTGACAGTCAGAATACAATAACTGAATTTACGAGCGGGGATTTCATCTTGGGACAAACAACGCTAGTAAAAATTGTGGGAAGGGAGAAAACTCTAGCGTTAAGGCCTACTAGAAGTAAAGATCGATGACCTAGGAAAACCCAGTGGTCTAAGTAACAAACTTGTGACCCGACTGTACGTGAAGCCAGCATGGATAGGGCCCAACCTCCGACGGCAAAAATCAATAACAGATTTGTAACACCTTCTCAGATTATACTATAAGGGTACATTAACCAATCATATTGTTAGTTACGTGTGCCTAAGCACTGATCTCAGGTCCGCGACGTCCATCTAGTGGGAGAACCTAATTTACTTAATGGGCGAGGGAGACGAACCTCAGACACTTCTACATATAGCCTACTTCTATGTGTGCTTCAACTTGTGCTTGTGCTCCGTGCCTTGCCCACATCTCCGTCAAACACTGGCAGCAAGGTCACCAGTGGTAACTTAAATTGGATTTTCATCGAAGGATCTCAAGTATCGGGACCTAAACATTTTTATTAATCGCAAGGATAATTTATAGTATCCGCGAGTAAATTAAGACGCAACAATTCTCTCGACTGTTAGTAACCACGAAGAGATTAATCGATCATAGGGAATCGACTGACTATTTAAACGTTATAAATTAATATATAAATCAGTGAGCTAGTACGCCATTGAATATTTATTAGCGCGGTAAACCCACGATAAACGCCATCGCCGATTGTGAGATCAATGCGAGGGAATATAATTAAAGCATGTACAGTCTTATCCATTTCGTGTGTTTTCCAAGACATAATAAATTACATTCAACGTAACGTATTCGACACATTTAATTCTGCCCAAGGAAGTCCTCGTGAAATCCCTGAATAAGAACCTCATTCCTACCGATATTTAAACCTGAGCGAACCGAGTACCCAAATTCTCCTGTGAATCGGGGAAGTCGTTTATAAATCCAGCACACAACAAATCCTTTATTATCCAAATTGACCTATAACCCTATCACATATTGCCACCCAACATTGTGGCATGCAATTATCCATGTCCCAGTGCATCCATTTCTATATTTAAATAATGATACTGATTGACAGTCCCTGACATAACTGGGAAGTGAGTTCCATGCTCTAGTCATAGATATTGTGTAAGATTCAAGAGTATAAACATGTCTTGTGCTGGGCAATCAAAAAATAAAGAAGTATCTTGTGATCTTGTTGCTAAATTGTGATAAGCCGATACATTTTGAAATCGCGTTGATAAATAACTTGTTCAATGTGTGTGCAGAAGTTGGAATAGTAAAACATGAGAATATAAAGTTCTTCTGTAATTTAGACGTAGCCGTGATAAAGCCTGGCATGATAGTGGTGCGCCAGGAGAATCCTTACTCCTAAACTTAATCTATCTATCTATCTTCGGGTTTTTACAGCTGCTGCCGTCTTCCCGTGCCAAACCTCCAAAGCCTACGGTACTTTTTTCCGTCCGGCTTTGATTGATTTGGTCTTTTAGCATTTTGTTTTTTTTTTTCTAATGTGTGGGGAGCTGGCCCACAGCATAAACCCCCAACCTGGAGGACCAGGAAAATTTCTGTCTGGGTTTTCCTCCCATAGCCTTTGAAGATCCCTCTTCACCGCAAGGCAGCGTTTCTCTATTTCCCTTAGAGATAGGGTTGCCTCTTCCGCCAGATCCGCCGTGATGAAGGACTCCTTCTGCGCCGACTCTGCCGTTGAGGTCTTCACCGTAACCCTGGCTAGGGGCCCTTACAGAGTACTATCAGTCGGAGCCAACTGAACCCTGGTTTTTTAACGAGGTTGTTACTCCTCCCCCTCCTCCTTTCTCATCCGGGCTTGGGACCGGCCATGGCGGAGTTTAAACTTAATCTAAGGTGAATATAAATAATGTGATGTTTGGGGAACGTTTGGGCCCTAAAGTTTCCTGACATTTTTCTTATAGGTGAAGAAAAACTCCGAAAAAAAACTCGCCCAAGACACTTGTACCGACCGGAAATCGAACCGTCATATGTTACGCTCTAAAACCATTAAGTGTAGGAATTCACCTGAAACGAAAATTTAAAAATCGATCTAGCTGTCGCAATTTTTTTAAGTTTCACGACTAAACTCAGTATAGCCTATTAAAATATACCGATGTAAATATTATCCAGGCATCAGCGAAATCCGACTGTTAAAAATGGGGGTTTACCTGAAATCCAAAATTAAATATTGACTCTAGCAACCGCCCTCTTTAATTCGTCGCATTGTAGCATATACCATACAACTTAATTAAGCTCAAACATTTCATTTATTTAGGCGTAGCAGCTGACGCCGGGTATTAGCTAGTGTTTACGTAATTTATGTTGAGAACAACCTTGTTCAGGGTTTAGTCTTCCATACTAAGCCTTATTTTCATGTTATATAACTTATAATATGCTTCTTGTCAGTTTTAATGGCTTCGAATTAACTATTAACTGTATAGATTCTGCCTAAATCAATCCATTTTATGTTATCTATAAATTCCCTTGTATATTCTCTTTGTGTTCGTTTCCCAAGTGGGTGGAAATGCAACTAATTTGGACAGTTTTTCTCTAGTCATTCCTCCAACGTGCAATCTCCATTTGGTTATGTAATTTTGTATTTTTCCAAAAATGGTTTCAACTTTAAAATCCGATAATATTTCTGTGTTTGTTTTACTGTCGTGCCATGTGTTTTTGCTGTTCTCATTACTTATTTACTTACTTACTTACTCACTGGCACTATCGAACCCGTAGGTTCATGGCCGTGCGGACATAAGCTCTCCGTACATCCCTATCCTGAACTAATGCTTTCCAATCATTCCCTGTATAATCCGATTGAGGGTCTTTCCACTTTTCAGCGGTTGCCCTTTTACCAGCCGGCTGCTGGCCCTTCACATCCACATGTGTCAATCACAGAGGTAGATGTTCAACAGCCAGTGTAGGGGTGACATGTGGTTAGCATGTCGAGTCCCCCAGCCGTTATAGCTGGTTCCTCAACCTGGAGCCGCTACTTATTGTAGCTACCCAATTGCCTCACGATGCTGGGTGGGCACCGGTCCCATACTGGCCGAAATACCATGAGAAAATTTCTTCCCCCATGGAGACTCGAACCAGCGCAAGACCCGTAGCTCTGCGCCAAGGCTTCCTACCTTAATCGCTCGGCTACGGCGCGGGACCTGTATAATCTACTTCCCTCAAATCATAGTTAATGTTGTTCTCCCATCTCATTCTTGGTCTACCAACTGGGCGTTTTCCTTCTGGCTTTCCTACAAGAAGTTTCCATGCACGTCTTTCATTCCCCAAACGCGCAACATGTCCTGCCCATCGCAGTCTACGAGACTTAACTGTTCTTATTATATCTGGCTTCCTATAAAGACCATGTACTTCATTATTATGTAGTCTTCTCCATTCACCTGTCTGTTCATCTCTCTTTCGTCCAAAAATTTTCCTAAGAACTTTATTCTCAAATACTCGTAATGTCCTTTACTCCCTTAAAGTAAGAGTCCATGTTTCGCACCCACATAGGCCTAATATAACTGGTAGAATAATAGTTTTATATATTTTCAGTTTAACGTTTTTTGAAAGGAGTTGGGATATCAAAAGTCTCTGCAATGCATAATAGCATGCATTTCCAGAATTGAGCATATGTTTAATTTCTTTGTGCATCTCATCCTATTTGTGATTATTGTACCTAGGTATTTGAATTCACCCACTTCCTTAAAATTTCACTCACTTGTCATTAGCTGTCCATTTCCATTATATACTGAATTTCTACGTGTGACCATATATTTAGTTTTACTGATATTTACTTCCAGTCCTAATTTCTTAGTGTTACTCAATAGTGTGTGCGTGTTGACCTTTAGTATCTCCTCGCTATCGGCCAGTAGTACTACATCATCAGCATAAACTAACAGCTTATTAATACCATTCAGTTGTAAGCCTTCCTCATTCTCTAAAGATTTAATGGCATGCTCTAGTACAAAATTAAATAGTAGAGGAGATAGTGCATCTCCTTGCTTCAACCCATTCTGGATTTCAAAAGTGTCTGAAAATTGTTTGCCTACACGCACCCTACTCTTTGAGCCATTTAGACACATTCGTATAAGTCTAACTAACTTTTTAGGAATTCCGAACTCCAGCAGGATGCTATATAACTCCTCCCTCTTAATTGAATCATATGCTTTTTTGAAGTCTACATATAGTTGATGTACAGTACCATTATATTCCCATTTCTTTTCTAAAATCTGTCTTTATAAAATCTGTCTTATACTAAAAATCTGATCTGTTGTAGACCTGTTTCTTCTAAATGCACATTGATGATCTCCTAGAATGTCATCAATATAGGGAGTAAGTCTGCTTACTAATATATTTGTTAGAATTTTGTACGAAGTTGAAAGTAATGAGATGCCCCTGTAGTTGTTGCAATCAGTTTTATCTCCTTTCTTATAAATTGGTACGATAATTGATTCCTTCCATTCCTCTGGAAGAGCTTCTTTTTCCCAAATCATACTAAGCAACCAGCATATCTTGTCCATCAATTTTTCTCCCCCTGATTTTATCAGTTCTGTTGGGATCTCATCTGAACCTGATGCTTTAAACATCTTAAATTTTTCAATCGCCATTTCAACCTCTAATGCACTTGGCTCTGCGACTAGCATTTCTGCTGTCTGTAACTTATCCTCCTCAATGTCCTGTTCTGTATGTACATTTAATAGCTGATTAAAGTAACTTTTCCATCTATTTAATACTCCTGGAATCTGCAATCATATCCCCATTTTCATTCCGAATTATGTTTGTTCTAGCCTGAAACCCTTTCTTCTCTATACTAATTCCCTGATATAATTCTCTAATGTTCCTATTTTTTGCATTCATTTCAAGACCATTAATCTTCTCTCTCAAATATTCCCTCTTTTTACTCTTGAGTAACTTGGTGGTTTCCTGTCTAACACTACCCAGTTGCTCTAAATGTACCTCATTTGGCTCATGTAACCATTTCATTTTTGCTAGCTTCCTTTTCTTTACAATGTCGGCACATTCCTCATCAAACCATTTCTTGTTTTGTCTCTTTTTTAAACAACCTATGCTTTCTGATGCTAACAATTTAATAGTATCTCTTATAGCCTCCCATTCTTTATTTATATCAATTTCTTCTTCGTTTGCCACATTGCCATCTGAAGATACCAGTACTTCAAATCTATTAGCAATTTTGATTTGGTATTCTTGCCGCATTTAATCATTTTTCAAGTTTTTTAATTCATATTTTACAGAATCATCTTTCGCGTTTGTTCCTCTCATAACCGATAGCCGTTGTCTGATTTTCACTCTGACCATATGATGATCCGAATTACAATCTGTCCCTCTAACTGATCTAACATCAATGATGCTACTATGCCAGCGTTTATCCACTAATACATGATCTATCTGGTTCCAAGTTTCTCCATCTGGGGACGTCCAGGTGTATTTATGAATATCCTTATGCTGAAATGTTGTGCTCTTAACCATGAGATTCTTTGATGTGGCAAATGTGACTAATCTAACCCCGTTGTCGTTACTATCTTCATGAAGACTGAATTTGCCTATTGTTGGTTTGAATATATCTTCCCGCCCCACTTTTGCATTAAAATCTCCTAAGACAATTTTCATATGATATCGTGAAAGGCTATCAAATAAGCATTCTAATTCTTCATAGAACTCATCCTTGATCTTGTCATCTTTATCTTCTGTACATTTACAATTATAAAATCATGTCGTTTACCCTTTAGAATTATGCATGATATGCTATCACTAACAAACTTAATGTCTCGGATAGCGGATAGAATCCTCCTTCTGACTAAAAAACCCGTTCCAAATGCAGGTCTTTCTGCACCCCCATAGTATAATGCAAAGCTTCCTGATTCCTGACTACCTTCTCCTGGCCACCTAACTTCCTGTAAAGCGACTATATCCAAGGGCGATTTATCTAATTCCCGCGTTAATATCTCTAGTGCCCCGCTATTGTATAAAGTCCTAACATTCCATGTTCCTGTTCTCATTACTGATAATAATTTACTATATTCAGATTTTTAATGTTTACACATCTTTACGAGTATGTGCCTTACGTTTTATTTTTGTTCTTCGCTCATATCTATACATCCGCTCCATGCCCTCCAGTCCTCTTGTTCTCATTCCAGTTCTTATTTCTTGCATCCATGAATTTTTAAGTCTTCTTTTACTTCTTCTTCTAGGTGGACATCGTTCCAATGTTTTCCTAGGTAACCTTTCTTCTTGCATTCGTCGTATATGACCAATTTAACTACTTATACGTATCTTATATAATCTGCTATTGAATATCTACTATTCATTATTTCTCGTATGACAGTATTTTTTTTTTAAATTTTGAACATCTTGCTGCTATGATGATGATATGATATGATATAATAATAATAATAATAATAATAATAATAATAATAATAATAATAATAATAATAATAATAATAATAATATTAATAATAATTTTATTAGGAATCTCTATATAATACAGCAGTTTTCCTAAAACATATTCTAAATTTTATTCCTCCGTACATCCCTATTCTCTGCATCACTCTGTGTTAATCCTCTCGACATCGTACTCCTACTTACTTACTCACTGGCACTATCGAACCCGTAGGTTCATGGCCGCACGGACATAAGCTCTCCATACATCCCTATCCTGAGCTAATGCTTTCCAATCATCCCCTGTATAATCTACTTCCCTCAAATCATAGTTAATGTTGTTCTCCCACCTCATTCTTGGTCTACCAACTGGGCGTTTTCCTTCTGGCTTTCCTACAAGAAGTTTCCATGCACGTCTTTCATTCCCCATACGCGCAACATGTCCTGCCCATCGCAGTCTACGGGACTTAACTGTTCTTATTATATCTGGCTTCCTATAAAGACCGTGTAGTTCATTGTTATGTAGTCTTCTCCATTCACCTGTCTGTTCATCTCTCTTTGGTCCAAACATTTTCCTAAGAACTTTATTCTCAAATACTCGTAATCTCCTTTCCTCCCTTAAAGTAAGAGTCCATGTTTCGCACCCATATAATATAACTGGTAGAATAATAGTTTTATATATTTTCAGCTTAACCGTTTCTCGAAAGGAGTTGGGACATCAAAAGTCTCTTGCAATGCATAATAGCATGCATTTCCAAGAATTTGAGCCTATGTTTTAATTTCTTTGTGCATCTCAGTCATATTTGTGATTATTGTTCCGAGGTATTTGAATTCAGCCAAATTCCTCAAAATTTCCCTCATTTGTCATTAGCTGTCGATTTTCCATTATATAATGTATTTCTACGTGTGACCATATATTTAGTTTTAATGATACTTACTTCCAGTCCTAATTTCTTAGTGTTACTCAATAGTGTGTGCGTTGTAGGCCTTTAGTATCTCCTCGCTATCGCCATCAGTAGTACTACATCATCAGCATAAACTAACCAGCTTTATAATACCATTCAGTTGTAAGCCTTCCTCATTCTCTAAAGATTTAATGGACATGATCTAGTACAAAATTAAATAGTAGAGGAGATAGTGCATCTCCTTGCTTCCACCCATTCTGGATTTCAAAAGTGTATGAAAAATGTTTGCCTACACGAACCCTACTCGTTGAGCCATTTAGACCCATTCGTATAAGTCTAACTAAATTTTTAGGGATTCCGGAACTCCAGCAGGATACTATATAACTTCTCCCTCCTTAATTGAATCATATGCTTTTGGGAAAGTCTATGTACAGTTGATGTTACAGTACCATTATATTCCCATTTCTTTTCTAAAATCTGTCTTATACTAAAAATCTGATCTGTTTTAGACCTGTTTCTTCTTCTCTAAATGCACATTGATGATCTCCTAGAATGTCATCAATATAGGGAGTAAATCCTTGCTCTTACTAATATATTTGTTAGAATTTTGTACTACGAAGTTGAACGTTAAGGAGATGCCCCTATAGTTGGTGCAATCAGTTGAATCTCCTTTATTCTTAAATTGGTATGATAATTGACTCCTTCCATTCATCTGGAAGAGCTTCTTTTTCCCAAATCATACTAAGCAAACAGCGTATCTTGTCCATCAATTTTTCTCCCCTTGATTTTATCAGTTCTGCTGGGATCTAATCTGAACCTGATGCTTTATACATCTTAAATTTTTCAATTGCCATTTTCAACCTCTAATGCACTTGGCTCTGCGACTGGCATTTCTGCTTGGTCTGTAACTTATCCTCCTCAATGTCCTGTTCTGTATGTACATTTAATAGCTTGATTAAAATAACTTTTCCATCTATTTAATATACTCTTGGAAATCTGCAATCATATCCACATTTTCATTCCGAATTATGTTTGTTCTAGCCTGAAACCCTTTCTTCTCTCTACTAATTCCCTGATATAATTCTCTAATGTTCCTATTTTTTGAATTTCATTTCAAGATCATTAATCTTCTCTCTCAAATATTCCCTCTTTTTACTATTTAGTACTTGGTGGTTTCCCGTCTAACACTACCCAATTGCTCTAAATTTACTTCATTTGGCTCGTGTAACCATTTCATTTTTGCTAGCTTTCTTTTCTTTACAATGTCGGCACATTCCTCATCAAACCATTTCTTGTTTTGCCTCTTTTTTAAACAACCAATGCTTTCTGATGCTGACAATTTAATAGTATCTCTCATAGCCTCCCATTCTTTATTTATATCAGTTTCTTCTTCGTTTGGCACATTGTCATCTGAAGATTCCAGTATTTCAAATCTATTAGCAATTTTGATTTGGTATTCTTGCCGCATTTCATCATTTTTCAAGTTTTTTAATTCATATTTTACAGAATCATCTTTAGCGTTTGTTCCTCTCATAAGCGATAGCCGTTGTCTGATTTTCACCCTGACCAGATGATGATCTGAATTGCAGTCTGTCCCTCTAACTGATCTAACATCAATGATGCTACTGTGCCAGCGTTTATCCACTAATACATGATCTATCTGGTTCCGAGTTTCTCCATCTGGGGACGTCCAGGTGTATTTATGAATATCCTTATGTTGAAATGTTGTGCTCTTAACAATGAGATTCTTTGATGTGGCAAATGTGACTAATCTAACCCCGTTGTCGTTACTATCTTCATGAAGACTGAATTTGCCTATTGTTGGTTTGAATATATCTTCCCGCCCCACTTTTGCATTAAAATCTCCTAAGACAATTTTCATATGATATCGTGAAAGGCTATCAAATAAGAATTCTAATTCTTCATAGAACTCATCCTTGATCTTGTCATCTTTATCTTCTGTGGGGGCATGTACATTTACAATTATAACATCATGTCGTTTACCCTTTAGAATTATGTATGATATCCTATCACTAACAAACTTAATATCTCGGATAGCGGATAGGATCCTCCTTCTGACTAAAAAACCCGTTCCAAATGCAGGTCTTTCTGCACCCCCATAGTATAATGCAAAGCTTCCTGATTCCTGACTCCTATGCACTCCTTAAACCCATTGACCTTTTGGTTTCCCTTTTCTTCTTTGGTCCACCGCTTCAAAATTTAATATCATCTTAGGTATCCTATCATCTGACATCCTCTTTACGTGGTCAAACCATTTTACTCTTCTTTCTCCAGTAAATTGAACAACATATTTTTGAACATCCATTATTTCTATGATTTTAGTATTCCTAATTTTGTCTGTTCTTGAGGTTGTAAAAGCCCTCCTCCAAATGTCCATCTCAATCACCAATAGTTTATGCGCTTACTCTCTGCTTAATGTCTACTTTGCTCACCAATCGGTAGTATACGCTTCACCAATAAACTCTTATTTATTTTATTTTTTATTTTTTTATTTTTTTAGTTTTGTTCAAAATGTTTCTACTCCACAGCACCGGAATTAAGATTCCAATTGTTTTGCTTCCTTGACTTATGCTTTTGTTTATCTCAGAATAGCTTGTTCCTTCTGACTCTAATATTGATCCTTAATAATAACTAACTAACTCACTGTCACTATCGAACCCGTAGGTTCATGGCCGCGCGCCATAAGCTCTCCATACATCCCTATCCTGAGCCAATGTTTTCCAATCATCTCCTGTATAATCTACTTCCCTCAAATCATAGTTAATGTTACTCTCCCATCTCATTCTTGGTCCATCAACTGGGCGTTTTCCCTCTGGTTTTCCTACAAGAAGCATTCATGCACGTCTCTCATTCCCCATTCGTGCCACATGTCCTGCCATCGCAGTCGACGAGACTTAACTGTTCTTATTATATGTGGCTTTCTATAAAGACCATGTAATTCATTGTTATGCAGTCTTCTCCATTCACCTGTCTGTTCATCTCTCTTTGGCCCGAAAATTTTCCTAAGAACTTTATTCTCAAATACTCGTAATCTCCTTTCTTCCCTTAAAGTAAGAGTCCATGTTTCGCATCCATAAAATATAACTGGTCGAATAATAGTTTTATACAGTTTCAGTTTAACGTTTTTTCAAAGGAGTTGGAAAGTCAAGAGTTTCTGTAATGTATAATAGCACGCATTTCCAGAATTGAGCCTATGTTTAATTTCCTTGTGCATCTCCTTCCTGTTTGTGATGATTTTTCCCAGGTATTTGAATTCAGTCACTTCCTCAAATAATGATAATAATAATAATAATAATAATAATAATAATAATAATAATAATAATAATTAATAATAATAATGATAATAATAATGATAATAATAAAACATAAATATAATAACAATAATAAGAATTATAATAACAAAATAACAATAACAATCATAATAACATTAATAATAAGAATGAAAATAATAACAATAATAATAACAATTAAAGTAATCCCACAACAGGCCCGGAGGTCCTTGGGGTAGTAGGAGGTTAAGGCTCCCACTTTTTCTAGACAATCGGCACTTTATGTCAGCCGGGTTGTCAGCCCTGCGTGACGGCCGCCTTTACCCCCAGAACAAGCGTCTGGTACTCATTTCCGTTAGAGGCTGAGTCGACCCCAGGGCCATAGTGCCGCCAGAGGGTTTGGGTCAGTTTAAAAATCCTGACCCCAATGGGACTTGAACCCTCGACCCTCCGGCTTGTAGCTCAGTGCCTTAACCTCTACGCTACAATAATAACAATAATAACTTATAGATTGACATTGCAGAAACCTTTGAACAGTATCAGTATGTTTATTGAAGAAATTTAATTCTGAACTTCCTCTGAATGGGTACCTGCTATAAAAATCTTGTGGAAAGAAAAAATAAATGTAAAAATAAAATACCAGTAAATTGTAATGCGATTACAACTACCAGACTTTAGGGATTAAAAAAACATTTTTTTTTTGCAACTCTGGCGTAATTTAAATTCCACTTTCGAGCTACTCTCTAGCTTTGATGTTTTTGTGAATACCATTTTTATATGTAAACGTTTTTAATATACGTCAAAACGGGTTTTTTTTCCATTAAGATTCCTCTTACAGACTTGTTATGCTGTAAATTTAATTTTGTCTTCTGAAATTATTCTTAAAACATAAATTTATTCAATTATGCAAAACACATTTTTTAAAAAAGCAATGAGGCAATAATTCTTCATTTTTTTATTTAAGAGTTTTTACTCAATACAGTATTTTACTCCAACCCGAATAAAGTCTTCCACAAATCTCTATCCTCCGCATCACCTGCATTAAACTCTCGAATGTTCATGTCATTTTCTTTCTCTGCCCATCTATTGTTCCTTGGGTCATCCCCTTCCTCTTCTGCTTTCCGCCATCAACACTAACATCTGTCGTCATCCTTCGTATACTTTCAATCTTTTTTCTTCACTCAACACGATAATATTTTTCTCCTTTTTATGTATTTTTACTCTAATTGTAGAATTTCTTAACTAATTAACTCACTGGCACTAACAAACCCATAGGTTCACGGTCACGCGGGCATGAGCTCGCCAACATCCGTCTACCCTTTAAAAATATGATATCATCCAATAAATTATTAGACGTTTTGAAAACTGCGTTCAACAAACTTTTTAATGGAGGAGATTATCCGGAAGCCTGGGCGACAGGTGTCATCCAACCGCTATACAAAGGGAAAGGTGGGGCACAGATACCAGAAAGTTATAGGGGAATTTGTCTCTTGTCAGTGTTCGGAAAAATATATTGTAAAGTACTTTACGAACGAATCAGACAATGGGCTAAAGAGAACAATAGGCTCTCAAAATATCAGGCAGGTTTTAGAGAAGGGTACTCCACGGTGGACAACCTATTTGTTCTGAGAACATTAATTGATGACAATCTGAAAATGAAGGGGGGTAAATTATTTTGTGCATTCATTGATTTTAAGATGGCATTTGATACTGTGGACCGAAGCGCACTTTGGAAAAATTAAATCGGAAAGGATTGTCTCGTAAATGATACATGCTTTAATGTCAATTTATAAATATGTTAAATTTTGTATAAAAGTAGACCAAGGGCACATTACAGAGAGCAGTGAAGCCAATCGGGGAGTGAGACAAGGTTGCATTTTATCACCAATGCTATTTAATCTATTCGTTGATGATATTGTAGACGTAATGCTAGAAGGAGAAATTGAGGCTCCGGAGATAGGAAACGTTAGAATCCCAGTCCTGTTGTATGCAGATGATTTAATTATCTGTTCCAAGACAATCAAGGGATTGCAAAGAGGTCTTGACCTACTGGAAATATACTGTAGGAATTGGGGATTGACTGTAAATGCTAGTAAGACAAAAACAATGACATTTAAAAATGGGACGGTTTATGGTAGAACAGAGGAATGGAAATACAGAGATCAAGTTCTTCAAAACGTGAAACATTTCGAATATCTTGGTACGACGTTGAAAATGAACGGAAAGTGGAAAAAACACATTGATATAGCATTATTTAAAGGGAGGGGACAACTTAACAGTGTACTCGGTATTCTGGGTCGAGTGCCTGATATTCCAGTCAGCACATTAGAAAAAATGTATGGAGCTATGGTCAGGCCAGTCATGCACTATAGTAGTGAGATTTGGGGTTTCCAAAGAACGGAAATACTAAATAAGTATATACGCATTTTCTAAAGTATATTACAGGACTTAGTAAGGCCGTTTCTAACTGTGGAATTTTATATGAATTCGGGTCATTCCAGGACGACATTAACTGTAAATTCGTGTACTCAAATACTGGTTGCGAGTAATCCAAGGTGAACAAACAATGCTTAGAGCAATTTGCTACGACCACCAAATTAAAAACATAGATGTTAAATTTTGGGCAGACGAGGTTAGGAGAGAACTCCAAAAGATTGGGATGGGATGGATATTGAAAAAAGGGACTGAAAATCGCAAGAACGTGTGGAGAAAAAATAAGGAGGAGGTACTTAGATGTAAATCAACAAGATACCTTCGCCGAATGTACAGGAAAACGCTCACTGTGTTTACAAAGAGACCTAAAACACGTCTGGGGAAAAGAATCGTATATACTCAACCTAGGATTTAAGGAGAGATCAGGGCTTGCTTGGTTTAGGCTAGGGGCATGGAAATTTATAAAAATTAGCGACGATCACGATATGCGATATGTCCAATGTGCGGGAAATTTGAAGATGAGATACATATATTAGGAAAATGTAATGATTTAGAATATTGGAGACGTCAGTTATTACCGGAAAGATTTCTAAATTCAAATCGGGAAAGATTGGCATGCTACGAGTTATTGGTAAATCCAGAAAATTGGATAAACCTCGGTAAATTTCTGGACAAAACGCGAAAAATAAGGACAACACTGATTCATGAATAAATATATGTTATCAAAATGTAATACCATTAATTATTAACAATTATATATAAATTAATTAGTGTATAATGCTGTTGTGTTATTATTTAATTGTAATATTAATGTGTTTTCTTTATGTAATTGTAATGTTAATGTTTTTTTAGTGTATAATGCTATTGTGTTATTACTTAATTGTAATATTATTGTGTTTTCTTTGTGTAATTGTAAGGTTAATGTTTTTAGTGTATAATGCTATTGTGTTATTATTTAATGGTAATATTTTTATTGTGTTTTCTTTATGTAATTGTAATGGTATTGCTGTTTTTGTTTATTTTTCTTTACACTAGTACCAATTATTACTTTATTGTAACGGACTGTCAACAGCACGTACGGCTTACTGCCCGTGCGACCCATATTTGTAAATAATATTGTAAATATCTTACTTTTTGTCTAATAAAGTCCTACTACTACTACTATTCAGTTTTATACAGTAAAACTTGTTTAAAGCGGAATCGCATGGGACCAATTATTTTTTCCACATTAGACAACTTTCCGAATTATAAAAAACCGAGAAAATATGAACTAATCTTAGATTATAGAGCACCGGTATGTCTTTTTCTGTATCTCGGAGTAATATTGTAGTTCGGCTGTCGTTGGAAAGTGAAGTATAGTATGTACGAGCGACTTTGACGGTAACGCGCGAAAAAACAGCCCCGTTTCGTCTGCGTTAAAATTGTCTCTTAGTCGCGTATCCTGAAATTAAAGTATGCAGTTTCGGTTTCCACTCACTAACTATGGTCTGGAAATTTGGAGATTTTTTTGATCGCAGAGTTGTAAAACACTGCGACACCTCGTTGGGTTTTTATTTTCATTTGACCATTTCATTAATTATTTTTTATTTGTGTTTAAAATCTTATAAATTTAAATTTAGTCATTATTTCGTGTACTGAGGGTTTGCTTTTCTTTATTTTCAATCACTTTCACTTTTTCGTTTTATGACAATGATACATACCTTTTAGCCATCTTCTTCTTCACTTCCTGGTTTAGCCAAGAGTTGCCTGTTCCGTCTTCACTAATAGATCTAAGACCATCTCTTCCGAGGACGTCCGACATCTTCTTCCTCTTGGAAAATAATGGAAGATTTTATTTGGCAATCTACTTTCTTCCATTCTTTCTACATGTTCCTTCCACTGTATCTTGTTGTTAAATATCTTTTTCCTTTATGGAATAGATCTGCAGTTCTTCACGGATATCCTCGTTCCTTATCTGGTCCATTCTAGTGCAGCCTTTTACTCTTCTTAAAAATTTCATCTCGGCTCCTTGGATTTTACTTTCTTGTTTGGTAGTGGTAATCAAAGATTCACTCCCATACAAAAGGACAGGGATAGCCATTGTTTTATAAAATTTTAATTTTGTTTGTTTACGGGCTTTATTATTCAATGTTCTATTTATTGTACCACAAATAGCTTGAAACTGACGTGTTTTGTGTTCAATATCTTTATCATACCCATCTTTATTCCGTAAATCCTTTATCATACCCATCTTTATTCCGTAAACGCTACATACACAATGGGTCTCAGATCTTAAAATAATTTAATATTTTACATTGCACTGGTTATTTGCAATACAGATGTCACACGCCAAATATTTGTTAAATTAACCTGCGTGGAGTGAGGCCGAACGAAAATTCCAGATACAGGTATAAACCCTACTTCTCCCGGAGGCAGGAGTCATCAGTCATCACTTATTGTTAATTCGCCTAACGGGAATTTCATGAAGTGGAAACTAATGTATTTCTCTCTCTATTTTTCCGCCTTATAAACATTTTTTCATGAATTCTGTAGAAATATCCTTCGGTTTCCGCGTTGGACAGATACCGTTTTATACAAAATAAATACACGTAAAATTACTACTATTTTGCCGGGACCAATAAATTTGTTCACATTGGACAGATTTCCGCATTATACATGTTCCGGATTAAGCACATTTTACTGTCTAGAAAATGCCATCAAATCTTTAGATGAAGAAGAAATCTTACAACTCAAAGGTATTAATGTGGTGTCAGTTTATGTTGATGATATAAATAGGCGATAACGAAGAGATACTAAGGTCCAACATACACATTCTTTTGAGTAACACTAAGAAATTAGGGCTGAAAGTAAACATCAGTAAAACTAAATATGTGGTCACACATAGAAATACATTATAAGATAATGGAAATGGAGAGTTAACAAAAATGAGGGAAATTTTAAAGAAGCGGCTGAATTCAAATACCTAGGAATAATAATTAAAAACAAGAATGAGGTGCACAAGTGCGCCTATGTGCGAATGACGTTCTTAGGATTTTTTTAGATCAAAGAGAGACTACCAGACAGGTGAATGGAGAAGACTTGATAACAGTGAGCTACACGATCTTTACAGTAAACCAGATATAATAAGAACAGTTAAGTCTCCTAGACTGCGATGGGCAGGTCAAGGGGAATGAAAACTGAGAATATGTTTGTTATCATTTTCAGTTTATTGCTTTAGAACTTAATTTATTTTCAGAAGGAAACTCCTTATAGGAAGAGCAGATGGAAAGCTCCCGATAGGTAGGCAAGGAGGAATTGAGGTGTGTGTGGAATTGAGAGTGAGCATTTATTTTATATTATTATTCTAGTAATATAATGTACGGTTAAAAACTATACAATAGTTACCTTGTAGGTCCGTCTCTTCAACTTAAGTTGTTTTAAAACTCTGTTGGCCTTTCGGGACTAGTCCCATCATCAGCAGAATGCATTAGGTCCGTACTTGTTGACCCTTGTTGAAGCACTGACTTGGTAGTGAGAATTTTGTACAGATGATTGTGCGGACTGGATTGATTCTCAATGAATACACACCCAGTCCACACAATCCTCTGTACAAAATTCTCACAACCAAGTCAGTGCTTCAACAAGAGTCAACAAGTACGGACCTAATGCTGATGATGGGACTAGTCCCGAAAGGCCTACAGAGTTTTAAAACAACTTAAGTTGAGGAGACGGGCCTACAAGGTAACTATTTTATAGTTCTTAACCGTACATTATATTACATGTTGATTAATTATACATAATAGGTATAGGCTACAAAATATAAAGTTAACATAGAAAAAATACGATTATGATGATTAATAGTAATAATAATAATAATAATAATAATAATAATAATAATAATAATAATAATAATAATAATAATAACAACAACTTCTAATTTGATTATATAATTGACTTGGTAAAGAAAGTGTAAAATATGAAAGAATAATAAATATATACGTGAAACACAGTTATGTATTATATTGTTTAAGGAGATATTTAGTAAGTTATTTTATATATAACTGTTTTTGAGAGGAGGGAATTCCAGAGTCGGGTGGCGGAAACAAAAAAGTATGAGAAATAGTGAGATGTTCGAAGTATGGTTATTTGATTGAAATAGATTTTACAGTGGATGATTGGAAAAAATAAGCTCAGGGTAGTGATGTGTGGCGTGGCCATGAACCTGGTTCGATAGTGCCAGTGAGCTAGCTATTTTTTGTAGTAAGGACTAACTAACTAACTGGCAATATCGAACCGGTAGGTTCATGGTTGAGCGGACATAAGCTCTCCATACATCCCTATCCTGAGCTAATGTTTTCCAATCATTCCCTGCAGAATCTACTTCCCTCAAATCATAGTTAATGTTATTCTCCCACCTCATTATTGGTCTACAATTGGACGTTTTCTCTCTGGTTTTCCTACAAGAAGCTTCCATGCACGTCTTTCATTCCCCATACGTGCCACATGTCATGCTCATCGCAGTCTACGAGACTTAACTATTCTTATTATATCTGACTTCCTATAAAGACCATATAGTTCACTGTTATGTAGTCTTCTCCATTCACCTGTCTGTTCATCTTTCTTTGGTTCAAAAATTTGATTAAGAACCTTATTCTCAAATAATAGTAAGGACTATTTTATGAAATTTTATAAGATCCGTAACATACGCCACCATGGCAAATTTCTGTATATTTTGTATATTTTCTTATAGGTCTAATGTGAAAGTGAGAGTTAATACATTTTTTCACTACAATGAAATAGAAGAAAAGAGAAGGGAAATTCCATCACGTCCATTTGACTAATGTATCATTTCTCATCTGTATTAAAATGGCTTTGCTTTATTTACTGTAGAAAAAAAGTAGAAGCAGAGACGCTTGGTTGCTGTGAAATTCACTGACGTTAGTTACAATGACAAATTGGTCAGTCAAAATGTGAGATAACTAAATTATATTTTTCCGCGCAGCGCCCTCTCTCAGTGGAAACATGAATTAAATGTAACAGCTCCTGCGAACGCTATTTGTTTTGGAAAAGTGTACTATATGCCATTTATGTTATAACACCGGAATGGAAGTGCTTTTACAGTATAGCACTTCACTCCATGCCATTATAGTCCACCGAAGCGTAGATGGATTATGGAGTGTACTTCAGGTACCTGTACACACCCATTTATATAGTACATCATCATCGTTATCTTCAAGGTATGGGCATGTTGACCCATTCCGCTCCCCGATGCATAAATGTGCTACAGGTCGTCCTTCCAACGTCGTTTTGGTCTTCCTACATTTCTTCTTTATGCAAAGGAAGGCGATTAGATCGTTGAATGGTCTTTTATGGAATAGAAATGTGACCAGACAAACAAACAAAAAAAGAGAGATTATACATACTTATTTTTCTTCTCCCTTTCAAATATTAGGCTAAGGCCTGTTACGATCCTACAGAAAATATTCCCTCCAGCGTTTCATAGGACGGCCCAGAGATCTTCCTCCTCTTGGTATATAATTATAAACAGCTTTGGGGATCCGATTTGAACTCATTCTTTCAATATGGTGTTTACAATTTAGTTGGTACTGTTTAATATATTCCAAAATTGGCGTAGTCTTCAATTCTTTTAAGATATCGGTGTTCCTTTCCGATCCCATCTGGTGTAACCCGCTATTCTGCGCATGAATCTCATTTCACAAGCTAATATTATGCTTTCGTGTTGTCGTTTTAGTGTCCATGCTTCACTACCATAGGTCAACACTGGTCTAGCCAAAGTGTTATATAAACGTAATCTGGTGTTTTTTGTACAAGGAATGGTTTCATAACTTGATTAATAATTCCCAAACTTTTATTATAACTAGTAATTTTTCAGGTATATCCTTTTCATCCCAGATAGAGAGATAGTATCCAAGATATTTAAATTCATTAGATCTCTCTAAAATTTTATTCTTATACGAGAATTATACAGACAATAATAGAAAGTATATAGTCGCCTGCTCTGGGGGTAAAGGCGGCCGTCACGCAGGGCTGATAACCCGGCTGACATCAAGTGCTGATTGTCTAGAAAAAGTGGGAGCCTTAACCTCCTACTACCCCAAGGGTCTCCTGAGGCCTGTTGTGGGATCACTTTACTTTTTTTTTGTATACTTACATATGGATCAGAAAGCTGAACAATAAATGAAAGGATGCAGAAAAGAATCTTGGCGACAGAAATTGATGGATTACGGAGAAGTATGAGAATATTCAGGCTACAACATGTTAGAAAAACATATATCAGACAAGAGATGGATGCACAAGAAACTGTTATCGATAGGATAACAGTGGTACGGACATGTACAACGGATGTCGGATGAACAGTGGCCTAAACAGGTGTTAGATAGGATGGTACCAGGCAGAAGGAAGAGGGGGATAAGTAGAAGAATATGGTGTGAGGGAATATATTATGCCATGATGAAGAGGGGTATGGAAGAAGGACAATGAGAAGTTAGAAATCTCTGGAAAGCAGGAATTAAGGGCGAACTGCTGTAAAGTGGAAAGCCTGTATAAAGGATTAAGGAAGGACATTTCTTCGGTCTTGAGGTTTTTAATGAAGCATCCATTTCGATAGGCTGTAGTATATTACAATGCGAGGTTGGGAAGTGGTTTTACAGAAGCGAGGATATGATTAAAAACCGAGCGATAGATGGTTTTTAATTTCCGAGATTCTGTAAAACACTTCACAAAGTGCGTTGTACATTATTTTTTGCGCGATGGTATTCTCAAAATAATAAATAACAGTATAATAATAACATCTTTGTTGGAAATATTTGCGTTCATTAAAAACAACTGACTATTGTTAACAGTGTGGGTAATGTTTCTTAGGTGAGAGACTACAGCAGGCCGTGACACCAGTCATAAAATGGCGGCAAGTACGAATTTACTGTTTTATATTGTTTCAAATAAAGTTCAGTTCATTTAAAATGCAGTGATTTGTTTCTTATAATGTATATTAACACTCCTTTTGGATATATTTTTGTATATACATATATAGTACATAGTATACATAAAGGACAGTGGTTTTACTTCCCGCACGACGTAGGTAATATGTAATATTACAGTATAGTTATTTAGGTTGGCAACCCCGAAATTTAGGAAATTGGACTTTCAATCATGGTCGCCATTGCTGTAAGTACGACTGCACGCACTATTGCGCAAGAAAACGATTATTTGTCTTTGTACATGTTCAAACCATTTACATTTATTTCTGTATATTCTCTAGTTTATATTATTATGTGTTTGTAATTCTTCCCTGATATCTTGATTTCTCTTTTGGTCTCTTAAATATACACCTTCAACGGATCTCACGAATTTCATTTCTATTGTTTCAATTTTATGTTTATCAGAGATCGTTTACGCTGAGAAACATGCCGATGGAGCTAAATGACAAATGCGAGGATTATGGGATGAAGATAAATTTAAATAAGACGAAGACCATGATTGTATGAAGAAAACCAAGGAAGATAAACATGAGGATTAAAGATGAAGTCATTGATCAAGTGGAGAACTTCAAATACTTTGGTTATACTATCAGCAGTAACATAAACTGCAGTCAAGAAGTAAAACAGAGGATAGCAATGACAAAAGAAGATTTTAACAAGAAGAGAAGCATTTTCTGCGGACCTTTGGCAAAATAATTACGGAAGAGACTAGTGAAGTGCTTTGTGTGGAGTGTGGCATTGTATGGTGCAGATACTTGGACATTATGACGGAATGAGGAAAAACTACTGGAAGCTAGACAGAGTGGGTGAAGGGAGAACAAGCTGGAACTCATAAAGAAGAGGAAAAGAAATTGGATTGGCTACTGGCTAAGAAGAAACTGCCTGCTGAAGGATACCCTAGAAGGAATGGCCAACGGAAAGAAAGTTAGAGGCAGAAAATTACATCAGATGATAGAACATATTAAAATAAATAGTTTTTTATGCGGATACAAAAAGGAAAGCTGAGTTAATGAAAGAGTGGAGAATGCTGAGTTTGCAGTGAAAGACCTGCTCT
Organism: Diploptera punctata; assembly: GCA_030220185.1. NCBI lineage: Eukaryota > Metazoa > Arthropoda > Insecta > Blattodea > Blaberidae > Diploptera > Diploptera punctata. Next base: position 205,981 of record JASPKZ010004560.1, read on the forward strand.
TGGGCAGAAAACTATGTATGTAGAGATCGTTAAAGGCCAAGTCTCTGATCCATATGTTAACGTTGGAACGGCTACTGTTTTGTAAAATTTCAATTGAGTTTCCTTTTCTATATAGTACATGTGTATCAAATTAAACCAACATTTGATTAAACAATTCTTTTAGCAGAACATGTGACACGTATGGGGAATGAAAGAGGTGCATAGAAGCTTCTTGTAGGAAAAACAGAGGGAAAACATCCACTGAGTAAGCCAACAATGATGTGGGAGTTGAATTATACAGGGGTGATTGGAAAGCATTGGATCAGGATAGAGATGTATGGAGAGCTTATGTCCAAGCGGCCATGAACCTACCGGTTGGATAGAGCCAGTGAATTGGTTGGTTAGTTATGAAACGTTTCCTCAGTCCCGCTACAGAACCGAGTGGTTAAGGAAAGATGTCTTGGGCCCAGTATGGGACCGGTGCCCACCCAGCATCCTGAGGAATTTGGGTAGCTACAATAAATAGCGACTCCAGGTTGAGAAAACCAGTTATAACGGCTGGGGGACCCGATATGCTGATCACATGTCAGTCCTACACTGGCTGGATGATAGTCAATCTCAGAGATTAACACATGTGAATGTGAGGCTAGCTACCGGATAGTAGGCCAAGAACCTCAAGAGGAGTTAAGTCTCGTAGACTGCAATGGGCAAGTCATGTGGCACGAATGAGGAATTAAAGAGGGGAATGGCAGCTCCTTGTAGGATAACCAGAGGGAAAACGCCCTGTAGGCAGGCCCAGAATGAGGTGGGAGAATAATATTAACCATGATTTGAGAGAAAAGGATTATAGAGGGGATGATTGGAAAATGCTAGCTCATGTTAGGGATGTATGGAGAGCTCATGTTCACGCTACCATGAACCTGCGGCGATTGTGCCATTGAATTAGTTATGTGAATTATCATCATTCGTTAGTTTTTTGCCTCCAAAACGAATTAATTGACATTATTGTCCCTGGAGGTTCATGGCCGATCGGAAATTAGCTCTCCATATATTCCTATCCTGAACTAATGTTTTCAAATCATACCTTGTATAATTTGTTTATGCTTATTGGCTTGAGTCTAGCCGTAGCCTTTTCTTTTTTAGGAGTTTCTAGAATACGCTAATACGCTTATTGCGGTCAGCACGTTGACCCAATGAGACATCTAGTAGGCAACTAAGATATTATTGGATGATGAAGATAGATAATGTTTGCTTAGAAATCTCTTTTTCAAGCTTAAGGTTCTTTTACGAGCCCGGATATTTTAGATTCGGAACCCACGGCTTAAAATTCCTCCCGGAAAACTTGGTTTTTGGATTTTTCCATCTTAAAAATATCCTCGTGGTTGCTATCTTATGAGTTGTAGACTCTACAGTCCACTCAGTGAGATATGTAGTACACGGGTAAGGTATTACTCGCATGGGAAAGCCTGTTAAATTTTGCTCACAAGGGAACTGCCAACCTTTGCATGCCGAAAGCTATCTTGAAATTTCTCCCAGAGAAGCGTTCCGTTCACCAAAGCCGTTTTCAAACAATTATCTGCCGCTTTTAACTGCAAGGCACAGAAATCGAATTTATAATCCAGCAAAGGCAACCCACTGTAGTACTAGATGGACGTTCCTGCTTTAATTAGAGCGGAGTGTAATGAGGTGGGTGCGGCACGAACGGCAGATAGTGATGGTTATCCACTGCATCAAGTGAGGAGTTGTATTACTTCCCTAGTTTCATCATCATCATCTGAATTCATGGATTAGGTCTTTTGACCCGTTCCGACTTCAGCCCATCTATTTCTAGGTCTACCCACATCTCGGGTGCCTTTAGGTTTGTATTTTGTTATTTGTTTTGGATATCTATCTTCACTCATTCTGGCTATGTGTTGCTTCCATTTTTGTCTATATGTATCTATTTTATCAGTTATTGCAAATATTTCAAGTTCCGGTCGTATTTCTGTGTTCTTGATTCTGTCTTCCTTAGTGCACCCTTTAACAGATCTCAAACATTTCATTTCTGCCGCCGTTATCCTACTTAGATCTTGTTTTTATGTATCCAGGCTTCTGAATCATAGAGCAGTACCGGTACTGCCAAAGTTTTATAAAATTTCAATTGGGTCTCTCTTGTTGTTTTGTTATTTAGTGATCGTTTTATCGTACCACATATTCCCTGGAATTTTGCTATTTTATTAGTTATGTCATTATCATAATTAAATGAAATGTCACATCCTAGATAATTGAGATGGTTCACATGTTCTATGATTTTGTTTCCTATTACTATTTTGGATCTGATTTGATTTTTCCCTTGGAATGCCAAGATAACAGAGTGGAACCCTTGAAAGAGGTAGTCCACTCCAGGGAGTAGGCGCCCCTGCCCTTTTGTGAGCTCCAGGTCCCACTCGCCCAGTGGGTAGTACCTGGGTAGGGCCCTGTCCACAGGGTTACGTGGGGAGAAGAGAAGTCCCCAAAGCCGCAGTGAAGGCAACTTCTCTAGGAGACGAACACTCCGAAATTGCAGTTCCCTGCCCTCCAGGAAGAGGGGTTTGGCTAGAGGCTGGTAACCTTTACTAGTAAAAATAACTTACTCATAAACTTCAGCAGAAGAAAAGCCGGATTGACTTCCCTAGTTTAAATAAGATATTTAGCGCTGGATATTTGTGCCTTGCAGTTAAAAAGCGAATATTTCTTGGACATGACCTTGATACGTCATAATGCTTCTCTGGAAGAAATTTTAAAGGAGGTTTCGATATGGAATGGTTGAGAGTTCCCTTGTTAGATGCACTAATTCAGGCTTATGGTCATTTTTCTAGCCTTAAAACATCAGAATCGGGACTCACGGCTTCCTTCCTGGATGACTTATAGTTTGAATTTTTCTGCCCTAAAAATATTTTTCTTCATTATATGAAAAGAGGCGACTCCGTGGCGCAAGTGGTTTGACGCTCGCCTCTCACCGCTGGAGTCCCGATTTCGTGTCTCGATCACTCCATGTGCGTTTCGTGGTGGACGAAACGGAGTTTGGCAGGTTTTTCTCGGGGTGTTCTCCCATTTTCCCCTGCCACAATTTCATTCTACTATTTCTCCATACTCATCTCATCCATTTCGTTTCATTTCGTTCATCAGTCCTCGTGATGGTGCGTTAGGCGTGGTCGGCCGGCACCATTGTCATTCACACGCCTAAACGACAGTAGAACTTTACATTCACATACCTTACTATTCCAAATTCTGCACACATATTTACTAAGTTATTTAACAACACGTTTTCAAAATTTATCGGCTCATCACAATTTAGGAACAAGATCACAAGACTCTTCTTTACTTTTGATACCTCAGCACAGGACATGTCTATACTCTGAATCTTACACAATATCTATGGCTAGAGCATGGAACTCACTTCCCAGTCATGTCAGGGACTGTCAATCGCTATCATTATTTAAATACAAATCAACTGATATCTTAAGTTCGACACAATGAAAACATTAACTGCATAACAACTATATAGAGCATTCTATAAATAATCATCTAGGAAGCTACTTACTTTATTTTATATTATTTTAATGTTATTATATTCTATGTTTTTGTTAGTAGGCCCTATTAGCTAGTATTAGATCACATCATCATTGTATTTTGTTTAGTCTGTATTTTAATAATATCTTAAAATTGTATTATGCATGTAATTTTTGTATAATTCTACTATTCGCTGGTTGAGTGGAATAGAAGGCCTTATTGCCTTAACTCTGCCAGCTAAAATAAAGCATTATTATTATTATTATTATTATTATTATTATTATTATTATTATTATATTATTATTATTATTATTATTATTATTATTATTATTATTTTATATAGGGGGTGTTTGTGGCAGAATTTACGTTCATAAATTCATTACAAAGGCAACGAAGCAAGTTGAACTGTAATAATACGATTTCCTGTATTAAAAATACGCTAGTCAAATTAATTTCGTTTTATTTTGACTTAACATTGATTATTTCAGTTTAAGGGAGGTGATGGGTGAAAAATTGACCTTTTATGATCAAAATGAACATTTTTTGTTTTTCGTACTAAAAGATAGCCTTTAATGTATATGTTAGCAAAGTTCCAGAGGCCTATGGCGCTTCTAAGTGCCCTAAATTACGTCAGAGTAAAAGCGTGCGCCAGTTAAATTCCACCTGCATGCAAGTCTTTCAACTTGTTTTTCCACAGTTTTATTTTCATTGCATTTTTGTACAGTCAAAATTGAATAGAATTCAAAAATTTTGTCATAGAAGGTTCACATTTTTACTGCATGTCCTAAAAACAATGGATAACAAAGTAGTGCATGGGTTTCATGATTGAAGTAGTATTTTAATAAATAAAAAATAAAATATATGCAATTATTACTTTTTTTGTAATTCCACGCATGAGTTACAACATTTTTTTCTCACTTTGTATTCACATTATAATAATTCTAATGCATGATGTTTTTCTAAATATTTTAGGGATCTTGTAAAAAAAATCAGACATTTGACTAAAAAATTGTGTAACCCATTTAATTATAATATATGCAAATTTTTAAAAATATAATATTTAATAACTCGTAAAATAAATGTCTCACAAGAATGAAACTTGAACACATCATTATGTATCATACAGTGAATGTTTGTACTAAAACTCAAGTCTCTAGCTCAAAACATGTAGAAAATAGAAATTTCACCTATCAGCCCCCTTAAATCATATTTAACACTTCACGTGTAATGTTTGAAACAAGCTTTATTAATCATACTTTTCACGCAGTTATGCGGAGACGGGCGGAGGTTGCAGGGCTGATGCAATGTATTACGTATAACGTTCAGAAGAAGCGTCTACAAGATTCTAATATTTAGAGGAACTTAATTTCGCGCACAAAACGTGAACAAAGATTGACCCCGAAAAGTTACGAGAGCCAACGGGAAAATGAATATATTTAATTCAAATGAATAAGACAGAGACATGTAGGAATAACTTGCGATATTTTTGATGACGCAATGACATGTGTTCTAGATTATTCTATAAAACGTTCCGTGCAAGAGTGACTTATAAAATACGTATTGTGCAATTAAATGTAAACCATATAAAAGCTTTCAAAAGTAAACTATATAAAAATCAAATAAATAAAGAATTATCCAGAGGGCTTCATCTCATCTCATCCCTCTACTCTATCCTTAGTTGGACACGTGATGAGGATATTTATTTTTATGAGAAAGAGTAATTATCAATGAACAACTTCTGATACCCACTCAAGCTAATAATTCATTGAATGGTTCCTCGACATCGGCCGGGTTTGAACCCTCGACCTTTGTAAACTAATTACCATTAAAAGTAAAACCAATTACTTTAGATTAAATTTGCAACAGCATCTATTAATATCAAATTATAATTGATTTAATTAGCTATAGATTATTCATTATTTATAAATTCACAATTCGAAGTAACAGCTTTGCTATTATAAATGAGGTTAATCGTATTGTCGTTTTGTTCAATGATTATTTTTTCATTTATAATTTATTTTTAAATATGAAAAAATAAGTAAATAACGTTTTCATGAAGCTTAAAAGGCGTTGAAATGAAACATTCAATAGTGAATACGTACTGGTTATTTTTTTTCAGCGTGTAAACTGCAGGTATATTTAATTAAATTCACAGAAATTGTCAGCTATTATGAAAATGTAATTTAAAACATATATAAAAGTTGAATTTTACAGCAAACAATTGTCACGTATGCATAAGAAAACTGAGTGCTAAAAACAGCAGTATATCAAAGCTATTATAACTAGAAATGGATCGTATAACGAGAATGAGAAGAAATGTTGAACTATATCTGATAAACAATTTCTTACGAAAATTTCTAAAACGAAAAGAGATAAACGGAAAAGCGAATCATGAAGGCTACATAACAGTGGGCTACATGATCTTTATGGGAAACCAAATGTAATAAGAACAGTTAAATCTCGTAATCTGCGATGGGCAGGAAATGTTGCACGTATGAGGAGTGAAAGGGGGGCATGGAAGCTCCCTTTAGGAAAACTAGAGGGAAAGCGTTTTGTAGGCAGGCCAAGAATGAAATGAGAGAATAATATTATAAATATGATTTATGATTTCAAACACTTAGATCTGCTGAAATGAGATACCTTCGGAGGATTGCAGGACACACACTACTAGATCATAAAAAATTACATCTTAGAATAATTATACATGGGATCTTTAGAAAACAACATTTCTGATTATAAGTCAAGATGGATGGAACATGTTCACCGAATGGAAGATCACAGGATACTTACTTACTTACTTACTTACTCACTGGCACTATCGAACCCGTAGGTTCATGGCCGCACGGACATAAGCTCTCCATACATCCCTATCCTGAGCTAATGCTTTCCAATCATTCCCTGTATAATCTACTTCCCTCAAATCATAGTTAATGTTGTTCTCCCACCTCATTCTTGGTCTACCAACTGGGCGTTTTCCTTCTGGCTTTCCTACAAGAAGTTTCCATGCACGTCTTTCATTCCCCATACGCGCAACATGTCCTGCCCATCGCAGTCTACGGGACTTAACTGTTCTTATTACATCTGGCTTCCTATAAAGACCATGTAGTTCATTGTTATGTAGTCTTCTCCATTCACCTGTCTGTTCATCTCTCTTTGGTCCAAACATTTTCCTAAGAACTTTATTCTCAAATACTCGTAATCTCCTTTCCTCCCTTAAAGTAAGAGTCCATGTTTCGCACCCATATAATATAACTGGTAGAATAATAGTTTTATATATTTTCAGCTTAACGTTTTTTGAAAGGAGTTGGGACATCAAAAGTCTCTGCAATGCATAATAGCATGCATTTCCAGAATTGAGCCTATGTTTAATTTCTTTGTGTATCTCATTCCTATTTGTGATTATTGTTCCTAGGTATTTCTATTCAGCCAATTCCTCAAAATTTCCCTCATTTGTCATTAGCTGTCCATTTCCATTATATAATGTATTTCTACGTGTGACCATATATTTAGTTTTACTGATATTTTACTTCCAGTCCTAATCTCTTAGTGTTACTCATAAGTGTGTGCGTGTTGGGCCTTTAGTATCTCCTCGCTATCGGCCAGTAGTACTACATCATCAGCATAAAACTAACAGCTTATTAATACCGTTTCAGTTGTAAGCCTTCCTCATTCTCTAAAGATTTAATGGCATGCTCTAGTACAAAATTAAATAGTAGAGGAGATAGTGCATCTCCTTGCTTCAAACCCATTCTGGATTTCAAAAGTGTCTGAAAACTGTTTGCCTACACGCACCCTACTCGTTGAGCCATTTAGACACATTCGTATAAGTCTAACTAACTTTTTAGGAATTCCGAACTCCAGCCAGGATACTATATAACTTCTCCCTCTTAATTGAATTCATATGCTTTTTTTGAAGTTTTACATATAGTTGTATGTACAGTACCATTATATTCCCATTTCTTTTCTAAAATCTGTCTTATACTAAAAATCATGATCTGTTGTAGACCTGTTTCTTCTAAATGCACATTGATGATCTCCTAGAATGTCATCAATATAGGGAGTAAGTCTGCTTACTAATATATTTGTTAGAATTTTGTACGAAGTTGAAAGTAATGAGATGCCCCTCTCGTTGTTGCAATCAGTTTTATCTCCTTTCTTTATAAATTGGTACGATAATTGATTCCTTCCATTCATCTGGAAGAGCTTCTTTTTCCCAAATCATAGTAAGCAACCAGCGTATCTTGTCCGTCAATTTTTCTCCCCCTGAGTTTAATCAGTTCTGCTGGGATCTCATCTGAACCTGAATGCTTTATACATCTTCCAATTTTTCAATTGCCCTTTCAATCTCTAATGCACTTGGCTCTGCGACTAGCATTTCTGCTGTCTGTAACTTATCCTCCTCAATGTCCTGTTCTGTATGTACATTTAATAGCTGATTAAAATAACTTTTCCATCTATTTAATATACTCTTGGAATCTGCAATCATATCCCCATTTTCATTCCGAATTATGTTTGTTCTAGCCTGAAACCCTTTCTTCGCTATACTAATTCCCTGATATAATTCTCTAATGTTCCTATTTTTTGCATTCATTTCAAGATCATTAATCTTCTCTCTCAAATATTCCCTCTTCTTACTCTTTAGTAACTTGGTGGTTTCCCGTCTAACACTACCCAATTGCTCTAAATTTACCTCATTTGGCTCGTGTAACCATTTCATTTTTGCTAGCTTTCTTTTCTTTACGATGTCGGCACATTCCTCATCAAACCATTTCTTGTTTTGCCTCTTTTTTAAACAACCAATGCTTTCTCACCCAAACGAATGTTAAACTATCAACCTGCAGGAAGAAGAAGCCAGGACATCCACTCAAAATACTTTTGGATGTTATTTCTCTTGAGGACAAAACAGATCAACAATTGGTCCATGATGATGATGGCGATTATTTGACGGATAAAGTAGAGAATCCATGTATCACATCCACATAATATAACTGGGACAATAACAGTTTTAGAGTTTATATATATACTATTTAAATATTTCAAAAACATTAGCTCAGGATAGGGATGTATGGATAGCTTATGTACGCGCGGTCATGAACCTACGGATTCCATAGTGCCAGCGAGTTAGTTAATCTTCCTAACAATAGAATAAATTCCATCAATTTTATATAATCACAAATAATACTCCCGAAAGAAATTTCTGACTGGAAACCCGAGGAAGTAAGACCTAAAGAAAGACCAAAGCACTGAGGGCAAAATATGTGATAAATGACTATAGAGAGATGGGAATAAAAAAACTGAAAATCTCTCTTAAAGGGAAGAGATTGGAAAAAAAAAAAATAGTTGAGAGTGTCAAACCATTCAATTCGAAGTTTGTAGAAGAAGAGGACCAAGAATATTACAGCAGAACAATTGTTATATTTAAAACCGTCAAAATCGTTTTTGTACGATAGTGTCATACTTACAGGAATGGCGGCCATGACCGAAAGTTTAATTTCCTAAATTTCGGGGTTGCCAACCTATAAATAGCTAAATAACTATACTGTAATATTACAAATTACGTACCTAGGGCGGGAAGTAAAACCATTGAACTTTATGTATACTACGTACAAAGTAGTAGTAGTAGTAGGACTTTATTAGACAAAAGTAAGATATTTACAATATTATTTACAAATATGGGTCGCACGGGCAGTAAGCCGTACGTGCTTTTGACAGTCCGTTACAATAAAGAAATAATTGCTACTTGTGTGAAGAAAAGATAAACAACAAAACAAAAAAAAGCAATAACATTGCAATTACATAAAGAAAACGCAATAATATTACAATTAAATAATAACACAATAGCATTATACACTAAAAAAAGCAATAAGATTACAATTACATAAAGAAAACACAGTAATATTATAATTAAATAATAACACAATAGCACTATACACTAAAAAAAAAAGAAAACGCAATAATATTACAATTAAATAATAACACAATAGCATTATACACTAAAAAAAGCAATAACATTACAATTACATAAAGAAAACACAGTAATATTACAATTAAATAATAACGCAATAGCACTATACACTAAAAAACCGTAACATTGCAATTACTTAAGAAAACACAGTAATAAAGTAAAGTATTCCCACTACAGGCCTCTGGAGGCCCTTGGGGTAGTGGGAGGTTAAGGCTCCCACTGTTTCTTGACAATCGGCACTTGATGTCAGCCGGGTTGTCAGCCCTGCGTGACGGCCGCCTTTACCCCCCATAACAAGCGTCTGGTACTCATTTACGTTAGAGGCTGAGTCGACCCCAGGGCCATAGTGCCGCCAGAAGGTTTGGGTCAGTTTAAAAATCCTGACCCCACCGGGACGTGAACCCTCGACCTTCCGGCTTGTAGCGCAGTGCCTTAACCACTACGCTACGGCGTGCCCCCAAACACAGTAATATTACAATTAAATAATAACACAATAGCATTATACATTAATTAATTTATATATAATTATTAAGAATTAATGTTATTGCATTTTGATAACATATATTTATTCATGAATGAGTGTTGTTCTTATTTTCCGCGTTTTGTCCAAAAATTTACCCAAGTTTATCCAATTTTCTGGATTTACCAATAACTCGTAGCATGCCAATCTTTCCAGATTTGAATTTAGAAATCTTTCCGGTAATAACTGACGTCTCCAATATTCTAAATCATTACATTGTCCTAATATATGTATCTCATCTTCAAATTTCCCGCACATTGGACATATTCGCATATCGTGCTCGTCGCTAATTTTTTGCAATTTCCATGCCCCTAGCCTAAACCAAGCAAGCCTCTTTAAATCCTAGGTTGAGTATATACGATTCTTTTCCCCAGACGTGTTTTAGGTCTCTTTGTAAACACAGTGAGCGTTTTCCTGTACATTCGGCGAAAGTATCTTGTTGGTTTATATCTAAGTACCTCCTCCTTATTTTTCTCCACACGTTCTTGCGATTTTCAGTCCCTTTTTCCCATATCCAGCCCATCCCAATCTTGTGGAGTTCTCTCCTAACCTCGTCTGCCCAAAATTTAACATCTATGTTTTTAATTTGGTGGTCGTAACAAATTGCTCTAAGCATTGTTTGTTCACCTTGGATTACTCGCAACCAGTATTTGAGTACACGAATTTTACAGTTTATGTCGTCCTGGAATGACCCAAATTCATATAGAATTCCACAGTTAGAAACGGCCTTACTAAGTCCTGTAATATATTTTAGAAAATGCGTATATACCTTATTTAGTATTTCCGTTCTTTGGAAACCCCAAATCTCACTACTATAGTGCATTACTGGCCTGACCATCGCTCCATACATTTTTTCTAATGTGCTGACTGGAATATCAGGCACTCGACCCAGAATGCCGAGTACATTGTTAAGTTGTCCCCTCCCTTTAAATAATGCTATATCAATATGTTTTTTTCCCACTTCCCGTTCATTTTCAACGTCATACCTAGATATTCAAAATGTTTCACGTTTTGAAGTACTTGATCTTTGTATTTCCATTCCTCTGCTCTACCATAAATCGTCCCATTTTTAAAGGTCATTGTTTTTGTCTTACTAACATTTACAGTCAATCCCCAATTCCTACAGTATATTTCCAGTAGGTCAAGACCTCTTTGCAATCCCTTGATTGTCTTGGAACAGATAATTAAATCATCTGCATACAACAGGACTGGGATTTTAATATTTCCTATCTCCGGTGCCTCAATTTCTCCCTCTAGCATTACGTCTACTCATCAACAAATAGATTAAATAACATTGGTGATAAAATGCAACCTTGTCTCACTCCCCGATTGGCTTCACTGCTCTCTGTAATGTGCCCTTGGTCTATTTTATACAAAATTTAACATATTTATAAATTGACATTAAGGCATGTATCATTTTATGAGACAATCCTTTCCGATTTAATTTTTCCCAAAGTGCGCTTCGGTCCACAGTATCAAATGTCATCTTAAAATCAATGAATGCACAAAATAATTTACCCCCCTTCATTTTCAGACTGTAATCAATTAATGTTCTCAGAACAAATACGTTGTCCACCGTGGAGTACCCTTCTCTAAAACCTGCCTGATATTTTGTGAGCCTATAGTTCTCTTTAGCCCATTGTCTCATGCGTTCGTAAAGTACTTTACAATATATTTTTCCGAACACTGACAAGAGACAAATTCCCCTGTAACTTTCTGGTACCTGTGTCCCACCTTTTCCTTTGTATAGTGGTTGGATGACACCTGTCGCCCAGGCTTCCGGATAATCTCCTCCATTAAAAAGTTTGTTGAACGCAGTTTTCAAAAGTCTAATAATTTATTGGATGATATATTTTCAAGAATTCCCCTGGTGCTTTACCATTCTTTAAACATTTAATGGAAGAAACCACTTCATTTTTCGAAATATCCTGATCCAGTAATTGAATATGTATTGGGTCAGGAATCTCAACTATATTTTCTTGATTATATCTTAACCTCTCATTTCCCAGCACCCTGTCAAAGTAACTTTTCCATTCCCCGGGCGTTAGTCTTGTCCGATTTATGGACTTTACTTTGAGTTCCCTTAACGCTTTCAATATGTCCGCAATGTTCCCACTTTCAGTCGCGACTCTCATTTCTTCGGATTTCTTATTTTGCCATGCTAGTTTTGTTTCTCCTAATAATTCTTTGTATTCCTTTCTCTCTTGCGCATATTTGTTTTTGTTTTCATCTGTGCTTTCTTTTGTAAACTTTAAAAGACTACTTTCGACAAACTTCTTCTTCTTTCTACATGCATTATTGTACCACCCTTTGTCCTTCTGGTTCATTGCGCATTTAACCTTGAATTTTTCCCCTGCTTTTTGAAATGATTCTGTGAAAGTTTTAATAATTTCCATCCCGCTAAGATCATTCAATTGCAGATCCTGTATTAGCGTTTCCAAACTCCTGATAAATTCTTCTCTCCGGTCCCCGATCCATCTGAAACGTGTAATTGGCCTCAATATTGTTGCCACCTCATCATTAACTGTCTCACTAATACCTTTCATATTTAAAATAAGTTTGTTTGGGAAGTGGTGTGATTCGATTCTGGAAACTATACAGAAATTACTTAGGACTGGAATCATGTCTTGTGTGCATATTGAATAATCGATTACGCTACCTCCATTTTTATTAATAAATGTCAGTTCTCCATTTTTATCTTCCCCGTATTTCCCATTCAGAATTTCAAGTTCAAATGCATCGCAAAAAGCTAACAATTGGTTTCCTTCTGAATTTATAATCTTATCTTTGCTTCTCCTACCCTCACCTCGGGTTTCATTATCATCTGATTTTATAGTGATATTTTCCTCCCCAATCCTACAGCTAAAGTCCCCTAAAATTATTATTCCCGCTTCTGGAAAAATATCTTTTATTTCTGCCAACGATTCAGACAATTCAACGAAAAAATTTGGATTACCATACCTGGAATTTAGTGGTTGGCGGTAAATAGACAACAGACACATTTCTGCTCGTCCTATATGGTAATATATACAAATGACCTCTTTTAAAGCAATATTTACCTTTTTAATATATGGGTCTAAGTTAGCTTTATATAAAATGGCAACTCCACCTGGATATCTACCTCTCTTCCCTCTGGATTGACTGCCCTTGAAATAACCTTTCATATTACATAGATTTACGCATTCATTAGCTTTTAACCATGTTTCACCTAGAGCTAATATATCAAAAGTCTCAATAAACTCTACACATCTGACCATTGAATTTTTTTGTTTTAAACCTTCGATATTCCATGAAACGACTGTCAACAAACCCTATTGTGTTCCCATGTCATTAGTCTTACCTGTATTTTTCGAACTTCCCCCTCTCAATAGTTCCTTTCCTGCGGGTAAATTCAGAAGTCTTGGTGATTTTCTTGTTTGAGGTCTTGTGTCCGCCGGTCGTTCACCTCTTAGAGGTGGGGTATGTTTTTTGCGATCGGCCGTTTTGTTCTGTATGTTTACTGGAATCCTCGGAGTTAGTATCGTAGTGCTCCTTCTCTCTTTCTCTCGTATAGAATTTTCTCTCTCCTCTGCTGTAAGGAGACCACCTGCTGTTGTAGCGTCCCCTGTTGGTTTTGGGGACTCGCTGTCAATGACCTCTTCAAATTCATTTTCAGGGTTGTCCACATTTTGTAGTTGTTCCCTGCTCCAGATTCGTCCATTTATAATCAATTTATTATATTGCAGGATTGCATGGCAGCCCTGCCTCCTCGTCTCGAGCATGTGTCGCTTAAGAAAGTCCCTTTCGCGACGCACCTTCTCACTAAAGTCTTCGGCAATATTGATACCGGTCCCTTTAAGATATTTACTGTCTGTAAGGAATCAACATTTTATTTTGTAGTATGATAATTTGCACACAATCGGTCTCTTTCCACTATTCCAACGACCTACTCTGTGCGCTCTTTCAATATCACTGTCCACCAAATCAATCCCGATTTCCGCCACTACTCTTTTAACTATAAGTTCAGCTTCCTCCCAGCTCTCTCTGTCTTCTTCATGCACACCATATATCACAATATTATTACGGCGACTCTGGTTTTCGAGATAGTCTAATTTAGATTCCAGCCATTTCAATCTGTCGTAATTTAGGGCACTTGGAAGCGCCATAGCCCTCTGAAACTTTGCCCACATATACATTAGAGTAGAGACTATTTTTAAGTAAACAAAACGCCAATTTTGATCTCAAATGGCCAATTTGACCATGTTCTGTCTTCGGTACCAAATGACACGTAAAGGTGGAACATCTTTCTGAAAGGCCTACATGGTTTTTAACTATTCGACGAAATTTTTGTAAACACACATTCATTTTAGTTGAGGATGACTGATATACCAGGTACAGTAAAACGTGCTCAAAGCGGAATCGCATGGGACCATTTTTTTTCCACATTAGACAAAATTCTGCATTATAAAAAACTAATACTTATTAATAATCTTAGATTATATGTCATTTTACGTACCCTTGGATTAATTGTAGTTCCGTTGCCGTTGAAAAGTGAAGTATAGTATGTATGAGCGACTTCTACGGTAACGCGAGAAAAAAACAGTCCCGTATCGTCAGCGTTAAAATGTCTCTTAGGCGCGTATCCTGAAACTACAGTATGCAGTTTCGATTTCCGCTCACTAACTACAGTTTCGTCCACATCCTTTGATTCCCCCGCAAAATTCATTCCACACTTCATTGTATCGACTTTTAAAACTATACAGCCAACCTGAAGATGCTTTGTCAAGTTACAGCGTGACTTTGGAGCATCGGTTCGGAAATTTGGAGATTTATCTTCAATCATCTTCACTTGTTCGTTTAATGTGAAATTATACGTTGTAGCTATCATTATTCCGTAAATTCAGAACGCTACCTGTGAAAGATCGGTCTTAGAACTTAAACTAATTAAAATGTTTACAGTGAAATGGTTATTTGTAAGACGTGTTTATGTATTTCGCTTAACGAGTGTACAGTGAGGCCGAAATAAAATTTCAGGTACAGGTAGAATCTCTACTTCACCCGGCGCGGCGACAGGAATAATATCTTATTACTTTTTTTTTAGCCTAACGGGAATTCGATGATGTGGAAAATAATTTATTTCTCTCTCTTTGCGCGTTATACAACTTTTTTCCATGAATTGTGTAGAAATATACTTCGATTTCCGCGTTGGACAGTTTCCGTTTTATGCAAAATAAATACACGTAAAATTACTATTATTTCGCCGGGACCAATAAATTTGTTCACATTGGACAGATTTCCGCATTATTCACGTTCCGGATTAAATAAGTTTAACTGCACTTATTTTATTATTTTAACATAAACTTACGGGTTCGATAATGCCAGTTAGTTATTGAGAATATAGATGTTATTTTGAGACAATGCAAGCGATTGAATGATAATCTATTTGATTTTATATCTGTGAGTACATATGTCACTCTCGATGTACAAATAGCGGTTTGTATGACGTTAATTAAATGCATTATCCGCTGCAATGACCATTCCACCAGCTTGTGTGCATAAAGGGCTTATGTCCACAGGGCAATTAATGTAATATTTGTGCAGAGCACGTATTCATTTAAATAAATCACATTCGATACCGAAATAAGCTCTAATCCCGGTACACATGCACCTGTAACCTGCATGCTACATCAGGGATTCCATAAAGTGATCCGATTGTTATAGTGCACGTCAAATATATATGGGGTTGTGTATGGTAATAAGGCTCTCTTGATGCATGACATTCTGCTTTATCCTTCTTCTTCTTCCATTCCAGGATTAGGTCAATGCAATCTGTTCCGGTCCCAAGTCCATCGTTTCCTTGGGCGTCCCAAATATCTTTTTTTTTCTCCATGCGGTCTGTAGTTGCTGATCGTTTTGGGTAATCTTGTATTGTCCATTCTGTCTAAATGTTCTTTCCATCGGTATTTGTGCTCTTCTAGTTTATCGAATATTGAAAATATATCCTGTTCATTTCTTATTGATTCATTATGTAATCTATCCATCGTTTTGCGGATCTTAAAAATTGAATTTCAGTGGATCGAATGTGTGATACATTTTTTATAGATACCCAAGGTTCAGACCCATATAAAATAACAGGAACAGTCATAATTTTATAAAACCTGAGCTGAGTTTCTCTTCGAGTCTTTGGGAGGGTTCTTCTTATGGTGCCACACATCATTTGATATCGGTTTAAATTATTATTTATATCACAATCACAGCTATATGTTATATCTGAACCAAGGTAGTTAAAGTGTGCTGTCTGTCCTATTATTTCAATATTGATTATTATTTTTGCTCTGACTGACACTTTGCCCTTCAGAAACTTGACGTCAATTTAAAATTTCAGTACAGTACCTTTATTCAAGATACACTACAGGGTTTTTCATCTCTAGAAAATAGTATTGATCTTATGGGAACGCTGTTGCCACTTGACGCCGCAGACTGAGTGACAGAGATGGAAATACAGGGCGAGTCAAAAGTGCCTCCGAGATTTCGTAGGTCCGTAGAACAGTAACCATAACAGACATGGCGAAGGCACTTGTATCAGAGGAAAGAGTATATTTCGAAGTTTCCATACTTACTTGTTGACAAATGGTAACTTGTAAATTTTACCGCTAGAGAGCATTCATATCAGTTGATGAAACACGGTGTTCACTGGTACAGAAAAGGCTGTGTGCTGTAGTTTGCTAAATGTGAGTCTATTGTCGTTTTTTATTAGGGGTTAAGTTAAGGATGATGTATTCGTGCCTCCTATGCCCCTCGATTTAGCAAAGCTGCGACAAAGGATTGAGCATGCAGTCGCTAGTATTGACCATGAGACGTTGGTATGTGTATGGCAGGAGCTGGTTTATAAGGTCGATGTCTGCTGAGTCACCAACGGTGGGCACATGCAACACCTTTAAGGTACTATGAAAATTTGGAAACCTACTCTTTCCTCTGATGCAAGTATTTTCGCCATGACTATTATGGTTATTATTCTACATACCCACGAAACCACGGAGGGGGTTTAGACTTGCAGTCAAAGTTACGGCAAGACTGTTCTAACATCACAAAGTTATATTTAGGTTACTTTCAGCATTACACACTTCATTTATAGTCACCTGTTAAGCCAACTATACGTTACCAAATTCTTGGAAGACTGAGAACTCCATCTGCAGCACCATTTGTGAATATTATCTCTCATCTGATCGATCTCGAGCTTTCTGCATATCAATTCTTGATTGAAATCGAATGCCTCTTAGAAGTTCCTTGATCTTTGAGAATAAGTTATAGTCACAAGGGCTCAGGTCTGACGAATTTGATGAATGTTCAAGAACTTCCCAATTCTATCTTCTAAACAAGTTCAATTGGACATCTTTTTAGGGCGGTATTACTTACTAAATGTGAGAAACAGTGCATGTATTCACAAAATATTGCTATTTCAAGACTTTCAATATTAGAGATTTATATAACAAAGACTGTTCAACAACATACTACAAGATTACAGTGGTTACCACTAGGATCGCTGGTTTACAACAGTTTCCCATTACTTATCGAATGCCCTGGTATATCTCTCTCTTTTCCTTCTAGCAAAGTTCAGCATCAACATAAATTTACAGAACGATCTTCTTCACTTCTTCTACTGAAATCTAAATCGTGATCATTCTAACATGTTTACTATAGTATATCTGGCTTAAATTGGCAAAGAGAGAGTTGGAGATAGAAGGGTATATCATTGACCGCTTTCGCCCAGTTACAAAAGAAAGAACCCATCCTGTTGTCAGTTTTCGTCTTCCCCCTTACACCTATTAACAACTGGTGAAGAAACCCCGTCAATACTGGTGCGAGAGAGAGAGGTGAGCACAGCTGTCTCTTTCTACAAATTTCTTGCAAAGTTAAACCAGACGAACAATATTAACTTTTGGAATTTTATAGATTGTGGTTTACAGAAACACTAGTAGCTTCAGAACATTCTAAATCACACGTGATATATTAGTTAGGTATTCTTTTTTTACCGCGGCTGTAAGCTTACGTGACAAAACAAATTTAGTTGAAAGGCGGTGATTTAGTGGCGTCTCCGCTAGGCGCTGTTCCGATAATTAGGTTCACACCCCTAACTTTATTAAACAATTGCATGATAGTTATACATTCCTTAATGACAATTTTTTTATAAATCGGGTACCCACTTTCTTGGCAGAGTTATAAGTGAAATTAATTAAATTAATTATTTATTTACAATGAATTAACTAATAAACTAATCTCACATAAAAGGACACGTTAACTAGCAAGAACTGCTCCAGATGAGCAATGCTATTTTCTTTACGTGAAAAAACGGAACTGTCAACCATTATATACCGAAACCTACATTAAAATGTCTCCCAGAGAAGCGTTGTGGTTTACCAAGGCATGAACAAAAAAAAAAATATCTGCTGTTTTTAACTGCAATGCACAGAAATCGAAGCCAGAATCCAGCAGTCAACCCACTGTGCGAAGAAAATGATCTCCCTGCATGAGTAACAGCTGAACGAAGTGAGGCGGCACGCGGCGCGGACGGCAGGTAGCGAGTTTTCCAATTTAAAAATTCAGGTGTTGTATTATTTCCTGGTGTTTAAATGAGAGATTTGGCGCTGGATTTTAATCCTTGCAGTTAAAAAGGGCAGATATATATCCATCCATAGTAATTCTGCGTAACATTTTCATGCTATGCTTTGCAGCTTTACTAGGGAACTGTAGGTGTGGTAGCTTCCCGTTGTTGCTTTCCACACCGATTAAGGAATGATGATGATGATGATGACCATATGATTTCGGGGACCGTTTGGTCCTTAAAGTTTTCCTGACATTTGTCTTATAGGTGAGGAAAAACCCCGGTAAAAACCTCACCCAGAAAAACTATCCCGACCGGGGATCGAACCCGGGCCCGCTGCGTGACAAGGCAGCATGCTACCTCGAGACCACAGCGATGAACATTATATATATATATATATATATATATATATATATATACTATGGGAAAAAAATCAAGGTAGGTTTCAGCATCCATTGTTTGAGAGTTTCGTTATGAGTAAATGTCCGTCACGCAGGAGCAGCGTAAAACTACGATCAAATTCCGCAGGAAGTCGAATTTAAGATCCAATTTTGCATGTTTACTAAATATGCACTTATTTTGTTAAATAGGAGAAACTAGATTTTTGATGACAGCTTATTTAAAATTACTCTCCGTCTGCAGTGAAAACATACCGTGCGTCCCACATAAGACAAACAACAGTGCGCTGTTGCATTTATGACTCACTCACTGCATAGCCACGCGTAGTCAGTTAGAGGAGTTTGCTAGTCCAGTGAAGACGTGTTTGCTTGTGTGGCTTGTTGCACCGTTGAAATGACAAAAAAAAAATACGCTTGAACAAAGAGTGTTTTTGTACGACACATACGTCAAAACAGAGTCCTGTAGAGAGATCTGTAATAGATTTCGCGACAGATATCCGATTATATATACACGGGAGCGTGCATGTTGTCTGCCAGGCCCAGTCTTATGTGGGACACATGTATAATGCATAACCGTAAGTTATTAACTATTTGCATATTGTTGTATAATTTGACAACAATTTAAATAATATCTATTTATTCATTTCTAAATTATTGTATCAAATAAATTGAACTAATGTATCTTATAAGGCACATTGCCAATGTAAGAGTTATTTAATACTATGGTATATGAATATATTGCGACAAATCATGTATGGTGGTTACTAGAGTCAACTTTTAATTTTGGGTTTCAGGTAAACCTCCACTTCCAGTAGTCGGATTTATCATATTTTTAGAGTATAAATTCCTGGCTTTATTTTAATTGTATATAGTGAGTTTCGTTGCGAAACATGGAAAATTGTGATCGCTAGTGCTATAAAAAATGTGAAAAATTAGAGTTCATAATTAATCTGTGTATGTAAATTTGAATTAAACGCAGCTTCCATGATACTAATTTATGTTTTTCTTTTATTTCTTTTCAGGTAAGTTATGATCCTGTTTATTATTCATCTTCTGTTTGCTCCAGAAGTGCTGAGTAAGTGTTTTTATTACATATATTTCAAGTGGACTAGTCTTAGTCTTACCAAAGGTATAGAGACTGAACGAAGCAACTCTAGCGCACCCTATTCCGCAATTTACCGCGAACTCTTCCTTCATGCTTTTCAAACAACAATAGAGTCATATGAAGAAAAGAGTCCATAACCATGAAAGTACGGCTACGCTGACCCCTAGTGAAAAACCGTCCCTCCATTTCTCCAAGCTTTACGTCCTACGAGTTCTGTCACATAGAATACATACCTCTCCTTAATTCCCCATTGGTGTCGTGTATCTTATTTATCGAATTTTACGTGACTTAACTGTTGTCGTGTGGTTTTCTAATAAAGGTCACGTAGCTCACTGTTACATAGTTTTCTACATTCACGTCTCTCTTCGACACACAAATGTTCTGAAAATCTTTAATATGTCCTCGATATCAGGTTGATTTCATGTGACATTGTCTCGTGCCAGTATTGGCTCAGAGACCACAGGTACTAAATCTTACTGTAAGTGAATATTTATGGGTGACTGTGCATACATACGTGATATTATTAGGTTAGTACCTAGGCAAGGTACGTACCTAAGATCAGGTATAACACAGTCAATTACCTACAACCATTCCCTGCTGGTGGAGTGCACGGCTACAACAAGAGTGACTTACGTGATTATATTGATTTTCCTAATTATCAAATCTTGTACATCTCGACCAGCAAGTATTACTACTGGCTATTGTTGTACTGTACTGCTTCCAAGTTATGCTAACTACAGTCCATCTCAGGTATCTGTGAAACAAGCAGAGGATAGAAAAGAACGTATGGACGGAGATGAGAACGGTCGATATTACAGGCTGCTTCAAATGCATCACACGCAGGAATACATAATTTTCTGGCTTCTCATAGGGGATAACTGTTTAAATATATATTTTTGTAAGCCCTTATTTCTCACAGCGAGACTTAGGCGCTCTACCCCTACAGGGGAGAAATTGCGGTGGACTGGTGGTTATGCCTCTGGTCCCGAGGGTCGCGGGTTCAACCCGGCCGGGGTCCATGGATTTTGTAGGATGGAAAAATCCAAGGGACAAGTCCTGCAGGAGGGACTTTAAGCCGTGGGTCCCGAGTATAAAGATTTTCACCCTTAAGCCTGAATAAAAAGGCCTCTAAGCAAAATTTACCGAATTTTCACATCCTAGTATTACCGAAGTTTCCTAGATGTCACTATGCGGCCAAACCCTGACCATCGGCCACTCAATGACATCTATCCGAAAACAAATGTAACTAAATTAGTATGGTTCGATGTTTATAATATGTGTTTATTACTTTTTTTAGTATTATAATTGATGTTATATATAATTTCGTTAAGATGGTTATGTAAATCGTGTATTCTATTACAGCTGTAAGTTCATTACATATAACTAACTTACTTGCAATGTTGAACTCGTAGAGTTCCTGACAGCTCGAACATCAGCTCACTAAATTTATCTATGCTGAGCTAATGTTTTCTAATCACCCCCGTATAATCTACTTCCCTGAAATCATGGTTAATATTATTCTCCCACCTCATTCTTGTCTAAGGGTTTCTTCCGCTGTTTTTCTTATATGAAGCTTCCATGCCCTTCTTTCATTTCTCATTTGTGCCACATGTCTTGCCCATTGCAGTCCAAGAGACTTACTATTCTTATTATATCTGGTTTCCCGGAAAAGATCATATCACTATTCGCCTATCTGCTTTTCTCTCTTTGGTGCAGACATTTTTCTAAGAATATTATTCTCAAATACCCGTAACCTTTCCTCCTACCTTAAAGTAAGAGTCCGTGTTTCGAACTTATATCATAATTGGAGAATAATGGTTTTATATATTTTCACTTCAACGTTTTTGAGAGAATCAAGGTTGACAAGAGTCCCTATAATGCATAATAGCACGCATTTCCAGAATTAAGCCTACCGTATGTTTAATTTATTTGTGCACTTCATTCCTATTTGTAATTATTGTTCTTAGGTATTTGAATTCAGCCGAACATTTCCCTCATTTGTCATTAACTGTCCATTTCCGGTATATAATATATTTCTATGTGTGACCATATATTTAGTTTTATTAATGTTACTTCTAGTCCTAATTTCTTAGTGTTACTCAATAGAGTGTGGGTGTTGATGATGGTATTAGCGTGAAATAGTTTTGGTGGGATGTCTATGAATGAAGAATGCAATATCCACGCCGAATGTCTAATGAATTTCATCAGATAGCAATTAGCGTTTTTCCCTCTCTCATTGTCCTGTCTTCCTGAGAATAGGGCAGACGCTAACAGGTATTGTCATGTTGGGGAATGAATTTGGAGGGGAAATGAGTTTAATTTAATTTAATTACAAATTGTTTTGTATCTTGTTGCAAGGGTGCTGTTTAACTAACGTAATTATGGGTCCTGCGTGCATTGTTTTGTTATTACAAGCTCCCCCCTCGCTCTCCCATAATAACAAAATTACACCCGTTTGTTCATATATTTACATATGGGTCACCCCATCCTAACCAAATACATACTTTATCTATTTTTACGAATTAACAACGATTGTTACTACTGAAGGTTGAATCCATCAAGAGATGTTATAATCTTCTACCTCGTGTATAGTTCCGGACGACAAAATAACTTTTTTGAGCGATAGTGCTTTTTAATCCTTTTAAAATTCATGACGAAACACCATTGAGGTCACTATGTAAAATTTAAAATATCTTCTTCTTCTTCCTTTCCAGGATTACGTCGATGCAACCTGTTCCGGTCTCAAGTCCATCGTTTCCTTAGCCGTCCCAAAGATCTTTTTCCATGTGGTTTGTAGATGTTGATATTTTTGGGTAATATTCTATTATCCATTCTGTCTAAATGTTCTTTCCATTGGTAGTTGTGCTCTTCTAGTTTCTCGACTATTAAAAATATCTGAAGTTCATTTCTTATCAATTCATTGTGTAATCTAGCCATGCGTATACATCCTTTTACGGGTCTTAAAATTTTCATTTCAGTGGCTTGAATGTGTGAGATATATTTTGTTGTAAGTACCCAAGATTCAGATCCATATAAAAGAACAGGAACAGCCATGACTTTATAAAACCTGAAGTGAGTTTCTCTTCGAATCTTTCGGAGGGTTCTTCTTATGGCGCCACTCATTATTTGATATCGGTTTAATTTATTATGTATATCCCAATCGTAGCTATATGTTATGTGTGACCAAGATAGTTAAAGTGTGCTATCTGTTCTATTATTTCATTATTGATTACTATTTTTGGTCTGACTGGCACTTTGCCCTGAAAAGCCATAATTTTAGTTTTAAATTTAAAATATAAAATACAATATCCCAGGAACCATGTCTCGAGCGGGTTGGAAACCGGGTCCGCTGCGTACGAGGCAGCGACGACAGCGGTGGACATATACAGGAGTGCCTTTAAAGTTACTATAAATTTTAATGAAGGAAGGCAATGCTTGAAAAATCAATCCTATTGTGAATTACAATTATTCTACTACGTTAAAGTGTTAATAATTGTAAAACAGTACCTGGTATCTCAGTCGTCCTAAATAATTTGCAGTGTTGTTTTATAGGAAGCCTTTAGATAACTTATGTATCATCTTCTGCTTTCATTTTGATACTGACCATTTTTGGTAATTATTTTGTACACAACAGTGGGTTTATACTGCTGGGTATGTTTTCGTTCAGCAATATAAACCCTCCGTACAAAATAATTACCAACACCAGTCTGTACCAAAATAGAAGCAGAAGATGATACTTAAGTTATCGAAAGGCCTCATATAAAACAACACTGCAAATTATTGAGGACGACTGAGATATCAGGTACTGTTTTACTATTATTAAAACTTTAACACGGTAACCTCAACACAGTTTCATAATGTATTTTAAAAACATTAATTCTACTGCCTGTCTACATGACCGCCATCTAGATGAAAACACATACTCCATCTTTCAGCTGTGAAACAAAATGCAGACCTTAACATTTAAAACTTAAAGAAGCCTGCCGATTCTGTAACACGATTCCGTAAATCAAGCAGACGTGATAAGGACGTTTTCGTAGAGTGAAACGTATAATTTTTCCATCCTGTCTTTCGAGGAGGATTGAACTCCCTACTGAGGTGTCCGAGTTTATGCGTTCGGACTATTACTGGTAATTTGAACCTGCTTGCACTGTTTCTGCTGATAGACGTGGCCATCCATGACGTGCCTCATCACACACACTGCCAGTATGCTTAAAGTTGTTTACAAGTAGACGAATGTGTGCTTTGTTGCGGATGTTTACGGAATTTACGGATAAATTCAGCTATGGCAATCCACGTCCCGAGCAGAAACAATGACAACCCATTCTTCCGTGCTAAACATGTTGCTCTACGCTAACAGTGTATGCAAAAAAAAAAATAGTAGTGCTTTCATGGAAATGGATTGTGTCTTTAGAGACAGCCTACATTTATACATGTTATGAAAAAATGAAGATATAAGAACACAACTTAATATATTAAATTTGTGAAATAATAAAATACTATGGAAATGCTTACCTGCAGCACATATTACGAATGAATGAAGAAGAATTATAATTATAAACCAAAAAGGAGAAGATTGTCGGGAAGACCATCGAAGAGATGGAAGGACCAATTCGACCTATAATGAGATCGGAATAGGCCATTGGGCTTAATCCTTGTTGATGATTATGATGAAAAATGTTTAATATAGAGGAAGTGCTGAAGGAATGGAAAGAAAAGATGAAGGAAGAGAGAACATATGGTAATGGGTAGTAACAAAGAGAAGTAACAAGTTCTGAAAATGTTGGAGGAATGCTGTATTACATAGGAAATTCTTGAAGCCATTATTTGTGCTAACAAACTCGGAAATAGCTCTATGTGGAAGTAAGTTCGGAATATTTAATTTCTGTATTTGAGAACACAGGCTTTATTCTCGTATTGTTTTGCCTCGGGATAAATTCACCATCCTTTCATGAGAAATGAATTTTATTATTCGAACCAGGAAAAACACAAATTGAAAGCCATGTTCTACATTATTACAGCTGAATGTAAGTTATTACAGAATAATGTAAATATCAAGATGGCAGACTGCTTTTCCTTGCTATACTTTACAGTTACTTCCAAAAGTTTTCCAGTTTATTCGTGTGATGCTTACAGGGACATTAATAAATCAAAACTAATAAAATTCGTATCAAATTCCGTTCAGGTGAATAGTCATAAGATAGATAGATCATCGGTTGATTAATGTCTTTGACATCGTCCGATTTCTAATAGCCAATTTTGTCGGTCCATCCAATCTCCTGGTTGCAGATGTTTCTCCTTCATGTATAAACATATTCCCTGACTCCAGGAGGTTTTAGGTCTTCCTCTGTCTCGTTTTCCCTCAGGTTTCCATTCCAAAACAGATTTTGGTTGCCGATCCTCTTCCATTCGCTGGAAATGTCCGTACCATCTTAATTGCTGAGTTTTAATATAATCTAAAATAGTGTCTTCAATCTTCATTTTCTCTCTTATAACTGAGTTCCTAATTTTTTCTCTTCTTGAAATTCTTGCTGCCCTTCGTATAAAATCCATTTCCGTTGCCAAAAGATACTTATTTGTTTTTGTTGTTAATGACCAAAGTTCTGCTCCATAAGTAATGATGCTTTTAACAATTGTATGATATATATTCATTTTATTTTTATTACTTATATTTTTATCCCACAATATTCCATTGAGGCAAGCAATTGCAAATTTTCCTTTCTTATTTCTATTTCTTATTTCCTCTTCATAACTCCCATTTTATTTATTTTAATTCTTAAATATGTGATCTCACTACAAGATTTTATTGTTTCTCCAGTCTCCAAAATTAAATTTTGTTCTAGTTCACCAATTGATAAATATTTTGTTTTTTTTCATGTTCAAAATTAATCCCCATTTTTCATATTATTCTATTAATTTTCTAGTCATATATTCTAAATCTTCATAATCTTGTGCAATTAACACTAGATCATCTGCAAAATGTAATAAAATGCAAAATGTCATACGATAAAAATTTTAAAAAGTTACAAATGTACCTGTTGGCAGATGCCATCGTCCTCAAATTTATTAAAATTACCATCTATTGGTCCCATTGATGGGACCATCAACGTCTACATCATCTTAGATACATCAACTAGTTACTCATCCTCCTGATGATGGAAGTTACTTCCGAAAGGTCTCCAAATAATATTTTAAATATATAATTTCAATGAGGTTGAGGACAACGGCACCTGCCAACAAGTACATTTTAATTTTTTAATTTTTTTTATCTTACAACAAATTAAATTAAAATTATGTATTGCTACAATTTTGGGTTAATTATGATATTAAGACTCTTTTACGAAACTTTAGGTACAGAAAGATGTGTAAACATTAAAAATGTGTATGTCAATAAAATATTATTTTAATATTTGTATTCTTTCTTTGTGTCCACCGCTGCGGTCTCGAGGTAGCATGATTAGCTGTCACGCAGCGGGCCCGGGTTCGATCCCCGGTCGGGACAAGTTTCCTGGGTGATATTTTTTCGGGGTTTTTACTCACCTGTAAGACAAATGGTCCCCGAACGCCATGTGGCCATCATTATCATCGATAT
The DNA here is from genome assembly GCA_030220185.1 of Diploptera punctata. Classification (NCBI taxonomy): domain Eukaryota; kingdom Metazoa; phylum Arthropoda; class Insecta; order Blattodea; family Blaberidae; genus Diploptera; species Diploptera punctata. The sequence continues at coordinate 232,652 of JASPKZ010004560.1, forward strand.
CATATTTGCCTAATTACATTAAGTTTAGTTCAAGGCCTCTCCTGGCGCATCATTACCATAATCATTAATTCTCATATCATCGGGGCAGCGTACTCCACCTTCCAGGAGCCCCAATCTCAGTAGTGGGTTACAAGCATTCCACGCCAGGAGAGAACACCAAATGACGAAATGACAATCTGGGGCACTGAAAAAAAAAAATTATTATTTCTTTGTCATCTATATATTGTGTAGCCTATGCGTATTATGTATTGTTAATCAAGTTGTAGATAGTATATAATTGTTAAAATATGTTTTTATGCGATACTGCGTTTTGTCGTATTTACCAGCAATGACGACCATTATTGAAAGTTCACCTTCCTACATTTCGGGGTTGCCAACCTAAATAACTATACTGTAATATTACATTTGCACCCACGTGCGTGAAGTAAAACCACTGCCCTTTATGTATACTGCGTACAATGTATATACAAAAAATATCCAAAAGGCAGTGTTAATATACATTATACGAAACAAATCACTGCATTTTAAATGAACTGAACTTTATTTGAAGCAATATAAAACAATAAATACGTACTTGCGGCCATGTTATCAATAATTGTTCTCAAGACCTCCTGTTGTTCAACTAATAAACATTGCCCACACTTTTAACGTTAAATTGTTTATAAGGAACGCAAATATTTCCAACAAAAATGTTATTATTTTACTATTATTTATTATTTTGAAAACACCATCGCGCAAAAAATACTGTACAACGTACTTTGTGAACTGTTTTACAGAATCTCGGAAATTAAAAACCTCGCTGTCGCTAGGTTTTTAAACATTTTCCTCCTTTTTGTAAAAACCACTTCCCAACCTCGCATTGTAATATACTAATATTTTAACCCTGGTGAAACGGGATAGAAGGCCTTAGGGTCTTAACTCTATCGGGTAAAATAAAACATTATTATTTTCGTGCCCTTCTAATTTTGAAAGGAGGCGGAAGTAAATAACTGACATTTCCCATACTGTGACTACCGTATTTAACTCATGCCCCAAATGGGAGTCGATGACCAATCACGTTTCAATTAATTTTGTCTTACAACCAATCTCAGTCGTGTTTCAGCTCGATATCCATCGAATTCTGTTTACCGAAATAAAGAAAGCTCTCCCTTTTTAATATTCTGAATAGATCAGAGCATTATTTTGCAGTGATTTGAGTCTCTAACAAATACGTTGTACATAGCAAATAATGAATAGATTCCTTCGACGTATACATTTATTAATTGTGTGTTCAATAATTGTGTTTTTAAATAATGATTTTACTGAGTAGTTTACTAAAAAATTAATTACCTATAACGTTGGTTATAAAATACGGGTTTATGTGTTGCATTCTTTCTCCACTAGGGTGCATTCTTAGAATATTGTGATTCTGTTTGGCAATAAATAATATGATCAAGTTGCAGTGAATAAACAAACGAAACATAACCACACGTTTCTGATTTGTTTTTAAACATTGCCGTTTTTATTAAATGTATAAATATTTTAAAATACCGGTAACTATATTTAAATAAGTCCACCGCTGTGGATTCGAGGTAGTGTGCTACCTTGTCACGCAGCGGGCCCGGGTTCGGTCCCCGCTCGGGACAAGTTTCCTGGGTGAGGTTTTTTCGGGGTTTTTCCTCACCTGTAAGACAAATGCCAGGATACTTTAAGGCCAAACGGTCCCCGAACATCATCTGGCCATCATTATCATCAATATCATATTCACCTCATTAGATTAAGTTTAGGTTTAAGGCCTCTCCTGGCGCATCATTACCCATCGTCATCACCCATCATATCATTGGGACAGCGTAACTCCGCCTTCCAGGCGCCCCAACCTCAGAAGTGGGTTACAGTACGCCAATGCCAAGAGAGAATACCTGAAATGTTGAATGACAAATAGGTGGCATTGGACAAAAAAAATAAATAATGATTTTTTTGAGTAAAAAGCTTAACTTTACTAATTAAATAATTGTAACAAATGCCACTCTTGATTTCCAAATCCTCTAGATAAATTGATTCGTCACTTCGTGACTCGTGAATTGATCAATAACTTGGAAATGACTCGTGACATAAAGAAAGTGAAGGAAGCATAGTTAAGAGCATCTGTTCCAACAGTCACCATTTGTCAGATCCAGCGAATGGTAACATATTACCATACTAACGTCTCAAACATTTTGAAAAGAGAAACAATTTATCAACCCTAACGTTAAGGAGAGTTCTAACAAGTTGTTTGACGTTTGTGCTTGTAAATGTACCGGTTTACATCATGTAAGAATATTACATTTTGTAGGTTACCAGAGAGTGAGCATTTTTGACTGATCTACGAACAATAAGAAAAATTACTTTAGGTAATGTTCTTATTATATCTGATTTCCTATAAAGATCATGTAGCTTACTGTTATATAGTCTTTTCCATTTACCTGTCTGTTCATCTCTCTTTATTGCAAAAATATTTCTGAGAATTTTATTCTCAAATACTAGTAATCTTTTCTCCTCCCTTGAAGAAGGAGTCCATGTTTCACATCCATATAATATAACTGAGAGAATAACAGTTTCATATATTTCCAGTTTAACGCTTTTTGAGAGAATTTGGGACGATAAGAGTCTCTGTAATGCATAATAGCGTGCTTTCCCAGAATTAAGTTTATGTTTAATTTCTTTCTGCATATCATTCCTGTTTGTAACTATTGTTCCTAGGTAGGCTATTTGAATTCAGCCATTTCTTCAAAATATCCCTAATTTGTCATTAACTGTCCATTTCCATTATATAATGCATTTCTATGTGTAAGCATATATTTAGTTTTATTGGTGTTTACTTCCAATCCCAAATTATTGGTGTTACTGGAAGGAGTATGCGTGTTGGCCCTTAATACACACAAATACTAAATTGACATATTTTTTATTTGGGCGTAATTACAGAATTAACATTGGAGGTATCAAATATTGATAGAAAAATATCAATTTGTAAAGTTTTGAAAGATCAACTTTAATATATTTTTTTAATTTCTGATTTTAAAAAAACTTTAATATAACTTCTACAGGGTACAGATCTATAACGTGTAGGCCTATATAACTTCTCGTATAAGACTTGAAAGCATAATAATAGTCCCTTCGATTGATTGCTGGCCAAAGGAAGGCAAGACCAGTGATGGGGCTGCCATCTTATAACCTCTGGCCAGGCTTTTCTGGAGAAGAAAAAAAAATTAGCAAAGAAGAAATGGAAGAAAGGAAAGACTCCCTAGTCCTCGGATGCTCTAATAGCGTCGGGGTCGAAAAAACAAGAGTTAACCCAGAGAGGTTAGATAGTAAAGTTAAAAGAGTGCAAAACACAAAGAGAGTGGAAGAAATGTTTTACACATCTTGGGCACCTTGTGGTCGCTATCCACATATCCCCTAGATGAGGACCCCTGAGTGGGCCTATATAACTTAATAATATTAATAACTTCGATCACGTAAAATGGATAATTAATAAAAAATTTAGCCCATTTATAAAAATTCAGCCTGCGCATGTTTGTGTTCGCAAAACCCGAAAAGCAGCCCGTCGATTGTAATGAAACTTTGTACTGCTGGTTTTCAGGTACGGAGAGTGTTTAGCCACTAACTATTATTCTCTAAAACCATTAGGTGAAGAGTTCACTTGAAACGAAAATTTAAAAATCCCTCTAGTGCTCTCAGTTTTTTATGTTTCAATGAAACTCAGTACGTGCTTTTAACGTGAACCAAGGTAGATACTGTTAAAAATCAGCAAAATCCGGTTATTAGAAATGGGCGTTTACCTGAAATTTGAAATTAAAATTTGACTCTAGCAACCGCCATGTTTGGATCGTTGCAATGTATACCATACAGTGTAATTGACCAGTAATTTTCTTTTAACCTTATTCAATTAAAAATAAAACACATATTTAATTTTTTTTAAGCATAGCAGCTCATGCCGGGAATTTGGTATTTTATGATATTTAGTTTTGAAAAATGCTGAGTAGAGATACTGCGCAGTTGGAGTTACTATACCCGATTGATGGCAAATACTGTAATGTTAAATTTATTAGGTTTCGATTAAGAAGATCAATTTAGAACCCATTTTAAATGGGATAATGTTTTCTCAAAAATAACACTACAAATCTATTTGGTTAGGAAAATTAATCGGATAAAAAAAAACATTTTTTTATTTTTTGAAAATATGTAACTTATGTAGGCATATATAGCTAATGCTCTGGAGTTAACAATAAAGTTAATCTCCTTCTTGCTTCCCAATACTTGGATGTCACATCTTGATAATTTTATAGAGCTACACAGTTTGTTAAATGTTCTCTGTCCATTTCCACACCTTGAGAACACAATATACACTCAGGATACATTACTACACCAATTGTATGAAGATGTTTTCCTAAGCAGTCATGTCCTGTAGTAAGACTCAGTATAGTCTGAGAATTGAATTAACACTTTTGAAAGAAGGATTTTGAGAAGGATATATGGACCAGTAAAAGAGAATGGAAAATGGAGAAGGAGGATAATAAGGAAATCTATGACCTTTTTAAGAAACCTGATTTATCAACTCTTCTGAAATTAAAAAAAAATGCAACGTATCGGACACGTTCAAAGAATGGACAAAGGATGTATACCTAAGAAAGTGATGACGGAGGATATGTTTGGGAAGCAGCCAGTGGGGAAACCTAGGAAAAGATGGATTGACTCAATGAAGGAAGATGATTATCAAATCTTGAACTATAGTATCTGACAACAGAGAGGATTGGATAGAGAACATTTGGAGGTCTCACATCAAGAAGGCCCTGGCCCGCTATGGGCTGTAGCGCCATTGGAAGAAGAAGAAACCTCAGTAAAGCTACCGCAGATTTTCATGGCAGTTCCGGAATTGTGGATGGATTTTCTAACAGTATTTTAATATTTCTGTATCCTACTTTTTTAATTAAATTGGAATTGCAATTGTCATTAAATTTGTCTTAATCATTATTTTAATTCATTCATAAGAAAATGCAATGTTACTTTTTGGAAATATTGAGTTTTGAAAGTAAGTTCCTCGTATTTTTACATCGTATTTGTTTTATACTTGGCAGAGGATGTAAGTGTGGTGCTATGGAATGAAGTACTTTGATAGTTTGACGTTTTAATGTAATGTAGCGTTTGATTGGTAATTAGAGTAGGTGATAGTTTGATGAGTGTTTGTTTGAAGCAATCACCTTCAAATGAACGAATCCTGCGTATGAAGTGGTCATCGCATGCTAAATACAGCTTCACGTTAATTAATTCCATTTTACGCGATCATTATTGCACAAGTTCGTAATACGAAATTCCTTTTAAACGTTCGAAATTTACTATATTAATGGGATTACCAAGTTATTCCATCATTTGATCATTGGATTGTATTGTCATTTTGGACTAATTTATATAATTTGCTGTAATTCTTGATTTTAAACGTAATTTCCTGCTGACATTACATCGCCAACATTCATTCATAAGCATGGAAAGTATTTTTATACTTTATGCTGTATCTAATATGTGGTATAAGTCCTCCATCTGAATATTTCGGGGTTCGTAAAAGAACCTCAACTCTAAATAAAAATATTTCTGAGCAAAACTTAACGGACCTTCATCCATCCGAGTAAAACCTTAGTTTCCTACTAGATATCGATTGGAAGCGATGTACTAACCATGTATCACTCGCTGACATTTGTAGGAAAATAGGGTGAAGTGAGGAAATATCGATCACTTTAGTAATTGGTCAAATAATGTAATACTACCCCTAGAAATGAGTTGAAAAAACGAGAATTGGTTACTGTTTTATTACTACTTAGAAATACATAAAAATACAGACATACTATCAACTAACCTGAAAAAAAAAATGTATTCTAGTACATGGGTTTGATCGGAGTTCCCCGCCGATATTTGGGTAATTCCGATCACCTTATTTAAAGCTAAAGAAAAATCTGATATACAGAAAAATGCAAAAGTTACTGTCTATGAGAACAAAAATCACACACGTAATTCTGTGCTGTGTCATATCCACTGCATTCTGCATGAACCTTCTGAACGTGACGTGGATCTGTACCACAATTTGCTGTCTCGGTCTACATCACAACACGTATATTTTATCAGGTGCTTAAATGTATAGATTAAAAAATGAATAATGAAAATAAAAAACAGAACAATGAAGAGTAACTTCTACCACTCGGGTAATTCCGATTAGTACTCTTATCCCAGCGTGCCAAGTTGGAAATTATTTGGCACTTTTCGAATTGCCCAGTGTTGAGGCGAAAAATAGCCAATACAGTTTTCCTCGGTTTAGAAGGTGTATTTTGAATTAGGTTCGTCCAGTGTTTCTGAGCTGACCTAGAGTAAGTGTAATTTCAATTTTGAAAGTTTTTTATATATTTCTTCTTCTTCTTCTTCTTCCCTTGGCTTCCTTCATAACATCTGCCCATTCTTCTCTATTCCTCACGTTCCGTCTCCATCTTTTGGAGTTTACTTACGTCTTCCTCAACCTTATACAACCATCTTAGTTTCTGTTTTCCAACCTTTCTTCTTCTTTCGGGTTTCCCTTCTAAAATCCTTCTTGAATTTCTTTCATGGTCCACCTGCAACAAATGTCCTATCCATTCCAGTCTCTGCTATTGCTTGCAGAGCTACGTTGCAGACTTTTTTGTAGGCTTTGGTCACGAAAATTAGGAATGATCTTTGGATCTGCGTTAAGGGGCTACCGGACATTGGCATCTTTTAAAAGAAATCTAAATTTATATTTGCTCTAAACTCGACTTCATTATTATCCAGTGTAAGATATATATATATATATATATATATATATATATATATATATATATATATATATATTAATTGGTGTTTCCCGTATAATGTATCATATTTATATTATTATTATTATTATTATTATTATTATTATTATTATCGTATCATTATTGTTATTACCCTATAAAATGTTGTCTGTACATGACATTTACATTGCTAGATTTATTGTATCTTTGACTGTTTATAATTAGTATAGTGTACATCTATATTTGTCAAATATTTATTTGTATTTGTGCTGGTTGAGTGGAAGAGAGGGCCTTATGGCCTTAACTCTGCCAGAATAAATAAAGTATTATTATTATTATTAATTTGATAGTAGCTCTTCTGGATAATGATTGGCTCCAGGCCTCCGCCGCATAACTGAGAACTAGGAGGATTGCATGATTATAGATCGTGAAAAGATGGTGGTAAGATGTTCCTCAAGATGTTTTGTAACATCGGATTAAGTTATTTCGAAGCTTCAGTAATTTGTTTTCTAGGAATTGAGTGTGTGGAAACCAGTCCATTTCGAAAGTGGGTTACAATTACGCCAATGCCAGGAGAGTAACCAGAAATTTCGAAATGACAACCTGGGGCATTGAATAAAAAAAACATTTGTACTGTAGTTATTAAAAGAAATTCCCATCTGAGTCCGATGCACCGATAGAAGCGAGAGTACAGTTATTCTGTGAAATAATAAAAAGTTTTATTGAGTTCACGAGTTGTATTTAGAATAGAGTGGAAAATCAAGTAAAATTTGCTATGCAGAAATAATTAGCAGTTCTACCAATAATGTAACGAAATAATATAACGAAGCGTTAATTTATGCTATCAATACACAACTACCAACTGATCCCACCAAACTTTATTAAATCTGCGATTGTTGTTTGGTATTCGCAGAATATCTGCTGTATTAATCATAGCACTAATTACCAATTAATTCAAATTCAATTTACTTTCAAAATCACGTGCAAATTAGCAACAGAAATAATTTTCACTTAGCGTCACTGAATATGAACAAGGCACCTCACTACGCAATACACCGTGCCCACAAATATAGTATCATACTTTAAACTACTACTACGTCGCTTTGGATAATCGTATTTAAATGGAATTGGTGACAATCAAAAGAGAAACTCAGAACGTTTTTGCTATACCTCGTAGAAATTGAATGTGGCCCCCGCGAATGACGCTGCAGGCATTCACATTTAACCTGTCTGCTAAATATTCAACAATGAATCCATATCGACTACAAAAACATGATTAAATTTAGTTTAGTTTAGTTTCTGTATTGTTGTCCATTATCCTCCATTGTTGACATAGCACAAAACCTTTTGAGTTTCTCTTTTGATTGTCACCAATTTCATAGAGATACGATTATCCAAAGCGACGTAGTAGTCGTTTAAAGTATGATGCTATATTTGTGGACACGGTGTATATTATGACAAAAACATTTAAGACAGTATTTTACGTATTAATTGATATATGTACGCTCGAGTGTTGATATGGCGAGGGCATAATTTTTCAACCATTACGTAATAGTAACTATATTACGATGCGAAGTTGGGAAGTGGTTTTTACAGAAGTGAGGAAACGTTTCAAAATCGAGTGATAGCTGGGTTTTCAATTTTCGAGATTCTGTAAAACACTTCACAAGCGTGCGTTGTACATTATTTTTTGTGCGATGGTGTTTTCAAAATAATAAATAACAGTAAAATAATATTTTTGTTGGAAATATTTGCGTGCATTACAAACAGCTGACTAACTTTAACTGTGTGGGCAATGTTTATTAGTTGAGACTGCAGGAGGCCTTGACATCAGTCAGTCTTAAAATGGCGACAAGTACGTATTTATTGTTTTATATTGTTTCAAATAAAGTGATTTGCAGTGATTTGTTTCGTATAATGTATATTAACACTAACTTTTGGATATATTTTTGTAAATACATTGTGTGTAGCATACATAAAGAGTAGTGGTTTTATTTCCCGCACGAGATTTGTAAGGTTTGTAATATGTAATATTACAGTGTAGTTATTTAGGTTGGCAACCCTCAATTGTAGGAAGTTGAACTTTCAGTCATGGTCGTCATTGTTGTAAGTACGACAAAACGCACTTTCGTGCTAAAAAGTCTTTCGTTCTTGTAACGTGAAACATATTTTTTATATCCAAAAATGGCGTTTTTCTTATAACGAACGAAGGAAAAGGTGGCAATGATGAAAGCAATTCCCAGTTTGCCACATCTGGAACCAATTGAAGCTCCCTGGTGGCTAATTCCTTAGAGGTTAACAGTTTGGAGTTTAACCAATTAACCCTCGCGAATATAGCGGCGTTGGTGTTCAGTCGAATCCGATGTGGAATTGGGTGGAATGAGGTGTTACCCCTCTAGATTAGGGCATCCGAAACCACACTGCCGGACTAGCAGACAGTCAGAAAGCCGACAGTACGGAATGAGCCACATTACCCTACCTCTAGTATTATCGCCTCACTATGATGGTTGTACGCGTTTATATAAAAAACGCGTGGATGCCGCGGGACAGTGATTAAAACATGCGGAATTACATATCACTGAGCAAACATAAAATAAAACTTTTTTTGTCTCAGAAAAAGAAAAATAAATCGGGATGCTGAATAGTATTTTTCTCTCCTGGAGATTCAAATATGATATCGGTTTTTCGCCATCCCGCAAAGTTTCCGAGAGATAGGAATTTATACTTTCAAACCCTTCAATATTTTCCTACATTCGTAACCACACAATATTCGAACATTATTGACTCACCGTATAACGTCCTACATGACGATTTTCTTCTTAATTTGGCCTGTGGAGCATTCCCTCTTGATGGTCCTCAACAATAATCCGGACCAGCATTATTAATGATTTTTCCATTTGCCTTGATATTCTCTTTTTCCATATAGCTGAAATCTCCTGAGTTATGCTCATTTGTTTTATTTTTACAATGGACCAAAATAGTTTATAAAAAAATAATAATTATTTAAAAAAAACAATCCATTAATTAGCATTGACTTAAAAAAAACTTTGGATGATGGAGAAATTCCGAATACATATTTGAAAACACGATAAAAAACTGCATTAAGTACGACTATTGGTACTCATGAGACAAAACTCATGTTGACCAGTGTTATTATAATGGCGATAGTCGGCATCTTTGTATTTAATTATAGGCCTATACGAGCATAACAGCTGCGGGGAAACAAAGCGAGCCACTAGACAACCTTCATAGTGGATAATATAGGACTGATTTCATTAGACTGGGACCATCGGGGAGGGGGGAGAGGTGTCTGCTGAATATATATATATATATATATATATATATATATATCCGTGGACATCACTTTGCTGTAGCATATGTCCTATATTACGAACAATTGGGTTAGAATGACTTGATAACTTGTAATATGTGAGATACATTTTGGTCAATTGTAGTTGCAATATACGTCATTTGTATTGACTTAGGCTTTCAAGGCCGGAGTTGCTATGATGATCTTGAAGAAGATTTCCGGGCTGTAGACTGTGGTCTCGAGGCTTGAAGTTCCCCGACGTTTCCCCAGAGACTGCGTCTGGTATCCTCAAGGGTTGTCTTCATAGGCCGTGGTCGGGGAACTTCAAGACAACCCTTGAGGATGCCAGACGCTGTCTCAGGCGAAACGTCGGGGAACTTCCTTCAAGACAAACCTTGAGGTTGTCAGACGCTGTCTCAGGCGAAACTTCGGGGAACTTCAAGCCTCGAGACCACGGCCTTACAGCCCGGAAATCTTCTTCAAGGTCATAATATACGGCATTATTTGTACTCCATTCTTGTAACGTACAATATTTAATTTTATACCCAAAATGGAGGTAATAGTCATGGTAGTAGAACTTGGTGTGTCGAACATGGTAGACGACCTAAAACGTACATGTATCATTGAATTCTAACAAAAGAGAGGATTATTTTATTTATATATCCATCGCACTAGAACACCGTAGAGTTGATTTTCATTCCACTCGTCTCCATAATACTGGGATAGCACAATAGATCTTAGAGATCGCCGTGTTCGGGGCGCTTTCTCCTTAGTGTGAATAAAGATCTAAAGAACTGTACAGTGAAATAATTAGTTATAGTTGTATAAAATTATACATTCATATTATGTTTCTTACAAGGGAACTCTCAAACATGCTGAAGCATATCATCAACTTTCTCTCAGAGAAGCTTGTGATGTATCAAGACCGTATCAAAAATAAACTGTCTGCCATTTTAATTGCAAGGCACAGGAATCGAAGCCAGAATCCAGCAATGGTAACCCACTTTACGGAACAGATGGACTCCCTGCTTGAATAAGAGCGGATTGGAGTGAGGCGGGACGCGGCGGGAACTGCAAGTAGTGAGGGTTATCCTGCCTAACGAGTCGCGAATTGTATTACTTTCCCATAGTCTAAATGAGAGATACTTACTTAATACTTAATACAGGCTTTCCACTTTACAGCAATTTGCCTTTGATTCCTGCCTTCCAGAGATTCCTATCTTCCCATCGTCCGTCTTCCAAACCCCTCTTCATCATGGCGTCATATATTCCCTCATACCATGCCCTTGTACTTCTCCCCTTCTTCCTTCTGCCTGGTACCATCCAATCCAACACCTGTTTAGGCCACTGGTCTTCCGACATCCGTTGTACATGTCCATACCACTGTAGAGATCTGGCGTTTAATTTTAATGTCTTATAGTTAAAAAGAAGCAGCTGAAATGAGATTTCAGAGAAGTGTGGCTGGCTGCAAACGTCTAGATAAAAGAAGAAGTGAATATATTATAAATGATCGAAATATTTTTAAACTTTTAGATAAAGTAAAAGATTCAAGAAAAAACTGGAAAGAACATGTTCAAAGAATGAAAGATTATCGTATTCAAAAAATTATACTTAATTACAACCAAGAGAAGACAGGAATATTGGTAGATCAAAAAAAGAGATGCATTCAACTTTTTCAATGAGAATCTATGAGACCGGAACAAGGCACATGGGCTTAATCCGTGTTTGTTGTTGTTGTTGTTGATGATGATGATGATAGTTAAAAACGGAACACATATTTTTTTTGGATACGCCCTTGGTATATCACAACACGTCTTTGGGAGAAATTTCTAGGTTGGTTTGGACATGCAATGGTTGGAGTTCCCTTGGACAGAATATCGATAATGCTAGCGAAACATTTTGTTTAAATGTTTTTAAACAATTCTAGCTTAAACAAATGAAATTGTAATGTCAAAAAATAAATTTGCGATTTACTTTTTATATCAGTTTTTACAGTAAATCAAATATATGACGACCACCTTCCTGGAACATGACTTCCATTATATATGTTTGAGCATCAGATTGCTATCACAATTTCCACGTATGATGATATTTTTTAATTATTTTAATGTAGAATTCGTGTAACATTGATTTCCAAGAAGAGTAATTTCCATCAGCAAATATTAAGTTAGAAATTATTTGAAGAATTATTTAATATACAATTTGTTAAAAGTGTTATGAATTCAGATTGAAGTTCTGCATTCCAAAATACATGCGGAAGAATTTTGTTCCTCACTTTTATATTTTAATAAACGGTGTTTAAAACACAACATCGCTCCAAACTATACCAAATTTAAAATAAACAATCAAAATTATTCAGCAAAACGAAAACAAGCCGAAATAAACCGGATGAAAATGAAATAAAGTAATCGCTTTTCAGGGGCCACAACCCAGATGAACAAAAATTAAGTATGATAAAATTATTGAACAAATAAAGGAATTTAAATATGTAGGATATATTCTTTTTTCCAAATGCCCTAGGTTGTCATTTCGGCATTTCTGGTGTTCTCTCCTGGCGAGGCGTATTTGTAACCAACTTCTGAGGTTGGGGCGCCTTGAAGGCGGGGTTACGCTGCCCCGATGATATGAGAGTTGATGATGATGGTGGTAAAGTTGCGCCAGGAGAGGCCTTAAACTAAACTTAAGCTTATTAGGCGAATATGATATTGATGATAATGATGGCCATATGGTGTTCGAGGACTGTTTGGCAACCATATGGTGTTCGAGGACTGTTTGGCAATAACGTTTCCTGACACATCTTAGAGGTGAGGAAAAACTCCGAAGAAATCTCACCCAGGAATCTTGTCCCGACCGGTGATCGAACCTGGGCCCGCTGCGCGACAAGGCAGCACGTTACCTTGAGACTACAGCGGTGGACAATTAAGGATATGGTACAGGATACAGGGAAATTAATGACGTTCAACTGAAATTAAATAGATTTAGATAATTCTGCGAAACAATGGAGAGAACATTGAAATATACAGTACAAAAACAAACATTACTGAAATTCTATAGCCTGATTGCAATGTCACCACTTCTATGTGGCAATGAGTACTGGACATTAACTGCAAACCCGTTAAAACAAATAGAATCTTCAGAAATGAGATTTCTTCGATTTGTAGCAGCTTGTACGTTGTTAGATTACAGGAGAAACATGGACATCAGGAATGAACTGAATGTACGGCCAATTACGGTAATGATCTAAAAATATAGGACTAATTGGAGGGACCATGTTCAAGGCATGTCACCACCTAGAATAGCAAAAGCCATCCTGAACTACAACCCTATAGGGGAAAAAAAGTGTTGGTCGACCTATGTGGAGATGGCGTGACCAGTTTTAAACTCGAAAAGGCCAAAATGTCTAAACCTTGAAATAGATGATGATGATGATGAAGTTCTTATATATAAAAAGAAACAAAGTTATCACTATTTATCTCAACGGAAGTTTAATATAAATGTTATCAGTATTGACTCTACAGTCAGTCAGGCTAAAGACAAACTTAAAATTTTAAATACAAAATTGACGCTACGCAAAACAATATCAAATATATTTTAGTAAACAGTCCACTGCTGTGGTCTCCAGGTAGCGTACTGCCTGTCACGCAGCGGGCCCGAGTTCGATCCCCGGTCGGGACAGTTTTTCTGGGTGAGTTTTTTATCGGGGTTTTTCCTCACCTGTAAGACAAATGTCAGGAAAACTTAAAGACCCAAACGGTTCTCGAACATCATCTGGCCATCGCAATAATCATCATTCACATTCACCTTTGATTAAGCTTAGGATTAGGGACTCTCCTAGCGCACCACTATCATCATCATCACCCATCATATCATCGGGACAACGTAACCCCATGGGTTATAAGTACGCCATGCCAGGAGAGACACCAGGAATGTCGAAAGACAACGTGGGGCATTTGCAAAAAAAAATAAACAAAGTATAAAACGCAACATCACTTCAAACTATGCCAAAATTAAAATAAGCAATAAAAGTTATTCGCAAAAAAACACGAAAACAAGCCGAAATAAACTAGATAAAAAAATAAATTTCTTATACTAGGGCATTCGATAACTAATGGAAACACTGTTGCAAATCAGCGATCCTAGTGGTGACTATTGTAATCTTGTAGTATATTGTTGAGCAGTCTTTGTTGTGTAAATTTATAATATTGAAAAGCCTCGAAGTAGTAATATTTTGTGAATACATTCAGTAGTAAGTATTACTGCCTTAAAAAAGATGTTCAGTGGAAATTATTTAGAAGATGGAATTAAAAAGTACCACCAAATTCAAGAGACAGGAGCCTTTGTGACTATAACTTATTATCAAAGATAAATTTACCTCTACGTGGCATTCGATTGCAATCAAGAGTTGATATCCAGAAACCTCTAGATAGATTAGATGAAAGAGATATCCAGAACTGGTGCTGCAGATGGAGTGCTAGTAGGTCTTCCAAGAATTTGACAACGTATATTTGACTTGACAAGAGACTATAAATGAAGTTCGTAATGTCAAAAGTAACCTAAATATTTTTTGTGCTGTTATAGCAGCGTTGCCGTTACTTATCAAATATCCTAATAAAAAAATTGCGAAAGTGACTATTTACCTCAACGGAATTTTAATATAACTTTTATAAATTAGTTCCTGTTTTGTATTTACTTCTAGTATTCGTTGCAAAAACGGAATAATATCAACTTGACTGATATAAAATGTATATAGTTTTTTATTCTTCTTTCTCTTCTTCTATAGGGGTTAGGCATTTCTGCCTATTTCTGGCCCCAAAATAGTGTACTGTATGTTTTCATCCATCCATCTTGTCAATGGTCGTTTTCTAAACATCCGCCCTTTGTGTAACAGAACCTACATTTTTCTTCTTCCTCCTCCTTTCATGGTTTAGGCCGAATGGCTGTTGCGGCCTCATTTCATCTCTATCTTGGTCGTCCAGGTACCCGCCATCCTCTTGGTTTATATGGCAGAATTGTTTTCGGTATTCTCTTATTGTCTATTCTTCCCAATTTTTCCTTGCATTTATGTCTAACTAAACTAACCCACTTTCATTATCGAACCCGTAGGTTCATGGCTGCGCGGACAAACTCTCCACACATCCCTATCCTCAGATAATATTTTCCACTCATCCCCTGTATAATTTACTTCCCTCAAATCATGGTTAATGTTATTCTTCCACATCATTCTTTTTCTTCCAACTGGGCGTGTTCCCTCTGGTTTTCCTACAAGAAGCTTCCATGCAACTTTTTCTGTACCCATTCGTGCCACATGTCCTGACCATCGCAGTCAATGAGATTTAACTCTTCTTATTATATCTGATTTTCTATAAAGATCATGTAGCTCACTGTTATGTAGTCTTCTCCATTTCATGTCTGTTCATCTCTCTTTAGTCCAAAAAGTTTTCCTAAGAACTTTATTCTCAAATACTATTAATATTTTCTCCTCCCTTAAAGTAATAGTCCACGTTTCGTGTCCACTGGGAGAATACCCGTTTTATATACTTTCAGTTTAATTCTTTTTGTGAGAAGTTGGGACGTCAACAGTCCCTGTAATACATATAATAGCACGCAGTTCTATATTTGAGACTATATTCAATTCCCTTGTTTACCTGATTGCTATTTGTAATTATTATGTCTAGGTATTTGAATTCAGCCACTTCTTCAACATACACCTCCATTAATATAGCAAGCAAGTTTTTTTTTTTTTTTTTTTTTTGCATGAGAAATTGTTATCGAAAAATCCAAACAGCAGTGTCTTAACAATCAAGAAGTTAGTGTGAGGCTGTAAATACAATTCTGGACGTTATCTCTGCACGCATAAACACATTTTATGGCGCAGTTAGACATCAGTTTTATAGCTCATAAAAAGAAAGACTTTCAGAAGAATAAAAAAATGCTTTCTATATTAACTGAGCTTTATACTTTAAAAACTTAATTTTCTTTACCTATAGACTTCTTCCGCCTAATCCCACTGCCTGTTATATTTCACTATTGTTGCTGCTCGACATTGCAACTCGTTTCCAACAAATATCATAGATTGGCAAACATTAGGTCTAAATATGTTTAAATGAATTGATTCAGTCAATCCCAGTTGTAAATCCGTTACACGTTACTTGAAACATGTACTCCGTACTAATTATGTTTATCAATTGGTAATACATTGGAATTTAGAAAAAAAAAAACATCAAGATTCTATGCCACCATACCACATAGGCCTACATAAATTTAAGTAAAAAAAACACACAACTTATTGTTGCAATATGCGACTAATTTCCTGAGAGAAATATATATGTTGATTTTTCCCAGAAATGTGAGAAATGCCTCAAAAGACGAGAGAGACTCGTCGGCAGTAAAATGGTTTCAACTCAGACAACGAGATACATTCGCTTAATTCTGCTATTATGTATTTTGCAATTTTTGTACATTCCTTGGCAGGAAAATTTTTGTTAAAATTAATGAATAGTAGAGGAATGTGTTTTTGCCTTCACTGTTATTGTGATCTGAAGTACCGTTATCGTTTGTTTGTTTTGAATGTCTGAATATAGACAATATATTTTACGGTAACTTAAATCCTGTTTCTGGGGAAATGCATTGAGAATTTAAACCCAAAGCGAATGGTTTAAAATGAAGTGACAAATCCGGCTGAACCTAAAATCACCATATTTAGTGTGTAAAATACATATTAGCAATTGCTCAGACAGTGAAGTTAACTTATCGCAAAAACCCGCTAACAAACAAGTGAACGCTAAACTAAACTGGTGTAAAATAACTCGCCCATTTTCTCACCTTAAGTTTCTCACTAATGTAGGTGGTCTCCTGAGATAGAATCCTCTTTATATGTGAGTAAATATGTTGGTAATTGGATAAAGTGGGAACATGTGTTATCACATTAGCTAACAACGCTAGTTAACCATTTCTCTAATAGAATATTCATAGGTGGCACTGTGGCATAACATAGCCAAAAAAAGTTAATCTGTACGATACTTTTTATTCTCACTATAGTAAATTTGCACTGTTATAGTTTTTTTTAAAGGAAGGAGAGATTCTACAATTATTTTCAAACCGTACAACCGCATTCTTCTAAGGCAAGGTTTGTGAAATAGGACGTTTCACAACTATTTCTTTTAAGAATAAGAATAAATTTCATTCACAATTAAATGTTGTTCACAGTATTGACACCCGAATGATCAAGTGTTTGTGCTCGGGTGCAGTTCAGTTACAGAAGTAACACATATACAATATATTCATTACAAAAGTTATAGTTAAAGAAAGAGGGGAAACAAAATATATAAATTTAGGAGCCAGTTTCAAGACATAAAAATAAATTCTGACTCATAAAAAAAAGTAATACAAGGGGGAATAAAATTGGTAAAACAATATAGAATAGTTTAATACCAGACTAAAGATGGTAATTAAATATTGAGAAATAATGTAAAACAATACAAATTTAGGAGAAATTTTCAAAATACAAAACTCACTCTCACACCCAAAGAATTATTGCAAAGGAGAATGGTACAAACAAAAACATTGTATGCCATATAATAAATTAATACCAAACCGAAGAAACTAATTAAATACATTATATTTAAATATCATATAGTTTAGAGATATTATATCCATGTACAAAACTATTATAGACTATAGCTCTATATGGAGAACAAGGCATTGTTTAACATGTAATTTATTAGCGGGCTATAGATGCAAATTGGTAGATTCCCACAAGAAGTGCAGGTAACATGACTATGGTATAAATATCATGGCTTTCCGTCTCTTCGTGTTGAAATCAGTTGGCGCGATCTTTCCTTCCTTAGAAAAAATGAACTATAACAAGTAACTACTAAAAGTAGTATTTTTATGAAACAGATTGCTGAAAAAAAAAAGATTATTAAAATTATCATCATCTTCCAAACAAGTTTAAGGTTCAAAATTTGTTTCGGTTTCAGTGAAGCATTCTCGGTCAATCTTTTTCTTGGACATCCCAAATATCTCTTCCCTTGAGGACGATATTAAAGATTGAATTTCGGAAGTATATTACGATTCATTCGATACACGTGAGTTTTCCACTGTAACTGGTATTTGTTTATAAATTGTGAGATTGGTTGTAATTCAATTGCTTGCATGATATCTTCATTTGTTTTGCGATCCATAAATATTAAAGTTCATTTTCCATATTATTTTTTATTATTGTGATATTCCTTGCTTTCCCTTGTGATCTTCATATCAAAACACTTAGAAAATAATACTAAACAATCTGTGGAATTTTTTAGTGACTTACGGAAATTCAGTATGGTACTTTATCACTGTGGTGTAGTAATAAAGAATGCTGTATGAGAAACTATGGCAATTGAGTACATTTTTTTGCTTTGTGTTTGATGTGATTTTCCCGTCGTGCTTACTGTTATGGCTAAAAGGCAAAGCGTGTTCTGTGACGATTTACTTGGTTGCCCGCTGTCTCTCATATTAAATGCAATCAACACACGTGCAATAGAAACTCTCTCCCTCTACCTCTATATCTCGTTCTCTCTCTCTTTCTCCACTCTTTCTTTATCTCCCCTCTTTATTTACTTTATTTTTTTCCTCTCTTCCTCTCTTCTCTTTCTAACCACTTTCTCTATCCTTTCTGTTTTCCCCAATTTTTTCTTTCTCTCATCTTACCTTTTTCTCTCTCCTTTACTATTCCTCTCTTGTTTACTTTTTCTTTCTCGTTCTCTCTTTCCCTCTAATTCATTCTTTCAATCTCTTTTTCTCTTTCTCTCATCTTTATTCTTTGTCTCACCTTTTATCTTTCCTTCTTTCTCATTCTTTATCTCTCCTTTTCTCTTACTTTTATCTTTCCTTTTCTCTTTATCTCTTATTATACTATTTCTCTCTTGTTTACTCTTTCTCGTTCATTTTCTCTTTCTCTCTTCTTCGTTCTTTCTATATCTTTTTCTCTTTCTCTCCTCTTTTTCTTTAAATCAACTTTTCTCTTTCCTTCTTCTTCGCTCTTTCTCTCTCCTTCCCCTCTTCTCTCCTCCATCTCTCTTTCTCTCTTCTTCTTTCTTTCTTACTCTTTTTCTATTTCTCGTCTCATCTTTCCCTCCATCACTCTTCTCTCTTCTTCGTTCTTTCATCTCTTTTTTCTTTTCTCTCTCCTCCTTTTTCTTTCTCTCACCTTTTCTCTCTCATTCTTCGCTCTTTCTTTCTCCCTCTCTCTTTCTCCTCTCCTTTTTTCTTTCTCTCACTCTTTATCTCTCTTCTCTTCATCTCTCCTTTATTTTCTTCTCCTCTCTATCTTTTCTCTTTAATCTCTTCTTTCTCTTCTTTCTTCTTTTCTCTATTCTCCTCTCTTCTCTGTTCTTCTCTCACTTTTTCTCTTTCTCTCTCTATCTCTCTTTCTCTTTCTCCTCTCCTTTCCTATTTCTCTCTCTCTCTCCTTTATCCTCTTTTCCTCTCTTCGTTCTTTTCTCTCTCCTTTTCTATTTCTCTATCCTTTTATTTCTTTCTCCTCTCCTTTCTCTCTCTCCTTTCTCTCTCGTTCTTTCTCCTCCCTCCTCTTTCTCTTCTCTCTTTCATTTCTTCCTTCTTCTCTTACTCTTTTCTCTATCCTTTTCTCTTTCTCTCTCGCTTTTCTCTTTCTCATTTTCATTTCTCTCTCGCTTTTCTCTTTCTCTTTCTTCTCTTTTGCTCTTTCTCCTCATTTCTTGTTTCTCTTTCTCATTTTCTATTTCTGCTCTCTTTCTCTTTTCTCTTTTCATTTCTGTCCGTTCTCTCTCTCCATTTCTCTTTTCCTATTTCCTCCGTTTCCTCTTCTTTCTCTCTCTCCATTTATCCTTCTCATTTCGTTTTTCTCTCGATATTCCTTTCATATTTCTTCTCTCCTTTCTTTCCACTTTCTTCCCTCTTTCTTTTCACATTCTTCTCTTTCCTCCTCAGCTTTACTCTTTCTTACTCTCTTCTTCTCCTACCTCTCTCTCTCTTCCTCTCTCCTATCTCTTTACCCTTTTCTCTTCCATATTCTCTTCCTTCCCTCAATCCTCTCTCTCTCCATCTCTATTCTTCTGTCTCTGTGTGTGTATAAGTATTAATTAGAAACATTTTGTAAACTATAATTAGAATTTTGTTTATTATAAAATACTTCTAACAACGTCTTTGATTTCCCTAATAATAATAATAATAATAATAATAATAATAATAATAATAATAATAATAATAATGATGATGATGACGATGACGATGATGATGGTGACGGTGACGATGACGACGATGATGATGATAATACTTACTTACTCACTGGCACTATCGAACCCGTAGGTTCATGGCCGCGCGGACATACGATCTCCATACATCCCTATCCTGAGCTAATACTTTCCAATCATTCCCTGTATAATCTACTTCCCTCAAATCATAGTTAATGTTAATAACAATAATAATATTAATAATAATAATAATAATAATATTAGTAATATAATAATAATAATAATAATAATAATAATAATAATAATAATAATTTTTATTCAATGCTCCAGGTTGTCATTTCGATATATCTGGAAATAATAATAATAATAATAATAATAATAATAATAATAATAATAATAATAATAAGTAAAATCTCTCCTTGTGTCTGGCATAACACCGGGACCAGGAATGAAAAAAAAACCACTGCTACAGTATTGGAGGTTAGTGGTGCGGAGAAACGAGACCTATAGCGCAACCACAGGGGGAGATAAAACTGGAAGATATGCGTATGGAGAAATGCTTGAATAACGTATTTTTGCCTCAGAAAATCCAAGATAAACCTTATCTGGCTCTGATTATTCCACTACGAAACACTTATATCAGAACACTCAGACAACATCCCTGAACAACCTGTGACATTTCTGTTCCACTCTATGCTTGCTTGATATTGTTTTATATCAAATATCGAAATGTGTATGACGCATTATATTTTTATTTGTACAATGGAACATGGAGTTTTGTGTATTTTTTGAAATGTTGAATGCGATGTTTTCTAAAGGGTAGCGAGAATTTGCAGAAGAGGGTAGGGTTAGAGCTTCCATATTGATTTTAACTCCTCACACCACGCTCTTTTCTGATCTACTGGAATCCTGCTCCTGCTGGGTATACTAGCCCGCTCCACTAAATACCCTTCTCTTTTGTTTGTTCTCTGTTCACTAGAAATAATATACAAAATACAGATATACGTATCTACCTGTGGATTCTCTCCCCACATCATATCTATTCCACTTCATTCCTATTTGTAGAAGCTTCAACATCTAGATACATCACATGTTAAATATCAGTTCAATTCAGAAGTAATGACCTATTGAAGTTGTTCCTTGAATTCTAACCCAAATTCATTAATCTCCTTTGTTAGGAGTTACTGGACTAAGTTAATTTAGTTACACATATTTGCCCACAGATGTCATAAATATAGGCACATCAAAGACCGAACCAATTTTAATAAATGGAGGTGTAAGACAAGGGTGTAGTTTATCATCTACCCTTTTTAATTTGTATATTAATGACATCATCCAAAATTGGTAAAGTAATGTTAATGTAGGTATAAGAATGGACCGTTTTAAAATATTAAACGTTTTAATGTATGCTGATGATGTGGTTATTATTCAATAAAATGAAAATAATTTGCAGTACTCTTTACATAGATTAAATCAGTTATGCCAAGAATGTAATTTTAAAATATCAAAAAGAAAAAAACGAAAATAATGTCATTTTGTGGAAGCGAACAATAAGATCAAAAATCACAATAGACAACAACCCTCTGGAACAAGTAACAAATTTTAATTATTTGGGTTGTAATTTTACTATAAACAGAAAAACTGAAAGAGACGTAAATGTGAAAGTGTCAAGTTTTCAAATGATGTGTAGAACTATACATATAACATTAAAGAATAAAACAAGAAGAGATACTAGATTAAAGTTTTATAAAACATTGGCAGTTCCTGCATTACTTTATGGGAGTGAAACTTGGGTAATGACCAAAAAATTACAAAGTAGAATACAAAGCGTAGAAATGAACTTCCTTAGAAGAACAAAAGGCTGCACAAGAATGGATCGCATAAAGAATGACGATGTAAGAACACAGTTAAATAATAATGATAATAGTAATAATACTAATAATGATAATAATAATCTTCTTCTTCTTCTTCACGGTTTAGGCTTATTTACTAGCCTGTCCCGGCTCCAAATTGCTGCTCTTTCCATGCTTTCCTTGGTCTTCCCAAACTTCTTCTTCCTCGTGGTGAATATCTGTATGCTGCTTTTGGTATTCTATTTTCAGTCATCCTTGCCAAGTGTTATTTCTAGTTTGTTCTGTATTTCTCTATTGTTGTGTTTAATTCCTCTACTTTTATTTGTTGTCTTAATAATAATAATAATAATAATAATAATAATAATAATAATAATAATAATAATAACAATAATAATAATGATAATAATAATAATATCTTTATTTTAGCTGGCAGAGTTAAGTTCTTAAGGCCTTGTCTGCCACTCAACCAGGTTTTAAAAAACAAAAAAAAATAGTTTTACATCTAAATTACAATATACACAAACGATTACATGTTATAAATACAATACAATTAATATTTATAATGTAATTTGATTTACTCTAGATTTAACGAATTAAATATATAATATGTACAAGATATATAAAAGAACGAGAAAAAATGATTAATGACATAGTATAAATTTAAATAAATAGAAAAAAATAATTATTAGACAAAAGGTAACTGTATAAGGGTGACTTAAAAGTGCCAAGTGTGCGGCAATCCCGATATCTTGAGAAAGGAAATATATATTCACTGAATGATAGAATCAAAGAATATAGAGAAAAATGGTTTAGACATGTAGAAATAATTAATGTAACAAGATTACCAAAAGCAGCATTTAACTACAAGCCAAGAGGTTCAAGGAATGTAGGAAGGCCAGTGAAAAGATGGACAGAACAACTGTGAGGCAGAACAGGCAATTTGCCTAGCTCGTGAAGTGAAGAAGAAGAAGAAGAATATATTTGCCCACAGATATCATAAATGGAATGCGGTCAACATATCGCCCCAACTTGACATCTAGCAAGCAATTAGGAGGATGAGGTCGGTAAATTTTGCATACAGGATTTTTTATTCAGGCTTAAGGATCTTTTACGAGCTTGAAAATCTTCAGACTCGGGACCCATGGCTCGAAGTTCCTATTGGAGGACTTGCTCGTTGGATTTTTTCCATCCTAAAAATCTATCGACCGGGCCTTCGGCACCAGAGGCAACAAATACAACAAGTAGTTCACCGCGGCCGACTTGCAATAGGCCTATATACTTCACTTTTTACTTTTTTAGCGTCATATGTATAGCCTATATAATATCATGAAATTACGATGGGAATCTTTTGTAAATATAATACGTGAAATAATTTATTGGTAAAAAGCTGAGTGTGGGTAAAAGGAAGATATCCAGATAGAGAAAGATAACAGTATTGATTTCCGATTGGTTTACAAGACTTTCCCATTGGAATAACTCTTTCAACTCTGCGTAAGGTGGGCCTATAATCTATAATGTAGCTTATAGAGTTCTCATTATACAGGCTGGAAACAAAATATATAGTAAAATTTTCAAACATTGTTCAGGAATGTTACTCAAATATTTCTAACATTCTCGTATCTCTCCCGTTGATTGTCAATCGTGCTTCTGGTTTCCAAGATTACATATCCAAACACGACCTTGCCCTTAGGATTTTTTCAGAGTATTAAAATACTAAACATAGTTTCCTTTGGATGGGAAGTAAAATTATTGGACACTTTTTATAAATTACTGTACGTAAAGTAATCTCAAGCCTGAAAAAATAGACTTACGGGAAAATTTGTTGGATCTTTGATGCCAAGATTTGAATTGCAAAGACTATTTAACTCATGCCCCAAATGGGAGTCAATGACCAATCACGTTTCAATGATTTCTGTTTTACAACCAATCAGAGTCGTGTTTCACGAAATATTTATCAGTGTTAGGATTATCATATATTAAACAAAGCTCCTCCTTTTTAATATTCTGAACAGGTCTGACCGTTATTTTGCAGTGACTGAGCCTATAACAAATACGGCTACCAGATTGTATATAATAGTGCTTACATGTCAACATTTGTAGCAATTGATTATACCACCAAAAAAGAAACCACTGTTTGCACTTTCTTAAATATATTTTTTCCCAGGTAATAATCGAGAAAAATATAATTGTCATATTTACATCATACGACATCAAAATGAATTAATATACAGATTGATGTGTTTCATTTTTTCTCCACTAGAGAGCATTCTTACAATATTGCGTTCCTTTGGCAATAAATAGTATGATCTGGTTGCAGTGATAAACAAAAGAAGCAGTAGAAGCGTACCTATCGTTTCTCATTTGTTTTCAAACATCGCCGTTTACATTAAATATATAAATATTTTAAAATAACTATAGTTAAATAATGATTTGTGAGTAAACAGCTTAATTTTATTCGTTAAATAGTCCTAACAAATGCCACTTTTGATTTCCAAATTCTCTAGATAAATTCACTCCTCACTTCGTGAGTCGTGAATTTATCGATAATTTGGAAATCACTCGTGGCATTACTTATGATAATAACCTAAGCTGTTAAAGGCGAAGATAAGTAAAATACTATACTAATTCCGAGCTAAGTTCCAGTTGTACTGAAATCAAACTTACGTAAGATATTACTCTGCCGACTCTTTATATTAGGGGAACTGTGGTGCTACTTTTACCCGCTATATGACTGAATTGTGTATGGAAATGTGAACGATAGAAACATTCATTCCCCATTCGTGTCACATGTCCTACCCATCACAGTCTTCGACATTTAACTAGTATTATTATTATTATTATTATTATTATTATTATTACTATTATTATTATTATTATTATTATTATTATTATTATTATTATTATTATTATTATAACTGGTTTCACATAAAGATCATGCATGTAGCTCAATGTAATGTAGTCTTTTCCATTCACCCATCTGTTCATATCTCTTTGGTCTTGGTCTATAATTGTTCCTAGCAACTTTATTCTCAAATACTCGTAATCTTCTCTCGTTCCTTAGTGTAAGTCTCAATGTTTCCCATCCTTATAACTGGGATTATAACAAATAACAGTTTATATATTTTCAGCTGTATGTTTTTCAAGAGAAGTTGGAACAAAGAGTCCATGTATTGCATAATAGCATGCATTTTCAGAATTGGACCATTCTTTGTGTGTCTCATTCCTGTTTGTAATTACTGTTCCTATGTATTTTAATTCAGCGTCTTCAAAATTTCCCTCATTTGTCATTATTTGACTACTTCCATTATATAATGTATTTCTGTGTGACCATATATTTAGTATTATTGATATTTAACTCCAGTCCCATTTTCTTGGTGTTACTCTATAGAGCATGTTGGCCATTAGTATCTCTTCGTAATCGCATAATAGTACTACATCATCAGCATAAGATAACAGCTTATTAATACCATTGAGTTGTACACCTTCTTCTAACTTACTGGCACCAAACCCGCAGGTTCGTGGTCGTGCGGACATAAGCTCTCCATACATCCCTACGCCGAGCTAATGTTTTTCAATCTTCCCTGCATAATCTACTTCCCTCGAATCATGCTTAACGTTATTCTCGAATCTTATTCTTTGTCTACCAACTTGACATTTTTCCTCTGATTTTCCTACAAGAAGCTTACATCTTACTTACTTACTCATTGGCACTATCGAATTCGTAAGTTTATGGCCGCGCGGACACAAGCTCTCCATACATCCCTATCCTGAGCTAATGCTTTCCAATCATTTCCTGTATAATCTACTTCCCTCAAATCATAGTTAATGTTATTCTCCCACTTCATTCTAGGTCTTCCAACTGGGCGTTTTCCCTCTGGCTTTCCTACAATAAGCTTTCATGCGCGTCTTTTATCTTCTTCATAGAAATAAATTAATGAATATGTATAATTACTCATTAAAATTATAATCATTTAAGAAATTAATAAAGCGACAGAGGAAGAGTTAACAACTCTTCAGAAATAAGAGATATAAGAACAGGCTCAAACCTAAAAACATTTTCTTTACTAGGAACTTCTTTACAATACAGTACATAGTTTTTCCTACAACCCATTGTAAATGTTTACTCCTTCATAGTCCTAAATCCCTATTCTCTTCATCACTCTCTGTTAATCCTCTCGACGCTACTCCTCTGCACTCCTTGAATCCACTGTTATTTTGGTCTCCCCTTTCTACTGTTCCCCTCCGCTTCAAAATTTAATATCTTGGGTATCCTGTCATCTCCCTTCCTCTTTCCGTGGCCAAACCTTTCAGTCTTCTTTCTTCAATAACTTGTAGAACATATTTTTGAACATCCATTATTTCTCTGATGTTAGTGTTTCTAATTTTGTCTCTTCTTGAGGTTTTAGAAGCTCTTCTCCAAAAGTCCATCTCTGTTCTTAATAGTTTATGTGCTTGCTCTCTGCTTAATGCCCACGTTTCCGCCATACAATAGTATATTCTTCACCAATTAACTATGATTTTTTTTAGTTTTGTTCAGAATGTTTCAACTCCACAACACCGAATTTATCATACATAATGCCACGAATGATTTCCAAATTATCGATAAATTCACGACTCACGAAGTGAGGAATGAATTTATCTAGAGAATTTGGAAATCAAAGAGTGGCATTTGTTAGGACTATTTAACGAATAAATTTAAGCTGTTTACTCACAAATCATTATTTAAATATAGTTATTTTGTAATATTTATAGATTTAATGTAAACGGCGATGTTTGAAAACAAATGAGAAATGTTTGTTACGCTTCATTTGTTCATCACTGCAACCAAAGGATCGCAATATTGTAAGAATGCATCCTAGTGGAGAAAAAAATGAAACACATCAAACTGTTTATAACTAACATTATAGGTTATTAATTAATTTGTGATGCCCTATGATGTAAATATGTCAATTATATTTTTGGAATGCAAATTTCTAGAAAATAATACGTTTAAAAAAGCGCAAACAGTTGTTTCTTTTTTTGTGGTATAATCAATAGCTACAAATGTTTTATATTATATCCCGCAAGCAGTATATGTTTACATTCGTGGACTATATATACAATTTGGTAGCAGCATGCATTTTAAAATTATTACATCTTAATATATAAATTGTTATATTCAACGTATTTCTTAGAGTCAGTCACAGCAAAATAATGATCTGACCTATTCAGAATGTTAGAAAGGAGGAGCTTGATTTTATAGTGATAAAATTAAATTGATAAAATCGAGGTGAAAAACGACTGTGATTGGTTGTAAATAAAAAATCATTGAAATGTGATTGGTCATTGATTCCCATTTGGGGCATGACTTAAATAGTCATTCCAATTGCTATCCTTCCTTGACTAGCTCTTTTGTTCATCTCAGAATTGTTTGTTCCTTCTGACTCTAATATCATCTACTTCTTCTCTTTGTTTTAGGTCCATGACCTATTCCATCCAACATTAACAGTCCCTCCATCTCTTTTTTGATCTTCCAGGTGTCCTTCTCCCAACCTCTGGTAACTTATCTCTTGCTATGTGTACAATTCTATATTATGTAAAGCGGGATATATGTTGGTTCCATTCAAATCTCTTTTCATCCATTCACCTATTGCCTGAATATTCAACTGCCTTCTTATTTATTCATTTCTAATTTTATCTTTCCTTGATTTACGTACAATATTCCTCAGCATATTCATTTCATTTGTTTCTAAAGTGTGTTTTGTTTTAACAATATCTACTCTTGTTTCGGAGGCATAGGTCAATATTAGGCTATCACTGCGTTATATATTCTTGTTTTGGTATCTTTATTTAAGTACTTGTTTTATTCATCGCTGCTTTATTAGCCCGATGTGTGACTTTATTACGTAACGATCACCAGCAACTTATTTCCACACTCTAATATGTCGATGATATAAATGTCTAAAAAGTCCATGACAAAAATTAAAAAAAAAAAAAAAGAAAGCTAAGTGAAAGTTGAAGAGATATGTGGATAGAGAAAGCTGTTACTTTTATATGTGCCTTGAAGATGAAGTATGGTTTTATTATAAGAGTGGGAGACATAGAATACACGACTTGGGAATAAATCTGGGGTAAATTCTTTATATTGAAGTGGTTCAGACGTCAGAAACACCGCTAGGAGAACATAGCTGCAAGGGTTGTTAAGATTTAGTGCCCTTTTTCCCGGGATTGGATTCGAGTTTCTAGCACAATTACGTTCAAACTGACACTAATCGACAAAAAGAAATACTACTGAAGCATTTTACTGGTAAAAAAACTTTTCTCTACACAAACAGATTTTTTTCTGTTTTCCTCTTTTCCATTCGATTTTTATAGCAAGGTTTTAAAAGTAAGAGTAGACAAATCGCAAAGAATATTGAAATGCAATCCACGTTTTATTTCGTTTCACATCGTAAACGACGAGTGGCTGAAGGCTTCCTGATTTGGCGCAGAGCTACGGGATAGCTCTGGTTCGAGCCCTCATGGGGGAAGAAATTTTCTCATGGAATTTCGTCCAGTATAGGATCTGCGCCCATCCAGTATCATGAGGAATTTAGGTACCTACAATAAATAGATGGTACTCGTTGAGAAAATCATATATAACTGCTAGGGTCGCGACATGCTGACCACATGTCAATCCTATACTGACTGGACGTTCATCCACTTATGTAATGAACAAATGTCGATGTGAGACCAGTAAACGCTCTAACTAACGAACTAACTCACTGACACTATTTATGGCCGCTAGGACATAAGCTTTCCACGCATTCCTATCCTGACATAAAGGTTTTCAATCATCACCCGTATAATCTAGTTCCCTCTTATCGTGGTTAAAATTATTCTCCCACCATAATCTTGGTCTACCAACTGGGCGTTTTGCCTCTAGTTTTCCTACAAGGAGCTTCCATTTCCTTCTTTCATTCCCAATTTGTGCTACGTGTCCTGTCCATCACATTCCATGAGACTTAATTGTTCTTATTATATCTGATTTACAATTAAGGTAATATTTTATAAGATTCATACGATGAAGGACATCCCAGTACGTGTAACCCCCTCTACCAGATCTTCAGTGAAACACTAGTTTTGAACCCTGCTGATGATGGGACAAGTCCCGAAAGCGCTACAGATAAATAACTAATAGAGTTGAGGAGACGGACCTTTTAGGTAAATATTTCATAATTTTATACTTCAATAAATGTCATGTAGTTCACTGTTATGAAGTCTTCTCCATTCGCCTGTCTGTTCATATCTCATTGGTCGAGAAAATTTCTTAAGGAATTTGTTCTCAAATGCTCGTAATATTTTATCCTCTCTTAAAGTAAGAATCCATGTTTCGCATACTTATAATACACCTGGGAGAATAGTTTTCCCACCAGGCTAAATAAATATATTCTAAATCTATTCTGTTTTGACGTTTTTTGAGAGAAGTTGGGCTGACAAGAGTCCCTCCAATATATAATAGCATGCATTTCCTGAATTGAATCTATGTTTAATTTCTTTGTGCATCTAATCCCTATTTGTAATTATTGTTCCTAGGTATTTTAATTCAGCCACTTTTTCAAACTTGCCATGCTTAGCATATAGTAATCAATTTAAATAGATAAGTTCGAGTTTGTTAACCAGCAACATTTTATCATTACGTATAGGAGTTCAACACTTAAAAAATTAAAAATTGCTCTGGTATTCGTAATTTTCGATGTTTTGCAATGAAACTCAGTACTATTAAATAAAACGAGGAAGGTATTCTCCAAATATCAGCGAAATACGAACATTGTGTGTGAGAATTTACCCGACACCCGAAATTAAAAGTTGCCTTTTGTTTTCAATGTGGCCCGATACTTTTATATGTAGGCATCAGAAGATGTAGACTTCAAAATGGCATAGGATTCAATTAAGAAGGAGAAGTTATATAACATCCTGCCGAAGTTCAGAATTCCTAAAAAGTAGTTAAGTTTATTGGAATGTGTCTAAATGGAACAAAGATTAGGTTGCGTGTAAGCACACTGTATTCAGATCATTTTGAAATTCACAATGGGTTAAAGCAAGGAGATGCACTGTCTCCTCTACTATTCAATTTTTACTAGAGCATGCTATCAACTCTTCAGAGGGTAAAGAAGGCTCACAACTCAAGGTATTAATAAGCTGTTAGTTTATAGTGATGATGTAGTATTATTAGGCGATAGCGAGAAGATATTAAGGGCTAACACACATTCTCTATTGAGTAATACTAAAACATTTATGTGATCACATATAATGGAAATGGGCAGCTAATGAAAAACTAGAGAAATTTTGAAGAATTCAAATATCTAGGAACAATAATTACAAACCGGAATAGGGTGAACAAATACATTAAACACATGCTAAACTATGGAAATGCATGTTATTATACAGGGTGTCCGAAAAGTCTCTAACCATTTCTGGGGAGGAGCAGTTTAATTGAAATCAAATGTTTGTAGTATCAAAGAAGACACTGTGGACGAAATCACTATAGTTCGACATGACTGTCCTCCATATCGAAGCAGAGCTGTCATCTCTCCTCAGCGCACCTAAACACACGCCGCGACATTGCTCGGGTAGTTGTACGCACCGATGCCGAAAATGCGTTCACGCAGGTGTTGCAAATGCCTAATATAGACCTTGTAAACCTGACTCTTGATGTAACCCCATGTAAAGAAGTTCAAGGGCGTTAGATCAGGCGACCGTGCTGCCCAGATCCGTGGGTGAGCCTCGTCCAATTCAGAGTCCTGGGAACGTCTGGTTGAGGTAATCACGCAAAATGTGCGCTGAGTGTGGTGGGGCGCCGTCTTGTTGGAACACCACCGGATCCAGAATGTTGTCGGCAAACAATGGGGGCTCCAGGAATAGCTCAAGCATGTCCAGGTACGATGTTGAATTGACTGTTGCTTCAGCAAAAAAGACCGTAAATGCTCTCTTGGGTGAGACCCAACCATACGTTCACCTTCTAAGGCGGTGTTTGGTTGTTCATCAGCCCATGTCCTACTCTTGTGGCGATTGGCGAGGCCACAGATATGAAAGGTAGCCTCATCACTGAATTGGTCGTGTTCTAACAAATCTTCGTTGTTTACTGCCTCAATTAAGTCGTGGCACATAGCCTTGCGTGCAGCATAGCCTTCAGGTTCAAGATGATAAAGCACCTGGGATGTGGTAAGCCTTTTTCGTCAGTACGAAGGGCAAGATTACCACACAATGGATTTTGGGATGTCGTGTTCCCGACTGAGACGACGTACCGACACTTTTGGACTCTGCTCGATCGCCTGTCGTATGGTCTACACAGTTTCCTGTGAAGTCAATGGCCATCCAGAGCGTTTCGCGTCACAAACATTCCTTGTTCATTGAACTTGTTCACCAAACCTCTTATGGTTGTTCGCGTTGGGGCTTCTGTTCGGTGCCGTCGGTGAAACCATTCTTGTACCTCAGCGAAGGGCAGTCCATTGAGTTTCCAACTTAGGACTTCTATTCGTTGTTGTGTGGTCAACATATTTCAGATTACATACAATAGAGAAAAAATTAGTGTTTTGTCAGAAATGTTTAGGGAATTTTCGGACACCCCGTATATTACCCGGACTCTTGTTCCAACTTCTCTAAAAAATCGTTAAACTGAAAATACATAAAACTGTTATTCCCCTGAAGATGCATTGCAAGAATGCGAAACATGGGCTCTTATATTAAGAGAGGAAAAAAAGTTTACGAGTATTCAAGAATAAACTTCTTAGGAAAATTGCAATGGCAAAAAATGCAACTAAGACATTACATGGAATAATTTGGAACAAAAATATTACAAAGGAAACTAAAATTAAAATTTATAAGAGCATAATACAGAATATGTTGTCATATGATAGTGAAACTTGGTCTTGACAGAATTACATAAGAATAAAATTAGAACAATTGAATTTGATTATCTTAGAAGAAGCCTTCAAGAAAAAAAAAAGACAGGATAAAATAAGAAATGAATTCCTTTGAAGAGAAATGAATGTCACTACATCTGTTGTTAAGAGGATTGCAAATCAAACTCTTAAATGATCTAGCCATGTACAAAGAATGGAAAATGAAAGATGGCCAAAAAAATACATACCGGTGGTCACCTTCGAGAAGAAATAAACGTGGCAGACCAATATGGAAATGGAAAACTGTGTCAGAACTATAATGGATGACAGGAATTTGGAAGAAGGAGATTGGAATGATAGAAATAAATGGAAACTGAAGACGGCAAACCTAAAGTGGGGGAAAGCCAAAGAAGAAGAAGAAGAAGAAGAAGAGAAGGAAAATTTTTGGATCAAAGAGATATGAACAGACAGGCGAATTGAGAAAACTACATAATATAAGCTGCATCATTTTTATGGGAGACCAGACGTAGTAAGAACAGTTAAGTCTCGTCGACTGCGTTGGGCAGGATATGTGACATAATTGCAGAATGAAAGGGGGACATGGAAGCTCCTTGTTAAAAGACCAGAGAGAAAGCGTCCAGTAGTTAGGCCAAGAATGAGGTGAGAGAATCAAATTATGATATGGGGAAGAATATTATGGAGAGGGTGATTGGAATACATTAGCCAAGGATAGTGATATGTGGAGAGCTTATGTCCACGCGGCCATGAACCTATGGGTTCGATTGTGCCAGTGAGTTAGTTATAATTAAATACCCTACACACACACACACCCACACACACACACACACACACATACATATATATATATATATATATATATATATATATATCACGCTTATACAGTTACCTGTTGTCTAGTAATTAATTTTTATCTATTTATTTAATTTTATACTATGTCATTAATCTTTTCCTCGTTTTTTTATATACCTTTTACATATTATATATTTAATTCGTTAAATTTAGAGTAAATCAAAATACATTATAAATATTAATTGTATTGTATTCATAAATTGTAATCGTTTATATATATATATATATATATATATATTCTAATTTAGATTTAAGACTAATTTTTTTTGTATTTTTTTAAACCTGGTTGAGTGGTAGACAAGGCCTTATGGCCTTAACTCTGCCAGGTAAAATAAAGCTATTATTATTATTATTATATATATATATGTGTGTGTGTGTGTGTGTGTGTCATCTTTCTTCACAGATGCCTCTTCTGATCTCATATGTGTTCAGCCCAGCGCTTTCTTGGTCTTCCTACCGATCTTCGTCCTCCAGGATTATACATCAGTGCCATCTTCGGTATCCTATCCCCTGTCATTCTTTGCAGATGTTCTATCCAATTGTTCCTATGATCTTCTATTATTGAAGAAGTGGTTGTACTTTTAGTTCCTCCCTAGTATTCTCATTATTAATACGTTCTTCTCTTGTACAACCTTTCACAGCCCACATATATGATTCTATTTACCTATCTGCCTGCCTGGTTATTTATCTGTGAAAGTTATAGTGGATCAAACACCTGCAATTGTATAAACGTATTATTAATAATCTGTATATAATAGAAAAAGCAATTTATTTTCTGGATAAACTGAAAATATAAAGAATGAAGTGTGTATTTTTATCGTAAGAATGCAGTTGAACTTGAGTCTGTATTTTAGTTCCTAGTTCACGAGTCCCTGGAGTAGTAGCAGTAGAGTAATAAAGTCGCAATAAAACTTTAAACACCAAGAAAGTAGCTTCTTTAAATAAAGCATAACACTTTATCTCAAGCTGCAGAACAACTTTGCAAAACTTAACAAATGTGCAAAAATAAACTGCAGACATCTATTTTCATTCAAATCACCAACTGAGTGAGCTCCATAAGCAATTGCAATTTTCTTCTTTTAGGGAAACGTGCTTTGACGATACCGTTCTTCTGTTACGATTATTTACATATTAAAGCAAATCATAGCTGCCAATAATCAATATCCAGTACCTATATTATTAAACGCCATTTGATATTGATATATTATAGCATATTGCGATACGAGTGTGGTAAACACTTGATACGGATCGAGGAAAACCGAGATTCCGTTATGTGTTTACCGCATGAGTATTGCATACTACTTTTAGATTTCAGAAGATGAACTGGCTATATGTGTTGCTATGGAGATATAATAAGTAATATTGGTCATGTCGCCATCTTACATTGTTAAAACTGTAAAACTAATTTGATATGGGATTTATTTCTGATCATGGAGAAAGTTTTAGACGATGTGTGCAGTGACGATGAAATAGAAGAGGCGTGGAAAGCTGGATGTGATGAATTAATACCAAAATTAATGCAAATTGCAGTATTAGTATTAATATTTCGAAATAAATGTTTTTATCTACCGCACTAGTGCTTTTTGTCATTTTTAAAGTATTGAGATTTCTTTTCTTTTCATAGCAACAAGATTGTATGCTGGAATGTCAAATTACGATGCACGTCAACATTAACAGTAGTTACATAGTGCAAAAATGTAATATATATATATATATATATATATATATATATCGACGACATTATGAAACAATGGAAAATTATAATGGACAAAGGCCTTAGATTGAACAATAACTTAAGTATTAATAACTTACTTTTCGCCGATGATTTAGTCTTGCTACACCATGATGAAGATCTGTTACAATTGGCTGCTTACAAACTAAATGCAATACGTAGCGATTATAATTTTAAAATTTCAATAAGTAAAACAAAAGTAATGGCATTTTGTGGAAGAAATACTCTGCGTGCAAAAATAGTAATTAGAGACGAAATTATTGAACAAGTATCCCACTTTAAATATTTAGGATGTGATATCAGCTATGGGTATGATAAAGGTATTGAACACAAAAAAGCATCAGTTTCAAGCTATTTGTGGTACAATAAATAGAACATTGAATAATAAATCCCATAAACGAACAAAATTAAAATTTTATAAAACAATGGCTGTCCCTGTCCTTTTGTATGGGAGTGAATCTTGGATTACCACTACCAAACAAGAAAGTAAAATCCAAGCAGCCGAGATGAAATTTTTAAGAAGAGTAAAAGGCTGCACTAGAATGGACTAGATAAGAAACGAGGATATCCGCGAAGAACTGCAGATCTACTCCATAAAAGAAAAGATATTTAACAACAAGATACAGTGGAAAAAACATGTAGAAAGAATGGAAGAAAGTAGATTACCAAATAAAATCTTCCATTATTTTCCGAGAGGGAGAAGAGATGTCGGACGTCCTCGGAAGAGATGATCTTAGATCTATTAGTGAAGACGGAACAGGCAACTCTTGCCTAAACCAGGAAGAAGAAGAAGAAGAAGAAAAATGTAATATTACAGCTTTATAGGGTTCTTGCAAGACCAGTATTAAGATATGGTAGTCAAGCATTCACAATACGAAGAAGAGATGAATGCCGAATAACAATAAATGAGAAGCGATTTATGTGCCGTACAGCAGGCCATACAAAGTGGGGCCATAAAAAAGAGGAAATTGTGGAAGAGTTGGAACCCATTCTCCATCATATACAAAACTGCCAGAACAACTGGAAAGTCCATCTTTAACGAATGCCGTCTCACAGAATTCGAAGGCAAAAGATCTCTGGGACGTTAAAAAAAAAACGCTGGATGAAACATTCGTCTTTGAGACCGTAACAGGCCACATGTCCTAATACTTTTATGGATGATGATGATGATGTTAATGTAATATATGAAAAACTACCCGGCGTGTGCTGCCACGCCTAATTAACTTTAATATGTGCTTTTATTTTTAGTTGGATAAATTAGAAGAAAATTACGGGTTTTTAAATTGTGTGATATACATTTATTTTATTTTGATTTATTTGTTTATTTTACCTGATGGAGTTAAGACCGAAAGATCTTCTCTTCCACCTCACCAGGGTTAAATTATACATACAATAAGGATTATGATAAATGATACATACTAGATATAGACTACACAATATAATGTTGACAAGGGAAAGAAATAAATAATAATAATAATAACAACAAATATAATCACCTATAGATAGATTAGATAAATGGCTTACTGAAAAATTGTGACGAACTAAAACATGGCGATTGCTAGAGTCAATTTTTAATTTCGGATTTTAGGCCAACCTCAACTTCTAATGATAGTATTTCGCTGATTTGTTGACAATATTTACCTCGGTTTATTTTAACAGCATATACGGAGTTTCGCTGTGAAACTTTGAAAATAGAGACCGCTAGAGCGATTTTTTTAATTTTCGTTTCAAGTGAACTCCTACACTTAATTATTTTAGAGCTTTAATAGATTGCAAGCTAAATACTAGGCGTACTTGTACATACAAATTTTCATGAAGATCAGTTTAGGTGTTCAGAAGTCATTACGTCACAAACATAACTGACTGAATATTTATACATAAATGTGATAGCTTAATTATATTAATAACATTGTAAAAGTAAGACGTCAGGTGTACTATTGTAATGCTCACATCAGGGCTGCCATTTAGAATTTCATATCAAGTCTAGAGGGAGCTTGAAGTGATGATTGCAAAATTCCTTAAATTATTCTAATAAGTTAAAATGAGTACGGATAGATTAATATATTTTAATCGAAATATTATATTGAACGTATATAATTAAATATAAGCTAAAATTAGTTCAACAATTCTCGTGACGTGAAGTTAATCACTAGCCGCGTGCAACAATGCTGCCAATATGTGAGATGTGTACAGCTGTATATCTGAACATTGATAGTTTCTATTTATAGTACGATGTGACCGGGTTTTAAGGGTTTACCCATTTTTAGATGTGGCGGGTCTGAATTACAGCTTCGGGATATATATATATATATATATATATATATATATATATGTGTGTGTGTGTGTATGGTCACACGTAGAAATTCAGTATATAATGGAAGTGGACAGCTAATGACAAATGAGGGAAATTTTGAGGAAGTGGCTGAATTCAAATACCTAGGAACAATAATCACAAATAGGAATGAGATGCATAAAGAAATTAAACATAGGCTCAATTCTGGAAATGCATGCTATTATGCATTGCAGAGACTTTTGATGTCCCAACTCCTTTCAAAAAACGTTAAGCTGAAAATATATAAAACTATTATTCTACCAGTTATATTATATGGATGCGAAACCTGGACTCTTACTTTAAGGGAGGAAAGGAGATTACGAGTATTTGAGAATAAAGTTCTTAGGAAAATTTTTGGATCAAAGAGAGATGAACAGACAGGTGAATGGAGAAGACTACATAACAATGAACTACATGGTCTTTATAGGAAGCCAGATATAATAAGAACAGTTAAGTCTCGTAGACTGCGATGGGCAGGACATGTTGCGCGTATGGGGAATGAAAGACGCGCATGGAAACTTCTTGTAGGAAAGCCAGAGGGAAAACGCCCAGTTGGTAGACCAAGAATGAGGTGGGAGAACAACATTAACTATGATTTGAGGGAAGTAGATTATACAGGGAATGATTGGAAAGCATTAGCTCAGGATAGGGATGTATGGAGAGCTTATGTCCGCGCGGCCATGAACCTTCGGGTTCGATAGTGCCAGTGAGTTAGTTAGTTAGTGTGTGTGTGTGTGTGTGTGTGACTGGATAAGGAAAACAAATGCTTGCACGGGATTTGAACTCGGACCTCTGGATTGATACTCCAGGGAGACCAAGTTCCCGCCTACTATATATATATATATATATATATATATATATATATATATATATAAGAAAACTAAATCTTTGTACTAGATTTCCTTGGTAGCGCACTGGAGCATCAATCCAGAGGTCCGGGTTAAAATCCCGTCCAAGCATTTATTTTTCTTATTATGTCATATTAAGCTTGCATTGCTCAATGTCAAACATTTAATTACAGCATCGAAATATATATAAACAGGTTTACAATGCATTAAAACATATTTCTGTGCCCAAAGCTTTTTAATATATATATATATATATATATATATATATATTGCTTATGTTAAAATGAGTCACCCCGAGCTACGTTTTTTATAAATAAAATACTCTGAAAGTAGATAAAATATTATAGACAACACGTTACATAACAAAATTAGGTTTAGTAACTCGCTGAGGATCTCGTTAAAAAACCTCTGTTTTTGTAACTAGTCCTTTAAATACTATTATTCAATTAATTATTATTCAGATAAATGTATACAAGAATGATCGGACAATATAAAAAGAAAATTGATATCAGCAGGTGTGAAAAATGTTAATATAGACTGATATTAATATCAGGTTGGTTTGACACACAAAACGCTTGCTACATAATTTTGTTGCTGGCAGTAGAGTTTCCAATTAAACAAAGTGACACATTTAAAATATGTCAACTTCCTGGAATATGTAAATGTGTTGTAAATTGTGATTTACATATTGAATTATCACATGTTCATAATTTAACGATTTCTGCGCATCACCAGAACTAAACACTTTATTGAATTTACTTCTAATTAATTATAATAATTATTGTATCAATCATATCGATGATACAGTAAAATAACCAGATGAAGCTCAAATCAATGTTTTAAAATTAATTATTGTAATTTATGTTCCTATATTTTTATACTGACCAGCCTCATCGACTTGTGGTCAGCGTTACTGACTACTGTTCATGAGGTCCCGGGTTCGATTCCCGGTCAGACCATAGGAATTTTTTCTTAAAGGGAGTTATTCCTGTGGTTGCTCATAGTCTGGAATTTAGGTTAAGAACTCTCCTGGCTATTTATTTTCATTTATCACCCATAATATCATAGGGGTAACGTAACTCCGAGTTCCAGGTTCCCCAACCTATGAAATTGATTACAATTCCGCCAATGCCAGGGGAGAAAGCCATAAATGTCATAAAATACAACCTGGTGGCATTAGTAAAAAAATATACAACTGTGAGCTAATGATATTTATAGGAAATCAGATGTAATAACAACAGTTAAATCTCTTAAACTGCGTTGTGGAAGAAATGTGACATGATGGAGTATGAAAAAGGGACTTGGAAACTTGTAAAGCCAATGGAAAATCGGAGCTACACTGACCCTATATAATATGACAAATCTCGTATGTCAAATGCGATTCTTACGGTCACTGTTAAGAATTAATAGATTGGATCATCAAAGGAACACTTTTATCATAAGTAATGCCCCGAGTTATTTCCAAATTATCGATAAATTC
Organism: Diploptera punctata; assembly: GCA_030220185.1. NCBI lineage: Eukaryota > Metazoa > Arthropoda > Insecta > Blattodea > Blaberidae > Diploptera > Diploptera punctata. Next base: position 271,957 of record JASPKZ010004560.1, read on the forward strand.
ACGACTCACGAAGTGAGTCGTGAATTTATGTAGATAATTTGAAAATCAAGAGTGGCATTTGTTAGGACTATTTAACGAATAAAATTAAGCTGTTTACTCACAAATCATTGTTTAACTATAGTTATTTTAAAATATTTATATATTTAATGTAAACGGCGATGTTTGAAAACAAATCAGAATGTGAGGTTATGTTCATTCACTGCTGCTTGATCATATTATTTATTGCCAAATAAGATCGCAATATTGTAAGAGTGCACCCAAGTGGAGAAATAATGAAACACATCAAACTATATATCATAATCAACATTACGGGTTATTCATTTATTTTTTAGTAAACAACTCAGTAAAATCAAGGAATCTTTTCATTATTTTGCTATATTCAATGTATTTGTTGGAGAAAAATAATGCTTTGACCTGTTCAGAACATTAAAAAGGAGGAGCTTTCTTTATCACAAAAGCAGGAGCTGATAAAGAGAAATCGATAAAGAGCGAGGTGAAACACGACTGTCATTGGTTGTAAAACAACATTCATTGAAACGTGATTGGTCATTAACTAGCATTTGTGGCATGAGTTAAATAGTCATAAGTAATGCCACGAGTGACTTCCAATTTATCTAATGGATTTGGAAATCAAGAGTGGCATTTGTTAGGACTATTTAACGAACGAAATTAAGTTGTTTATTCAAAACTAATTATTTAAATATAGTTATTTTAAAATAGGTGTATATTTAATGTAAACAGCGATGTTTGGAAACAAATGAGAATTATGTGGTTATATTTAATTTGATTATCCTCTACAACTTGATCATATTATTTAATGCCAAATAGGATCGCAATATTATAAGAATGCACCCTAGTGGAGAAAAAATGAAACATACATCAAACTGTATATAATAACCAACATTATAGGTTAATTATTTTTTAGTAAACAACTGAGTAAAATAAGTATTTAAAAACACAATTATTGAACACACAATTATCAAATGTGTAGTTAAAAGGAATTTGTTCATTATTTACTGTATAAAAACGTATTTGTTGGAGAGTCAGTCACTGCAAAATAATGCTCTGACCTGTTCAGAATATTAAAAATGAGCTTTCTTTAATAGATAAATATTGATGTGAAACACGACTGTGATTGCTTGTAAAATAAAATTCATTGAAACGTGATTGGTCATTGACTCCTATTTGGGGCATGAGTTAATTAGTCAAAGAAAAACTTGGAGTACCAAGTTTAAATGAAGATATAAAAAGATACCAACAAGCATGGAAGAATCATCTCTGAGAAGAATGGAAAAAATATACTTTTAACACGTTCCAACTGGACATAGGGACCAAGGGAGACCAAAACATCGGTGGAAAGATCAAGACCATCTTCGATAGCTTTACCGTCACAGGCCACATGGCCTAAAACGGATTTTTCATGATGATTATGATGATGAAATCTCATATACTGTATTGTGCAGGAATTGTGGCATAATGAAGAATGAAATAAGGTCATGGAAACTTGTAAAGCCCGAGGGAAAGAGAAGCTACATGAACTTTATGGGAAATCAGATGTAATAGGAGCAGTTAAATCTCGTAGACTGCGTTGTGTAGGAAATGTGGCATGATGGAGAATGAAAGAGGGCAATTGAAACTTATAGACCGGAAGGAAAAATGAGATACATGAGTTTTATAGGAAACAAAACGTAATGAGAACAGATAAATCTTGCAGACTGCGTTGGACAGGACATGTGACTCGAATGAAGGATGGAAGTGGACCATGGAAACTTTTAAATCAGCGGAAAGCTGAGCTCCATGGACTTTATAGAAAATCAGAGGTAATTAGAACTGTTAAATCTTATGGACTGCGTTAGGCAGGACATGTGGCACGAATTTATTATGAAAAAGGGGCATGCATACTTCTTGCAAAACTAAATAAAAAAGCGTCCTATAGATAGGCCAAGAATGAGGTAGGAGAATAATAATCTTCCTTTCATGTGATGGACCTAGGGGTTACGGTCTCAATCCAACTTTGAAAGGTCTGCCCAAATATCTCTTGCCTGGTGGCTGATAATTTAAGATTTGACGTATTCTTGGTCTGCTCATTCTTCTTACGTGAGATTTCCAGTTGTTTCTTTATTTTTGTACTTATTCCATGATTGATTCTGTTTATAATTCTTTGAGAATCTCAGAATTCCTTTTATGGCTATTCCTATTTTGGCTTTTAAGCGAGTGAATTTGTAATTTAAATGTTTTGGGACCTGTGCCCGGGAATTAGCTTGGAACCGATGTATCTTGTCTTTATATCTGCGATATTGTGAACGCAGCCTTTTAATTTCCGTCTATATAGCTGCGAGATGTACGGCTGGTTGTATATTTTACTTTCTGCAGATGTCTTAATAGCACATTGCTATTGTATATATTTTGGTATGATGTGCAGCGCTTTTATTCTGCTAAATGTTTATCATATGACATTGATAATAATTAAGCAGATATAGCAATTGAAAAGACACCCAGAACATGGGTGTAACCCTAAGTTTTTCCTCCAAATTTTAGTTTCACATTGGAAATGATCCTCAATGGATCATGGAACTTTTTCCACGTACAAATCAAATTAAAAAGAAAGGTTACGACGTTTTTATGGGAGGCTATTCAATCAATTACGCACTACCCTCGGGAAACGCATGCCATTTTTCATTAAAGAGGCTCTTTCTCGTCCTACCTTCACTCAAAAAATATCAAACTACAAATACATATATATATATATATATATATATATAGGCCTATGTAAAATAAATAATCGCTAATATATAATATATATCCATCCATCCATAGAAATTCTGCCCGAAGGCACGTCCTTCACTGCAATCATAGCATTTTCATGCTATGCTTGCAGCTTTACTAGGGAATTGTAGGTGTGGTAGCTTCTCGTTGCTTTCCACACCGGTGAAGGATGATGATGATGGCCATATGTTTTCGGGGACAGTTTGGGCCTTAAAGTTTTCCTGACATTTGTCTTACAGGTGAGGAAAAACCCCGATAAAAACCCCACCCAGAAAAACTGCCCGACCGGGGATCGAACCCGTCCCCATTGCGTGACAAGGCAGTAAGCTATCTCCAGACCACAACGGTGGACATAATATATATATATATATATATATATATATATTCTATTCTACGTGTTTTGCCCGAGGGCATGTCTTTCTCTGCAATCATAGTAGTTTCATGCTATGCTTTGCAGCTTTACTAGGGAATTATAGGTGTGATAGCTTCCCATTGCTTTTCACAATATATATATATATATATATATATATATATGTGTGTGTGTGTGTGTGTGTGTGTGTGTGGTGTGTGCTAGCTAATACCCAGCGTGCTGTGCTATGCCTAAATAATTTAAATGTGTTTTCATGTTTAGTTGATTAAGTAAAAAGAAAAATATTTATAAATTGTTATCGTAATTATTTGTAGATACCCCGCACTAATTACGTGGTGTTGCCCGAGAATCTACTTATTCCGATCTTCTGTTATTCTTCCAGTTACATTATATGGATGCATAACTGGACTCTTACTTTAAGTGAGGAGAAAATATTGCGAGTATTTGAGAATGAAGTTCTTTGGAGAATTATCGGTCCAAAGAGAGATGAATAAAAAGGCGAATGGAGAAGACTTAGATAACAGTGAGCTACATGATCTTCGTGGGAAACCAGATATAATAAGAAGAATAACATCTCAAAGACTGAGACACGAATGTAGAATGAAAGAGAGGCATGGAAATTTCTTGTAGGAAAACGAGAGGGAAATCATCCAGTAGGTAAGCTTAGAATGAAGTTGGAGAATGACATTATCAATTATTTGAGGAAAGTAAATGATGCAGGACGAGTATTTGAGAATAAAGTAGTTAGGAAAATTTTTGGACCAAAGAGAGATGAACAGACAGGCGAATGGAGAAGACTACATAATAATAATGAACTACATGGTCTTTATAGGAAGCCAGATATAATAAGAACAGTTAAGTCTCGTAGACTGCGATGGGCAGGACATGTTGCACGTATGGGGAATGGGAGACTTGCATGGAAGCTTCTTGTAGGAAAACCAGAGGGAAAACGCCCAGTTGGTAGACCAAGAATGAGGTGGGAGAACAACATTAACTATGATATGAGGGAAGTAGATTATACAGGGAATGATTGGAAAGCATTAGCTCAGGATAGGGATGTATGGAGAGCGTATGTCCGCGCGGCCATGAACCTACGGGTTCGATAGTGCCAGTGAGTAAGTAAGTAAATTATGCAGGAGATGATTGGAAAACATTGTCCAAGGATAGGGATGTATGCCGAGCTTATGTACACCCGTCCACGAATCTATGGTTTCGATATTACCACTGATTTAATTGTACGTACAATGTACTGTATTTGTTTTTCCTCATATATGCGTAAACCTTTTACTCTTTTTAAAATCGTTTTAGTTCCAATTTACAGTAATTCTAACATTTCAACATAGATGAAGGGAAATAGAGATATTTTTTTATTTGGAAGCTATTGGCTTGTTTCTGACATGGCGTCCTTTTTCAAAATGATGGAGGTTGTTGAACTTTATCTCGTGTATTATGAAGCAGGTTAGCTTTGAGCATAAATTGACGTTATTCGCTTGTTTATCATGACTGCAGCCTGTATCACGTGACTATGGTTGATTGCTGAGTATCAAGCCATATTTCAGATTCATTATTGATTCCCTGTTAATCGGCAGCCATTTTCACCGGACACGGATCTAATTTGAATATAGGCTCAGGTTTTACAATTGTAGCTCGTTCGTATTTCTACATCCCAGCAACACACAGAACATCTCCAACTGCAGATACACATATCTACTTCTTCTTATTCTCCAACTTCAGTGAAGTGTTGGCCTTCTCAACCATTTTCCCCCATTCAGATCTATTCTGGATATACTGGCCTATTTTAAATTTTCATTTCTTTTATTTTATGATCCCCTCCATCGTATCTTTACCTTGTCGTGGTGTAGTGGCTTGCATGCTTAAATGATCCCGAGAGCTATGCCGGCGGTAACATTTTTGCTGAAAGGTTACCCATGCCGGACTGGTCGAAGGTGCTAAGCCAGACGAAAAAAGTACCTTGGTCCAAGGAGTGACAATCGTCATGAAATGCGGACATGGGTTCAACTGGGGTAAAGTTTTCAGGAGATCAAATTGTCCCCCATTCGGTTCTCCGGGAGGGGACTACTTGAGGGCTCAAACACAGGGACATGTTCCTAGGAACATGGGATGTTAGGACTTTATACAATAGCGGGATACTAGAGGCCCTTGGATACAGTCGGTTTATAGGAAGTTAGGTGGGCAGGAGAAGGTAGTCAGGAATCAGGAAGCTTTGCATTATACTACGGGGGTGCAGAAAAACCTGAATTTGGAACGAGTTTTTTAGTCATAAGGAGGATCCTGTCCGCTATCCGAGATATTAAGTTATTTTATGATGTCATCCTGCCATCTGTGTGTTGGGCGTCCAGCTGTTCTGGTGTATATTGGTTTCCATTTGTATATTCTCCTTAAAAGTTTGTCTTCTTGCATGTCCAAACAGCGCAGACTTTGAGCTTTAATGTGGTTTACTAAATTTTTATTTTGTATTAAATTATTTAATTCGAAGTTTATTCATATACCCCATGTGCCATCCCTTTCTCTAATTGGTCCAAAAATTCTCCGCGAGATTTTCCTTTCAAAGATTAATAGTTTTTGTTTATCAGGTTATTTCAGTTACAACCGGATTTATTATTGTATTATACGTCGAGGGTTCAGGTCCCGGTGTAGTCAGGATTTTTAAACTGACCAAAACCTTCTGGCGGTACTATGGCCCTGGGATCGACTCAGCCTCTAACGGAAATGAGTACCAGACGCTTGTTCTGGGGTAAAGGCGGCCGTCACGCAGGGCTGACAACCCGGCTGACATCAAGTGCCGATTGTCCAGAAAAAGTGGGTGCCTTAATCTCCCACTACCCCAAGGGCCTTCTGAGGCCAGTGGTGGGAATACTTTACTTTTACAGCTTAATTTTAGCAAATCTGGAGACTAATTAATATTTGCATAGTAGACTTTATGTCCCAAGGGAAATTCTTTCACTAATTTCTTCCTCTATACTGTTCATTCCATTTACAGTTGAACCAAGATATTTACATTACTTCTAATTTATATCATTGATAGTCAAATTACTTACACTTTCATTTTTTGTTGTATATTTTAATTATTTTGTTTTGGAATTATTTACTATTAATCCATATTCAATTGATTTTTGTTTCAGTAACTGGAAAGTTTTAAATAGTGTTGGTATCTTTCTTGCTGTTATTAATATGTCATCTGCATAGTCAACACATTGTTTAGATTCGGTACTTGTATTACCTCCTAGGTCCACATGTTATATGTATATACAAATATATATCTACTGCTGGTTAAATTATAAAATGCCATGGATATCAGTTTAAGAAATAAGGTAATTCTAAGAAATTGGGACTGGAAGTAAACATCAATAAAGGTATTCTGGTAATATTAAAATAATGTAATATTTGTTCCAATTTCTCGGAACTGTTTAAGATAATGCAATGAAATGTTTGAGGTATGTAGATTCTTGTCCTTTAAATAAACTGATCTACTTTCACGAAAGAGGAAAGATTAAAGTTTTACAAATTTTAATCCTTAAATATACTAAACTAACATAAAAAAATTTCATTTTAAGTTCTATATTCTACATAATTTTGTTTCTATAACAATAATTATGCTAATCTAATATATCAAAATGTTTGCTTCTTTGTTTGTTCATACTTTAAGCGCGGCCATACCGTTGATCCGATTGTGATGGGTTTTTTGCAAAATGTTCACGAGATTCCCGGGATTAAAATAGGTTATAAGAGAGTTGTGATACTCAACTCCTACACCCTTAAAAACACCCTTTTTAGTGAAAAACGTGAACAAGTCCTTTTTTTACCTTTAAATGGCTTACGCTGCCTAAACCATAACAAATACACAAAATTAATCTACACAGAATTGAATATCTGAAAAAAAACTGTACAAAAATGTTCGCTACAGCACATGTTTATTTTTTACAGATAACACACAATAGCCATTTTTGTCTTTCATTGATACCAAGGAGATCGGGATAAGTAGATTCCCGGGCAAGCATGTGCTGCCATACCATTCATCCGCTTGTCATGGGGCTTTTTGCAAACTATTTAGGATTTTCCTTGGAAGATTATAGGTTATAAGAGAGGCTTAATGCTCAAGTCCTTCACCCTTAAAAAATCACTTTCTGTAGTGAAAGAACGTTTAAAAAAGTAGATTTTTGTAAGCTTAAATGCCTTACGCTGCCTAAACCATAACAAATACACAAAATCATTGTATACAGACTTGAATATCTCAAAAAACTCTACAGAAAGTCCGCGACCGCATATGTTTATCTTTTAAGGATAACTCACAATAACCATTTTTGTCTTTCCTTGAAGCCAAGAAAATCGGGATAAGTAGATTCCCAGACAAGCATAGCAGCGCACGGCGGGTATTCTTTTATGGATAACCCAAAATAACGAATTTTGTCTTTCAGCTATTTATGCCAAGTACATCGGGATGCGTAGATTCTCGGGCAACGTCGGGTAATCAGCACGGGGTATCTAAAAATAATAACGATATACATTTATATTTATTTTTCCTTTTACTTACTGGTATTCAACTAAATGCAAAAACACATCATTTATTTAGGTGTAGAAGCGCACGCCGAGTATTAGCCAGTTATTAAATATATTCTACTGAGTGACACTAAGAAATTGGGCTGGAAGTAAACTTAAAAAAAACTAAATATATGGTCACATATAGAATTACCGGTACATTACACAATGGGAATGGACAGTTAATGGCAAATGAGGGAAATTTTGAAGAAGATGCTGAATTCAAATTATCAACTAATTAGCCCGCAGGCACTATAGTTTAATGGCTGCGCGGACATAAGATCTCCACACATCTATATTCTGAGCTGATGCTTTCAAATCATTCCCTGTTATAATCTACCTCATTCTTGGTCTACCAACTGGGCGTTTTCCCTGTGGTTTTCCTACAAGAAGCATACATGCACCTCTTTCATTCCCCATTCGTACCACATGTCCTCTCCATAGCAGTCTATGAGACGTAACTGTTCTTATTATATCTGGTTTCCTATAAAGATCATGTAGCACATTGCTAAGTAGTCTTCTCTATTCGCCTGTCTGTTCTTCTCTCTTTGGTTCAAAACTTTTCCTAAGAACTTTATTTTCAAATACTTGTAATCTTCTCTTCTCTCTTAAATTAAGAGTCCATGTTTCACATCCTTATAATACAAATGGGATCGGCCGCGGTGGACTAGTGGTTATGCTCCTTGCCTCTGGTCCCGAGGGTCACGGGGTCGATGGATTTTTTTAGGATTGAAAAATCTAAGGAGCAAGTCCTCCGGGAGGGACTTTAAGCCATGGGTCCCGAGTCTGAAGATTTTCAGGCTCGTAAAATATCCTTATGCCTGAATGAAAAGGCGTCTAAACAAAATTTAACGAATTTTCCCGTCCTAGTACTACCTTGGTTTCCTAGATGTCAGTATGAGGCGGAACGCTGACCACAGACCACTCAAATGACATCTATACGAAAACAAGTGTAACTAAATTAGTATGGTTCAAATTCTTCCCTGTATGGGGAGATCGCCTAAATCTCTGTTAAGGGAAATATGGGCTTACAAGAAGATAATAGAAATGGGAAAATATATTCAGTTTAGTAACAATAATCTTTATATATAAAATGAGTGTGTGTCTGTCTGTTTGTTTGTTTGTTTGTCTGTCTGTCTGTCTGTCTGTCTGTCTGTCCTCTAAGGACTCAAAAACTACTTGACTGATTTGAATGGGGGTGTTCACCATCATTTAGAGATTTTTTTCTGGGAAAATTAATGTATATAACATATTGCCGTACGTACTATAGATCCGGAGCTAAAAAAAGGGGCATCTGTGTACTAAAAAATCGCTTATTGGTCGCTTAAATGTCTTACGCTGCCTAATCCATAACAAATACATTAAATTATACTTAATTGAATACTTAAAAAAATACAGGGTGTTTCCGAAATGAATGCAGATTTTTCGTGTGATGGTAGGGAACATCCATAAAAGTATTTTAACACAATGAACATTAGGTCGGAAATGCATTGTTGTGGGTCTACAGAATAAAACAGTATTTAAAATTGTTTAACACATTGTTGTTTATTTATTAATTCTAAGAAAAATGGAAGGTATTACTTGTTATTTTACAGTAATTGGCGACGAATGACCTGGATGCACAGCTCCAGACCTTGCATAAAGGATCGTGGCAGCGGCTGCGGAAATCAGGGAGCATCCAGATATGCTTCTTAGAGTTAATCAATCTGTGGTCAGCTGTGCATCCAGGCGTGACGGTCTTTTTAATTTTACCTTAATCTCCATAATTATTTGGATCTCACTGGATCTTTTCCTCTAAAAACCATGCTCTTTGTTTTTCTTACTTATATCTTCATTATCATCTTCAAGGTATGGGCCTGTTGGCCCGTTCCGTTCCTAGATGCACAAAATGCTACTGGTCGTCCTCCCAACGTCATTTCGGTCTTCCTACATGTCTTCGGCCTTGAGGTTTATAATGAAGTATGTTTTGATAAAAGATTATTTGACATTATTTATTTATTTTATTCTGATATTTTGCATAATGTACATATTTAATTTAATTCATACAATGATTTCTGTACGTCATCTTCATTATTATTATTATTATTATTATTATATATTATTATTATTATTATTATTATTATTATTATTATTATTATTCAACAATATATTCCCTCCAATTTTCCGATGATCAACTTATTTTGGCACAAGAGTATGAAGACATTGAATATACCGTATTACCCGTAAATTGATTCCAGAATGTAATAAATGGGGACGAAAAGTGAATATGGGAAAAACCAAGTATATGGCCATAGGAGACATTCATCAAGATTTGATACTGGAAGATGAAATGGGAGTAATTAAACACAGGAATACAAATATTTGGGAGTAACAATTACAGAAGATAGGAAGCAGGAAAAGGAAATAAGATCAAAGATAAACTCAGGAAAATATGTAATATCTGCCATGAATGGAATATTATGGGATAAACATATAAAAAAAGAATCTCAAGTCAAAATTTTTAAAACAGTAGTTAGAAGTATTATGACTTATGGTTCAGAGTTTTAGACTATAAATTATCAGATGAAAAAAGAAAATTAATGGTAGCAGAAATGGACTATTGGAGAAGATCTGCTAGGATAACAAGGAGAGAGAAAATTAGAAATGAAGTTATAAAAGAGAACATGAATGTACAAAACTTAATTTTAGAATTTATCTAAGAAAAGCAACTGAAATGGTACGGACATATTAGGCGAATGGAGGACGAAAGATAACCGAAGAAAATAATGGAATGGACACCATCAGGAACGAGAAGGAAAGGGCGACCAAATCTCACGTGGATCCAAGGGATTAGAGAAACTTTGAAGGACTGGGAAATAGAGGAAGAAATGTGTTATAATAGAGACGAATGGAGGAGAATTGTAAGCGAAATTGAAGAGAAGTCTTAGTGCCGGAAAAATGTATCAACATTGTCAAAACCGGAAATAAATTTATTATTATTATTGTTATTATTATTATTATTATTATTATTATTATTATTATTATTATTATTATTATTATTATTATTATTATATACTTTCGGTAGAATTATCTTCCATCTCGAATTATCTCTTGTTTTGCGTTAATAAATATTGTGTGATATTGGAATTGGAATGACGCTGTGTTCTGAAACAGCTCGCCTCTGCGTCCAACATCAAGCTAGTTTGTCTAATTGATGTGAACAGGTCTTTTTTTTTTACTGTCTTCCTGGAAACAAATACGTGGTAGAGAATTTCAATTGGTGCCACAATTCTACCCGCTCCACCAGGACTACACAAGTGTTCACTCGTTCTCTGCGCTATGTACTAGCTTCAGGTAAATATATAACAACAGCTTTGCATTAATTTCCGCACAAATTGCTGTTTATTAATTAAATTAAATTTCACAACATTTCTACCACATTACGTTTCCACACTCCATGTTGATTACAGTGATTAGCAAAGTAACAAACATCTCTCATGCCTGACGTCACAAATCAACTAACTGTCACTATCGAACCTGAAAGTTCATGACCGCTCTCCATACATCCCTATCCTGAGCTAATGTTTTCCAATCATCCCCTGAATAATCTACTTCCCTCAAAGCACTATCATCATCATCATTAGATTGATTTTCTAGATAGTCATTTTTTTCGTCTAGCCACCTAAAATCTTGGTGGCAGGTTCATTTAAGAGAAATTTGTGAAAAAATATATTCAATCTTCCAAATGCGTTTGAAAAATTTCCTTCCTTCTTCATTGAAAAAAGTGTTTGTCTCAACTTTGATTATGCCGCATTTCGATTACTCTGACTAACTCTTAACCGACATGAGTATCACATTCGGACAAAGACTGCACCCAGTTCATAATACTTGTGCACGTTTATATGCAGCCTACGTGAATCAGACGACATGACTCCAGTATTTGAAATGTTGTTTTGGCTCCGATTGGAAGACAGGCGAAAGGTACATTGCCTCTGCTTCTTATACAACACTTTGTCCACCTCATCACCCCTTTATATCTCTACTCGCATTTATTCGCTTTCCTCCCACCATAACTTAAACACACAATCGAGAGAAAACTTAACTCTAGCTGTTCCTCTACATCGAACATTTCACAATTCTTCTTCCTTCCTTGTTTCAGCCACTCGACTCAGGAATTCACTCTCCTCGTATGTCAAGGACTGCCCGACTCAAAAACAGTTTAAAAAGAAACTCACTTCATATTTCCTTAGACAATATATACATAAGGACTTTATTAGACTAAAAGTAAGATATATAGAATGTTATTTACAAATATGGGTAACCCAGGCAGTAAGCCCTACGTCCTGTTGTCAGTCCGTCACAATAAGTTGACGTTTGGTAATAATATACTTAAAAGAAAAACAAAAACAAAAAAAAATAATGGTATAGCAATTTAACATATTTATTTATTCATGAATGAGGCTTGTTCTTATTTTCCGCATTTTGTTCAGAAATCTACCAAAGTTTATCCAATTTTCTGGGCTTACCAATAACTCGTAGTATGCCAATCTCTCACGATTTGAATTTAGAAATCTTTCCGGTAATAACTGATGGCACCAATATTCCAAATCGTTATATTTTCCTAATATATGTATCTCGTCGTCAAAGCTCCCACACATTGGACATATTCGCATATCGTGATCGTCGCTAATTTTTAAAAATTTCCTGCCCCTAACCTGAACCAAGCAAGCCCTGATCTCTCTTTAAATCCTAGATTGAGTATATAAGGTTCTTTTCCCCAAACTTGTTTTAGGTCTCTTTGTAGAAACAGTGATCGTTTTCCCGCACATTCGGCCAAAATATTTTGTCGGTTTATATCTAAGTACCTACTTCTTATTTTTCTCCACACATTTTTTGCGATTTTCAGTCCCTTTTTCCCATACCCAACCCATCCCAATCTTTTGGAGTTCTCTTCTAACCTCGTCTGTCCAGAATTTCCCATTTGCGTTCCTAATTTAGTGGTCGTAACAAATTGCTCTGAGCATTGTTTGTTCACCTTGGATTAGCCGCAACCAGTACTTGAGTAAACGAATTTTGCAGTTTATATCGTCCTGAAATGACCCAAATTCATATAAAATTCCACAGTTAGAAACGGCCTTAATAAGTCCTGTAATATATTTTAGAAAATGCGTATGTACCTTATTTAGTATTTCCGTTCTTTGAAAACCCCAAATCTCACTACCATAGTGCATTACTGGCCTCACCATTGCTCCACACATTTTTTCTAACGTACTAACTGGAATATCAGGCACTCTACCCAGAATACTGGGAATACTATTAAGTTACCTCCCTTTGAATAATGCTATATCAATATGTTTTTTCCACTTTCCATTCATTTTCAATGTCGTACCAAGATATTCAAAATGTTTTACATTTTGAAGTACTTGATCTCTGTATTTCTATTCCTCTGCTCTACCATAAACCGTCCCATTTTTGAAAGTCATTGATTTTGTCTTACCAACATTTACAGTCAATCCCCAATTCCTACAGTATATTTCCAGTTGGTCAAGACCTCTTGCAATCCCTTGATTGTCTTGGAACAGTTAATTAAATCATCTGCATACAACAGGACTGAAACTTTAATATTTCTTATCTCCGGAGCCTCAATGTGTACTTCTAGCATTATGTCTACAATATCATCAACGAATAGATTAAATAGCATTGGTGATAAAATGCAACCTTATCTCTCTCTCCAATTGGCTTCACTGCTCTCTGTGATGTGTCCTTGGTCTACTTTTATACAAAATTTAACATATTTATAAATTGACATTAAAGCATGTATCATTTTATGAGACAATCCTTTCCGAATTAATTTTTCCCACAGTGCACTTCGGTCCACATTATCGAATGCCATATTAAAATCAACGAATGCACAAAATAATTGACCCCTCTTGCTTATATAATATATAACCATGTTCCATGTATACTTTTATTATTAATTGTTATTTTACACTTCCTTTGCTAAGCCATCTACTTAATCTAATTATAGGTTATTATTATTATTACTATTTTTTCCTTGTCAACTTTATATTGTGCAGTCTATATCTATTTTGTATCATTAATCAAAATTCTTATTGTATGTATAATTTAATCCTGGTGAAGTGGAACAGAAGACCTTACGGTCGTAACTCCGTCGGGTAAAATAATAAATAAATAAAATAACTCTGTCTTCCATACTACTCCAGCCTACTTACATTTATTGAACGCTCTCCACAACAGAGTTTACCATAGACACCATATCCTCCGTCTTTGGGAATCCTTGGGTCATCTGTGGCCTTATCTCTTCCAGCATTTTCTTCATGTCCTGCATTTTTCACAATATGACAACACCATACAGTTCTCGAGAGCTAGAAACACGTCCGCACACTGCCTCGTACAAGAAGAAAATAGTCATCATCATCTTTAGCTCGACAACCCATCATGGATCCTGGCTGTCCAAAGAAGTCTCTCCTCTTCCTTGCAACATTCATCCAACTTATTTTTCCAATTGCTCTGACATCTTCTTTTACATCCAATAGTCATATCCATATTTCATTTGTCAGGTCTTTGTAAATAGGTCCGTGCGGCTGTTTCTTCTTCAGATTTCATAACGGGGTGTTTTTTACAAGATGGAATCGTCAGCACTACCGTCGATTACTCCAACAATCACGTGTAGGCTATGATTTTCATTCGGGTTTTATTCCTTAGCTGATGGCGCAATTGTTGCGTCGGCAACTGGCTTTCTGCCCTTACGTACTTAGCATTACCCAGGGGTCATGCATGCATAGGACTTGGTAGAAACACGTGGTTTCACTCGAGCTATTAGATGTTATATAGACATGAGAAGGGTATATATTTTCGAGGTTTCCTACACCTTTGGCCCCCTCCCTCAAAGCATGGTTAATGTTATTCTCCCACCTCATTCTTGGTCAATATGAATTTATGATTAACCCATTGGCTTCAGGATTTAAGTCACCGTAAATTATATTTTTTTTTCAGACATTCAAAACGGCCAAAATATAACGGTACTTATCACAATAAGGGTGAAGGCCAAAACACATTCCTCTACTATTCGTAAATGTTAACATGAGATTACCCTGCCAAGGGATGTATAAAACATTGCAAAATATATAACAACAGAGTTAAGCGTGTGTACCCCGTCTTATGAGTTGAAGGCCCTTTAACTGCTGGCGAGTCTACCTCGTCTAGATGACTAAATTACCTTGGATAAATTTCTAATTTTAATTGTAAACATAGGCCTACATGTAAGAAAATACGGAATAATAATTACTAAATTTGTTAATGATAACTAATCTTCTTCTTCTTCTTCTTCACGGTTTAGGCTTATTTACTAGCCTGTTCCGGCTCCAAATTGCTGCTCTTTCCATCTTTTCCTTGGTCTTCCCAAACTTCTTCTTCCTCGGAGTGAATAAATGTATGCTGCTTTTGGTATTCAATTCTCAGTCATCCTTGCCGAGTGTTCTTTCCAGTTTGTTCTGTATATCTCTATTGTTGTGTTTAATTCCTCTACTTTTAGTTGTCTTATTTCTGTGTTATGTTTTTGTCTGTTCTTTGATATCCTGCCATTGGTCTGAGGAATCTGATTTCAGCAGCTTGTATTCCGGCAGATTGTTGTGTTGTCACTGTCCATGTTTCGGATCCATAAGTAATAACTAATCAATAGTAGTATTAATATATGTCAATGAATACTAAAATAAGTACTGATAGTATCCATATAACAAGAAATAAACATAGGCTCAATTCTGGAAATGCGTGCTATTATGCATTACAGAGACTCTTGTCGTCCCAACTTCTCTCAAAAAACGTTAAACTGAAAATATATAAAACAGTTATTCTCCCACTTATATTATATGGATGCGAACCATAGGCTCTTATTTTAAGGGAAGAAAGTAGATTACGAATATTTGATAGTAAAGTTCTTAGGAAGATTTTTGGGCCAAAAAAAAGATGAACAGACATGTGAAAATGAAAAAACTACACAATAGTGAGCTATGTGATGTATATAGGAAGTAAGATATAATCAGAATACCTTAGTCTCGTAGACTGCGATGAGTAGTATGTGTGGCACGTATGGGGGATGAAATCTTGTAAGAAAAGCAGAGGGAAAAATTCCCAGTTGGTAGATCAAGAACTAGGTGGAAAAATAACATTAACTATGATGTGGGCGATGATTGGAAAACATTGATTCAGGATAGGGATGTTTGGAGAATTTATGTATTGTGGATACATTTCTATATAAAATTATTATTATATTTATTATTATTATTATTATCATTATTATTATTATTATTATTATTATTATTATTATTATTACGGTATTATTATTATATAGAGAATTGAAGAGAGAGGATTAACTTGTATGGACGTTTCAAGAGGATAACATCTGATAGAATCTCTAAATAGATATTGGAATGGAAAATAGGAAGAGGAATACCTAAAGAATGTTGGATGATGGTGTGACAAGAAGTATGAGTGAACTGGGACTCACAGATGAGGATGTTGACCGCTATAAATTGATAAGCGAATTTCTTGATGGTGACGGAAAATCATTGTATTATGGATAAATTTCGAAACAAAAAGTATAAAATAATAATAATAATAATAATAATAATAATAATAATAATTATTATTATTATTATTATTATTATTATTATTATCATTATTATTGAACATGTTCAAAATTAGAAAAAAGTAAGAAATACTGTCATACGAGATAAAATGAATATTGCATATTAAATAGTACATTATATAAGATATAAGTAATTAAATTGGTAAGGTCATGTACGACGAATGCATGAAGATGATTACTCAGAAAAACATTGGAATGGTGTCCACCTGGAAGAAGGAGGAAAGGAAGGCCTCGAAACTCGTGAATGCAAGAAATAAGAACTGGAATGGGAACAAGATGACTGGAGGACATGCAGTGGATGGATATTGACGAGTGAGAAGGAAAATAAAACTTTAGGCATAGAAAGATGTGTAAACATTGAAAATCTATATATAAACAAATACAATTATTATTAATATTTTTTAATTAGGAATATTCCACAATACAGTATTACTCCTTCAACCCAAAGTGATTTGTCGCCAGAGGTTCCTGTGTAGAGCATCTTCTTTCCTCAGATCTCTAGCTTATACACTTCTCCTCACTCCATCCATCCAACGTTCTCTAGGTCTGCCTCTTCCACGTCTTCCATTAGCTTTCCAATTAAGGATCGTTTTTGGTATTTTCTCTTCTTCCATTCTTATGAGGTGTCGATACCATTTCAAACGTTTTTCTTCTAATTTTTTCTAATATTTTTTTTCAACTTGCATAATTTCCCTTAATGTACTGCTTCTGACCTTTTCTTCTTCTTCTTCTTCGTCACGGTTTAGGCTTATTCACCAGCCTGATCCGGCTCCAAATTGCTGCTGTTTCCATCTTTTCTTAGGTCTTCCCAAATTTCTTCTTCCTCGTGCTGAATAGTTGTAAACTGCGTTTGGTATTCTATTCTCAGTCACCCTTGCTAAGTGTTTTTTTCCAGTTTGTCCTATTTTTCACTATTGTTGTGTTTAATTCCTCTACTTTTAGTTGTTGTTTTATTTCTGTGTTGTGTTTTTGTCAGTTCTTAGATATCCTGCTATTGGTCTGAGGAATTTAATTTCAGCAGCTTGTATTCTGGCAGATTGTTGTGTTATCACTGTCAATGTTTCGGATCCATAAGTAATAATAGGAACTGCCAGTGTCTTGTATAATTTTATCTGACCTTATCCCTTCTTTAAATTCTTGTCGATCGCCTCCAAAAATCCATTTTTACTGCTAACAGCATATTGGCTTCTTTCCTATATTTCAAGTTCTATTACAAAGCATTTTATTATATGGGTCCGAAACCTGGACAGTAAGTAGAAAATTATTATTATTATTATTATTATTATTATTATTATTATTATTTATTATTATTATTATTATTATTATTATTATTATTATTATTATTATTATTATTATTATTATTATTATTATTATTATTATTATTATTGACAAAAGCAAAGGAAAAGGACATTTCTTGTTGGAACATGGAATATTCGAGGTGTTGAGAATAAAATGGTTGACATCATAGAGGAAATGAAAATGCTTAACTGTGCTAACAGAAACAATAAATAATAGTTTTAAAAAACTAAAACAACACGCTTTATTAGAAAACCGAACCAAAAAAAAAAATAATAATTTTAATTTCCAACATGCTTGGGATAAATAATTTTACCATCAAAAGCGTGGGGTGCTCTTTATCAATTAATATATTTGATTTTTTTTGAGGAAGAAGAGATGTCGGACGTCCTCGGAAGAGATGATCTTAGATCTATTAGTGAAGACGGAACAGGCAACTCTTGCCTAAACCAGGAAGTGAAAAAGAAGAAGATAATAAACAGATATTGGTAAAAGTAAAGTCTCTAAGAAGAAAATGTAAAAATCATAAAAAGCACCCCACGCTTTTGATGGTAAAGTTATTTATCCCAAGCATGTTGGAAATTAAAATCATTTTTCTTTTTTTTTTTTTTGGTTCGGTTTTCTAATAAAGCGTGTTGTTTTAGTTTTTTAAAACTATTATTTATTTTTTTATTTTTTAGTTTTAATATTTTACAGAATAAGATAAAATGTAAATATATTTAAATTCGATTCTATTGTAGTATGAGCTGAAAGTAATACTCTTCTAAAAAAAACCTCCCAGCCGGATTTGAACCAGCGACCTATGGATTACAGAAATTATATACCACTACAACGATTGACTAAAAAGTCGACAAGTCCGCAACCTATTATTATACCAGTTTTCATTTTTATGATTTTCTGATGATTCTGGCCAGGATTCTAGAAACAAAATATGAAATTATTGTATTGTCACGGGTCCTTTACAAGTACACAAAGTTTCAAGTCGATTCAATGTTTCTAAGTGGGTGAAAATCGTGTTCACAAATTCCGTTACATAGATAAAAATACACTTTTTTTATTTTCTGATGATTCTGGCCAGGATTTTAGAAAACAAATATGAAATTATTATATTGTCACGGGTCCTATACACGTATACAAAGTTTCAAGTCGATCCAATGTTTCTGAGTGGGTGAAAATCGTGTTCAAAAATTCCGTTACATAGATACAAAGACACTTTTTTTTTTATTTTCTGATGATTCTGGCCATGATATTAGAAACAAAATATGGAATTATTATATTGTCACGGGTCTTTTACAAGTATGCAAAGTTTCAAGTCGATCCAATGATTTTAAGTGGGTGAAAATCGCGTTAAAAGATTCAGTTACATAGATACAGGTCAAGCTAATATAAAGCGTGTAAAAAAGAAAGGAAAAGGTTCAGAAGTTAAAGGTCCATATATGCATTTTTTTCAGCGAAGTAGAGAAACATAAACGAGCGCAGAGAGGAATCTCAATAATAATTAAGAAGAAATTCAAGAAGTTTATAAATAGTTGGGAGGCCATAAATGAAAATATGATTAAAATGAATATAAATATTTTTGGGGAAAAAGTTACAATTCTAGGAGTGTATGGCATAAGCCAAGATGAATCGCCTAAGAAGAAAGATGAGTTCTATAGAAACTTGAATAACATAATAAACGAAATTGGGAATTCAAGAGAAATTATTATGATGGGAGATTTTAATGGTAGAACTGGCACCAGGATTGGAAGTGAAGTGGTCGGTCCTTTTGGAGAGGATAAAATTAATGATAACTGCGAAAGATTTATAGAAATATGTGAACAGTACTCGTTAAAAATTACAAACGGATTTTATCAACACAAAGATATTCATAAATACACAAGATATGAAGATACTTTACAGCAGAGATCAATAATAGATTATTTAATTGTTGGAAAAAATACAGATTTGAAAATACAAGATGTTTGAGTGTATAGAGGCCCAACCTGTGGCAGTGATCATTATTTGTTAAATGCAAAAATATTTTTTCCATACCTTAGTAATAGAATTTTTCAAGTCAAATATGAAGATTAATTATCTGGTTTTTACAGTATATTTACTGGAGTTCCACAAGGCTCTGTATTGGGGCCTGTGTTATATACTCTATATACAGCTGATTTTCCACAAATAAATGGAGTACTTGTAGCTACATTTGCTGATGATACTGCCATGCTCTATTCACATGAAGATGCTAGGCAAGCATCTGAACACCTCCAGCAACAACTTAATAAGACAGAAGAATGGTTAACTACATGGCGTATACGAACTAGTGAAAATAAATCTATTCACATTACATTTGGAACAAGAACTGGTAACTGTCCTACTGTAACATTAAATAATAAAACTCTTCCAACAGGTGATTCCGTCAAGTATTTGGGAATGCATCTTGATCGTCGTTTAACATGGAAGAAACACATTCAACAAAAACGTACAGAATTAAAACTAAAAACATCAAAATTTAATTGGCTCATAGGTCACAAATCAAAACTGAGTCTAGAAAATAAACTTATAATATATAAAACTATACTCAAGCCTATTTGGACTTACGGTATTCAATTATGGGGAACTACCAGCAATTCCAATATTGAAATTATACAGAGAGATTTCAGTCTAAGACCCTTCGTTTTATTGTTGCAGCTCCATGGTATGTAAACAACGCCACCATTCATCATGATTTAAAAATAGCTACTGTAAAATAAGAAATAGAAAAGTACAGCACTCGATATCTAAGGCGACTAGAAGTTCATCCTAATCATCTTGCAATCAATCTTCTAGACAACAGTGAAGAAATAAGAAGACTAAAAAGAAATAAAATATTAGAACTTCCTTTCATTTTCGCATAAAATGTTGTATAATGGAGTGCTGTCAATGGGCAGTATTCTCCTAACAAGTTATGTCTTTTAACAAATTTACTTATTGTCTTTTCAAGATAGATTGTAAATTGGCAGTAAAGTTATTAAATATATATATATATATATATATATATATATATATATATATATTTTAATAAGAGTGACGATAAGAAGGAGAAATTGGAGACATAAGAAATTACGCACACACCTCTATATAATACTCAGTTGTTAGAGGACGATAGTATTTTATACGTTTACCGCAAGAGGCTGGACGAAAAGTTAATTCAAAATACATTTGATACTCCTGAAAAACAATATCAGTATATTGTCGAAACTATACATATGGCTGCTAGAGAGGCTTTGGAAGAAAAGGAAATGGAGAATAAGAAAACTTATTTTTGGAACAAGGAGATTAAGAATGATGTAGATGATAAAAAAAGTAAATATCTTAAATGGTTAATTACAAAAAAAATTGACGGACAAAAGGGAGTATAAAAAAGCACAAGCAAAGGTAAGAAAGAAGGTGACAGAAGAAAAGAATAAATATTGGGAAAGAACCTGTCAAAGAATTCAGACTTATATTGGAGGAAAAAGGTGTTCAGTCATGGAGAACTTTGAAAAATTTAAGAAAGCCAGGACACGATAAAATCAATATTCAGGGAATTTCTTTAAATGAGTGGAAAATATATTTTAGCAAGCTATTGACTGAAGATCGTTTGGAATTTATTAAGTGGAATTGCAGAGGAAACTGATGATCAAAACAGAACGAGTATACATTTAGATATTGAGACAATAGAGATAGCAATTGGAAGTTTAAAAAATGGAACGGCTTGTGGGGAAGAAGGAGAACAGCCAGAATTAATTAAATATGGTACAAGGAAATTATTTGAATTGTTAAGGAGCCTTTTTGAGAGATGCCTAAACAGAGAAGATGTACCAGTAAAATGGAAAATTGGGTTGATATCAGTCATTCATAATAAAG
Organism: Diploptera punctata; assembly: GCA_030220185.1. NCBI lineage: Eukaryota > Metazoa > Arthropoda > Insecta > Blattodea > Blaberidae > Diploptera > Diploptera punctata. The sequence continues at coordinate 293,463 of JASPKZ010004560.1, forward strand.
GAAGAAAGGATGAGCGCAATAATTATAGAGGAATCACCGTAATGAATGTTTTTGGCCATATATATGGAAAAATAATCAAATACTATTTGGAAAGAAATTCTAAATATAAGGAGAATGAAGTACAAGCAGGCTTTAGGTCTGAGAGATCTACAATTGATCACATATTTGTGGTAAAACAATTGATTGAAATGACGAATGATAACAACCCACAAGTTCATTTCACATTTGTGGATTTAGAAAAGGCACATGACTGTACCTTTACAAAATTTGTGGGAAGCATTAGAAGATATGACCATAAACGATACAATTATTAATGCAATAAAAAATTGTATAAAAATGCAGTATCTAAAATTAAAATTGGAAAATATACATCAGAAGAAATTAAAGTACCAAAACCCTTCGTCAAGGTTGTAGCATATCACCAACATTATTTAAGATATTTATACATAAAGCACTGTCAAACTGGAGCAAAAAATGTTCAGGAATGGGAGTACCAATTGGAGATGGACCAACAGATACAATATATACACTGTTATTTGCGGATGACCAGATAATAATTGCTCAAGAATATGAAGACATAGAGTTTATGTTCAGAAAATTATTGGACGAATACGATAACGGGGTTTTGAAAATAAATTTAGAAAAAAACATTTTATTTGGGATGTGGAGCCGAAACCGAAGATTTGATATTAGAAGATGAAAAGGGGTATATTAGAGGATGTGAAGAATTTGAGTATCTGGGAGTAAAATTAGATAAAGAGGATAAACAAGAAAGTGACATTAAGAACAGAATAAATAAAGGCAGAGCAATAACAGCAATGATGAATTGAGTCTTATGGAACGGGCATATAACCAGGAAAAATAAGTTACAAATATATAATTCAATAGTGAGAAGTACTGTCACATATGGAGCTGAAGTTTGGAAATTCAACAAAACTTAGAACAAAAATTATGTCGATGGAAATGGATTTCTTGAGAAGAGCAGCAAGATGTTCAAAATTAGACAAAATAAGAAATACTGTCATAAGATAAAAAAATGAATATTGGTTATTCAGTAGTGGCTTATATAGAGTATAAGCAATTAAATTGAATGGGCACGTACGACGAATGCAAGAACAAAAATTACCCAGGAAAACATTGGAATGGTGTCCACCTGGAAGAAGGAGGAGAGGAAGACCTCGAAACTCGTGGATGCAGGAAATAAGAACTGGAATGAGAGCAAGAGGACTGGAGGACATGGATTGGATGGAGAGAGACGAGTGGAGAAGAAAAATAAAACTTTAGGCACAGAAAGATGTGTAAACATTAAAATTCTATATATAAATAAATTATTATTATTATTATTATTATTATTATTTTATTATTATTATTATTATTAAAGGTGAGCCAACTATCTAGGTACCTTATTATACTTTATTACTGTTTCTATATTAAAACCATATTTTAATATGTTATCGCTGTAGGCAGATCTGCTGTATAGAAGATCTATATGTCTGATTATTCATACTATAACAGAATTTGTTTAATAAATGTAAATGTGGTTATTGAAAATTGAATTACATTTAAATGAACGTAGCTGTCATATTGAATTCTGCCCCTAATATCACTCATTCCTACCAATGATATATGTATGTGGTATTGGATATACCATTTTTAATCAATTAAAATTCTATTAAATATTCCAATAATTTCACTATCTACTATTTTAACAGGAATTTGATCCAAAAGGAATTTAAATATAGACTCAACACTGAAAAACGCTATATTGCATTACAGTATATCTTGTCATCCCATATTCTCTCAAAATTTTAAACTAAAATTCTACAAAAATGGGTTTCTTCCAGCTTCATGGAAAGGAAAAAGTGGTATAGTTTAAGAGAGAAGAAGAAAAGAGATTGTATTAAAATTTTCAATAATTCCAATAGAGTCTGACATTTATTTTCATAGGAATTAGCTGCAAATATAAGTACTTTAATCTCTACTTCTCTCAGAAAACTAAACCTATGTACAGCAAAGATTCTTCCATTTATATTATAATGAAAGCTAGTCTCTTAATTTAAGACAGAGGAGAATATTATGTTTGTGTATATATATATATATATATATATATATATATATATATATATATCTCAGAATCTTGCGTACTTACAAAAAAATATATCTCACACATTTAAGCCACTGAAATGAAATTTTTAAGATCCGTAAAAGGATGTACACGCATGGATAGATTACACAATGAATCAATAAGAAATGAACTGGAGATATTTTCATTAATCGATAAACTAGAAGAGCACAAATACAAATGGAAAGAACATTTAGACAACGGAGAATACAAGATTACTCAAAAAGATCAACACTTACAAACCACATGGAAGAAGATGTTTGGGAGACCGGAACAGGTCGCATTGATCTAATCCTGGAAAGGAAGGAGAAGAAGAAGAAGGTATATATGTAGGATAACATGAAGATAGTAATGCAAGTAAGAGGGCTAAGCATTGAAGATGCTCAAGATCATAGGCTATGGAACGGAAAGATGGCAGCAGCTGTAAAAATCGAAGATATATATATATATATATATATATATATATATATATATATATGATCTTGAGCATCTTCAATGCTTAGCCCTCTTACTTGCATTACTATCTTCATGTTATCCTACATATATACCTTCTTCTTCTTCTCCTTCCTTTCCAGGATTAGATCAATGCGACCTGTTCCGGTCTCCCAAACATCTTCTTCCATGTGGTTTGTAAGTGTTGATCTTTTTGAGTAATCTTGTATTCTCCGTTGTCTAAATGTTCTTTCCATTTGTATTTGTGCTCTTCTAGTTTATCGATTAATGAAAATATCTCCAGTTCATTTCTTATTGATTCATTGTGTAATCTATCCATGCGTGTACATCCTTTTACGGATCTTATATATATATATATATATATATATATATATATATATTATTTCAGAATTCTTCTGTTATTTACACAGGTATCTTCAACCAAAATATACAATTTTTTTTCTTCCACACTTCCCGGTCTTGCGTGTCTGCTTCTGTCATATTTCTCTTCTTCATGTTGTCTTAAATTCCCTTTATCCAGGTTGGCTACCACGTTTCCCTTTTCCAGAAGGTATCCATTTCAATACTTATTTGTTTGTTTCTGTGTCCCTTCTTCTCATTATTTGTCCATACCACCTTAGTTGGATTTCTTCAATCTCTTATACAATATTTTTTCTACATTCATTGTTTCTCTTATTGTATTATTTTTATTTTATCTAATTTTGTTATTATTTTGATATATAATATCAAAATAATAACAAAATTAGATAAAATAAAAATAATACAATATATATAATTCTTGTATACGTGTGTTTGTCACTGAATTCCTCCTAAACGACTGGGAGTCGGTTACTAGTTTTTAATTTGTAATTAAATGTACTAGAAGTTTAATTTGGATTTTATAAAAACACACTCATACGTAACCTAAATGAAGTTTGATATATTTACTGTATGTCCTTCTTGTGAAATCGCTGGAGAAAAAAAATAATTTACCTTGACTGTTCAAAGGTTATGCATTTAATATTCTCTAAAGTGAAGTTAGCAACTGCTCTCTCAACCATTAGTTTATTGCCTTTTAATACACGTCACAAAATTGTAATTTCATCAAAAAATATAATTCACATGAAACATTTTTCCTGGAAATAAACTGAATTAATCATTTTATGACATAATAAAAAAAATTAGTAAAAATCAAAATGCCCTATAATTGAAAATGGCGTAATTACAATTCGAAAGATGAGACGAAACTCATTGTTGAATGTCTATGATATATACAAGGAAACAAAACATATATGTGGAATCATGTATTGAACTAATTACAAATAGAAATGAGACGCACAAATAGACTTGATTCTGGAAAAGCATGCTATTATCAATTACATACTCCTGCCGTCCCAACTTGTCTAAAAAACGTTAAACTGAAAATATATAAAAAAGTTATACTCACATTTATATTTTAGTTGTGAAACGTGGACTATTTCTTTAAGGGAGGAGAAAATATTACGAATATTTGAGAATGAAGTTCTGACGAAAATGTTTAGACCAAAGAGAGATGAACAGACAAGCGAATGAAGAAGACTTACGGAAGGGAGCTATAGATACGTGATCTTAATAGGAAACGATATATAATAAGAACAACTAAGTCTCGTAGGCTGCGATGAACAGGATATGTGGCATGAATGAGTAAGAAAGGAAGAACATGGAGGCTTCTTATAAGAAAATCTGAGGAAAACGCCCAGTTGGTAGACCAAGAATAAAGTGGGAAGATAATATTAACCATGATTTGAGGGAAGTAGATTATGGGTCCTACAGGGGATGACAGGTAAAACACTATCTGAGAATAGTGATATGTGGAGAAATTATTTACGCGCGACCATGAACCTACGGGTTCGATAGAGCCAGTGACTTAGTTATAGCTTTTGAATATTTAGGATCAGTAATAAATGCCACCAATCAGTTGGGCGAAGAAATCAACAGAATAAAGAATCAAATAGATGTTATTTTAGTCTACAAAGATATTTAAAATCCAAATATCTAAGTCGAGATACTTAATACCGTTTATACAAAACACTCATTAAACATGTATTGATGTTCGGTTGTTAAACCTGGTCATTGTCACAACAGGGTATAATGAAACTTGTAACTCCTGTAAGAAAAATATTGTGTGAAATATATGACCCAATCAGGACGTAAATGGTTGTAGAATTAGATATAACTTGGAACTATACCAGGTTTATAAATCACCAGATTCTATAGTTTCAATAAAAATAAGTAGATTGGGATGGGCTGTACACGTAACAAAGAATGGATACAAACAAAGTACCTAACAGGATGATGCAATCAAAGCCAGATGGTAAAAGATCAGCTGGACAACTAATGATCAGATGGTTGGATGCAGTTGTTTAGGATGTGAAGAAGCTTGGCATTTTCAGTTGGTGGGAGGTAGGTCGTGCATGATGGAGATCTTTCTTGCGAGCAGGTGAGGCCCAACTTGGGCTGTTGTTCTGATGATATACACAGATGCGAATTGATCAGGTCTGTGACAACATCACAGAGGGACATGTAATGTGTTTGCATGATATGAGTACTGACAAATAGTGGAATGAATTCTTTGTAAGGGAAAATGAAAGAAACCTTGAGTAAAACCTACCCTGATTCAAAATCGTTCACCACGAATTCCACATGGAGTGGGCGAAATGCGAACTAAGGATAAATTCCCTGAGCCATGGAGCTGACTATTACTACTACTACTACTACTACTACTACTACTACTACTACGACTACTACTACTACTATTAATAATAATAATAATAATAGTGATAATAATAATGATAATAAGAATAATAGTAATAATGATAAATAGTAATAATGATACTAATAGTTCCAGTTCTAATTTCTTGCATCCATAAGTTTCGAGATCTTCCTTTCTTTCTTCTTCTAGGTGGACACCATTCCAACGTTTTTCTTGGCAACCTTTCTTCTTGTATTCGTCATTCACGTCCAAACCAATTTAACGCCTTATATCTTATACAATCTACAATTCAATATTTAATATTCATTTTTTCTCGTATGACTATTTTTTTCTTGCAAGTTTGAACATATTTCTACTCTCCTCAAGAAATCCATTTCCATCAACATCAATTTTTGTTGAATTTCCATGCTTCAGCTCCATGTGTGATAGTACTTCTCACTATTGGATTTTATATTTGTAATTTAGTTTTCCTGGTTATGTCTGTTCCATAGGACACCATTTAACATTACTGACATTGCTCTATTTTTATTTATTGTGTTCTTAATATCACTTTCTTGTCCATCCTCTCCATCTAATTTTACCACCCAAATACTCAAATACTTCGCATCCTCTAATATATACCCGTTCTGATCTTAGAATATTTTCAAACCCAAATTATCGTATTCTTCCTATATTGTTCTGAACATAAACTCTATCTCTTCATATTCTTGTATAATTATTATCTGGTCATCCATAAATAACAGAGTATACATTGTATCTGTTGATCCATCTTCAATTGATACTCCCATTCCTGAACATACCCAGTGAGGGCTCCTTATCTAGGATACAGATACTGCTGCCTTGCAGTTCGTCATTAGTTCGACAAAGGCTAGAGGAAGAAAACCGTGACCAAAAGTCACCTGGTCCTCCAAGTTGGGAATTGATGCATCAAACTAGTTCCCTGTTCTTAATAATAATAATAATATATAATAATAATAATAATAATAATAATAATAATAATAATAATAATAATAATAATAATAACTTATCTATTCATATCTGGAGTGATGAAGAGGCCCAATTATTGAAGCATAGGAGTGTAGCTGGAAAGTTAGGATTGGTCAAGAGTGGATTTTGAAATAAGCAACAACTCCCAGTGGTGTTTTCTGGTATTAATACAAACTCAGGTTTAGTTATCCTTGCTGTAGTAATCCCAGGTTTATACGGGTCACTATTCCCCCAACCATTTGTGTTAAATCTAGTAACAATCCTTTACGCTATTCTTTAGTGAACCTCGGAATACATATTAGACATTAAAATAATTGTCGGATGTTCTATGCCACCATGCCACCTACAAAATTCAAATAAATAAACGTAAAACACGCAATTTATTTCCGAAGCATGTAAATAATTACCTGAGAGAAATATATGTTGATTTATTTCACAAAAAATGTGACAAATGCTTAAAAAATAAGTGAGAAGTTGGACTCAAAGTAACCTAAAATCGACATATTTAGAATGTAAAATATGTATTAGTCATTGCGCAGACAGTTTAATCAACGTATCAGAAATACCGCTAACAAACAAGTGAATGCTAATAATTGAGCTATTTGGTCTGTATATTCTTACCTCTTGTGGTTGTTTTTGTTGAATATATGTTTCAAGGCTTCTGAGCCCCATCTACAGCGATTATAGATTGATTTTTCTCATGTGGTCGGCTCTGATTCTTGTCTCCTACTCCCTCTGCCTGTGGTCCAATGAATAACGAAGTTCCCTGGGAATTTCAAAATTCATAATTTTTTCCTTGTTCTTCTGCATGTATATTTCTTCCCATACGGTGAGTTCATATTTGTTTTCTATTTGTTTTAATAAAATGGAGTCAATGAAAATAATTTGCAGTACTCTGTACATCAATTAAATCAGTTATGCCAAGAATATAATTTTAAAATATCAAAAGGAAAAACAAAAACAATGACATTTTGGGAAAACGAACATATAAGATCAAAAATAGTAATAGACAACAAACCTCTGGAACAAGTAACACATTTTAATTATATGGGTTGTAATTTTGCTATAAACACACAAAAACTGAAAGAGACATAAATATGAAACTGTCGAAATTTCAAATGATATGCGGAACTAAACATAAAACATTAAATAATAAAACAAGAAGAGATACTAGATTGAAGTTTTATAAAACATTGGCAGTTCCTGCATTACTTTATGGTAGCAAGACTTGGGTAATGACCATAAAAATTACAAAGTAATGGAATCAGCTTATCCCGATCTTCTTGGCATCAATGAAAGACAAAAATGGTTATTGTGAGTTATCCGTAAAAGATAAACATATGCTGTCGCGGACTCTTTTGTAGAGTTTTTTGAGATATTAAATTCCGTGTACAATAATTTTATGTATTTGTTATGGTTTAGGCAGCGTAAGCCATTTAAGCGTCAAAATAAAGACTTTATTTCACATGTTTCACTACAAAGAGGGATTTTTAGGAGTGAAGGGGTTGAATATTACAACTCTCTTATAGCCTATGTTCATCTCCGGAATCTCCTATTATTTTTTTGAAAAAGCCCCATCACAATCGGATGAACGGTATGGCAGAGCACGCTTGCCCGGGATTCTAATTATCCTGATCTTCTTGGAATCAATGAGAGACAAAAATGGTTATTGTGAGTTATCCGTAAAAAATAAACATATGCTGTCGCGGACTTTTTTGTAGAGGTTTTTGAGATATTCAATTCTGTGTACATTAATTTGGTGAATTGTTTCGGTTTTGGCAGCGTAAGCCATTTAAGCGTCAAAATAGGGACTTTATTTCACGTTTTTCGCTACAATGGTTAATTTTTAGGGGTGAAAGGGTTGAGTATTACAACTCCCTTATAGCCTATGTTCATCCTGGAAATCTCCTGAACATTGTGCAAGAAACCCCATCAAAACCAGATCAACGGTATGGCCGCGCATAGAATACGAACAAACAAAGCAACAAACAAACAAACATTCATTTTTATATATTAGATAATCACTATTTTTGGGAACAAGTTGCCTAAGTTTCGATACAAATAATTTAGTAAGATTTCCTCAACAGAGGACGTCAGTATTTCTAAAGCCTGATCAGCATTGTGCTACATATGCGCATAGAAGCGATAAAATTATTTTTCTGCATATCACCAGTTTTTTTAATATAGCTTTTTTATTACCTTCGCTTCCAAGTATGTCGTCAAGTACAGCACAATACAGAAATGAAATTTCTCTCCGCTAACTTTTTTTCTGTTTTATGCACTTTCCAATCAAACCGTTCCTACGTACTCAGATTTTATATTTTTTTATTTTATCTGCTATAAAATTTCGAGCAAACAAATATATCGCAATATTCTAAATCGATATTCAATTTTCGTGGCCATCGAGAAAAATTGTATTACATAATCTGTAGGGCCTATTTTCAGAATATTTAACTCAAAACATTGGAATATAATATTATTAATAATAATAATAATAATAATATGATTATGATATTGGAGCAGATTTCTGGGCTGTTTGTTGGTCATGACATTGAGATTTGTAGTTCTTCGACGTTTCGCACAGAGACTGCGCCCAGTATCCTCAAGGGTTGTCTCAAGAAACGTCGAGGAACTATAAACCTCAAGACCACGGCCATGAGCCCGGAAATTTTCTACAAGATCATACAAACTCCGCCGTGAAATCCTACTAATTTAATATAGCAATAATAATAATAATAATAATAATAATAATAATAATAATAATAATAATAATAATAATAATAATAAACATTATGGCATTTCATGGGAAGGACCCCATACAATATAAAATATGTCTCCAGAATAAAATTTCAGAGAGATCTAATAAATTTAAATATCTTGGATATTATCTCTCTATCTGGGATGAAAAGGATATCCTAAAAAATTACTAGTTATAATAAAGGTTTTGGAATTATTAATCAAGTTATAAAATCATCTCTTGTACAAAAAAAGACCAGATCACATTTATATATATACACACTGTTGACCTATGATAGTGAAGCATGGACACTAAAAAAGACAACATGAAAGCAGAATAACGGCTTGTGAAATGAGATTCATGCACAGAACAGCGGGTTACACCAGATGGGATCGGAAAAGGAACAACGATATCTTAAAAGAATTGAAGACTACGCCAATTTTGTAATATATTAAACAGTACCAACTAAATTGGAAACACCATCTTGAAATAATGAGTTCAAATCGGATCCCCAAAGCTGTTTATAATTATATACCAAGAGGACGAAGATCTCTGAGCCGTACTATGAAACACTGGAGGGAAATTTTTCTATAGGTGCGTAACAGGCCTTGGCCTAATACTTGGAAGGAAGAAAAAGAAGAAGATAATAATAATAATAATAATAATAATAATAATAATAATAATAATTGTATTACATATTATCAATAAAACTCATCATCATCATCATCATCATCAACAATCATGGATTAAGCCCATGTGGCTTGTTCCGGTCTCATACACTCTCATTCAAAAGTTGCATCCATCTCTTCTTCGGTCTACCAACATTCCTGCGTCCTTTTGGTTTGTATGTAAGTATAATTTTGCGAATGCGATCATCTTCCATTCTTTGAACATGTTCTTTCCATTTTTTTTCCTCCAGATTATTTTATTCTATCTAAGAATTTAACGATATTTAGCTCATTTCTAATATCTTCACTTCTTCTCTTATCTAGAAGTTTGCAACCAGCCAAACTTCTCAGAAATCTCATTTCAGCTGCTTCTATGATCTTCTCTTCTCTTTTAGTTAAAACCAAAATTCACTACCATACAATAGTAAGGGAACTGCCACTACTTTATAAAATTTTAGTTTTGTTTATTTTCTTGTGCTTTTAATATCATTTTGATTGTTCCACATATTATATAATTAAATTTATTAAGTTTGTTAAATAGATCTTCATTTTTAAAATAGGAGATTTCATAACCCAGGTATTTAAAATGGTTCAGTTGTTCAGTGGGTTTCCCTTCCAGAATTATTTTAGTTCTTACGGTATCTGATCCCTTAAAAGCTAGGATTTTGAAATTATATTTCTGTATAATGTTATTTAACTGAAAGAGCGATTACTGTAGACCATCTTCTGAACTAGATATTAGAACTTGGTCGTCTGCAAAAAGTAAGGCAACATCAATCAAACTTAAATCGCTAAAACAAAATGGTAAAACAGTCAACGTGTTTATGTTCATTATGCATGAAATGTTTGTTCGCTTTCTGGAACACAATCCTTTATTGTGAAATCTTAATATTACCAAGTGAGAACCAAAATGCCACACGACTAGTTTTGCTACATGAAGTACAGAAGTTAATCGACGGATGCCAGAACTTTTGCTGGGAAGCTTAGATTTAAAAATTTTAAAGTGTCCCTATTCACCCTGTGTACTGGTTTAGTCGAGTTTTCCCTATAAAAATATTACTATAGCGATTTTTTATATTCGTGTAAAAATATATTCAGATTCTTTATGGATTCTAATATAATATTTAGAATATTTACGACTGCGTTATGCATCAACCTGCTATGTGCCATTATGTAAATTTCGAGAAAATACGTTTAAAGTACAAGTTAATTTGTAATATTTATTTTATCACAAAACTAACATTACTGGATATTTTTAAGTTATTTTCCTTGTTCGATAGCTATGCATCAACAATCTAAGAGCGGGAACATTCGGCTCTTAACTGCATTATGCAAAATGTATATTAGCATTTATGAAGATCTCGTTTCATATCCGTTTGTTGCAAAACATAGAATCTCTGATAGGACTGATGGCTTTTAAATTTTTCTTTAATAATAAGGCTATATATAAAGATTTGGCAGTACAAGTTTGCGCACGCTTACTTCATGAGCCAGTGCAACAGATGGAATCAAAATCTCAATTTTGTTTTAAATGGCACTTAGCCAGTTGATGCATAAAGTCGTCCATTTATAAAACCCTTTTAAATATTCTCCTTTTCTTCTTCTTCTTCTTCGTCACGGTTTAGCCGTTTTGCTAGGCTGTTCCGGTTCCAAATTGCTGCTCTTTCCATCTTTTCTTTGGTCTCCCCAAACTTCGTCTTCCTCTTGGTGAATAGTTGTATGCTGCTTTTGATATTCTGTTCTCAGTCATGCTTGCTAAGTGTTCTTTCCAGTTTGTTCTGTATTTCACTGCTGTTATGCTTAATTCTTCTACTTTTAGTTGCTGTGATATTTCTGTTCTGTGTTTTTGTCTGTTCTTTGATATCCTATTATTGGTCTGAGGAATTTCATTTCAGCAGCTTGGATTCTGGTAGATTGTTATGTCACTGTCCATGTTTCGGATCCGTAAATAATAATAGGGACTGTCATTGTCTTGTATAAATTCATTATAGAGTCTTTTCTGTCTTCATTTTTCAAAGTTCTTTTTAGTGTTCCTGTTTAATAAGTTAAACTTATTTAGTTTGTTATTTATATCTGTTTTAAATTTTCTTAAATTAAATAAATATCCTGTTTCAGAGCATATAACCTCGCGGCAATGAACCTAGGGATCTGATAGTGCCAGTGAGTTAGTTATTATTATTACTAAAAAAGGAGATTGTAGTTAGTAATTTAATGAGAGGTATAATCCACCCCGATTTCCTCAGAGGCTGGAACTAATTTGTAAAAATATAAAAGTGGAAGGATGGCATCACATAGGAAACAAGAAGATCCTTAATGACGTGTTCGGTTGGTAGAACTGGCAGTGTTCGTCAGATTATAAAGAGAGGAGTGTAGAGAGAACAGACTGGGAATATTAAAACAGTTGCAAGTCCTGGGGAAGCTGGCAAAACATTACGTAAATCTTGCAGCACCCCCCCCCCTTCTCTCTTCTAACCTATAATTCTTCAGCATTTTCCCCCAACTCTCCAGCCCCCTGTACCCCCTCAAATACTGGATTTTCTCCCTGCAGTAATGCTAGGGGTGACTTAACGTTTTCTAGCAAGTTCCACTTTCTGACCGCGTTTCTAACCCTTCCATTTCATCCCATAGTTTCATCCTGTAGTTTAAACTCAGGATTAGCAAACCTGTGTTCGCAAGTCGCATGTGGCAACTCTTTGTATGATTTTTAGCGAATTATGAATTCAGTTTGTACCGATGAAAACAATTTTCGAAAAAATGTTTAGAAATCTTAATCGATACTAATTGCAAGCGAAGAGCCAACCATTGCATGTCGAAAATTACCTTCAAAATTTCTTCCAGAGAAGCGTTGTGATGTACAAAGGCAGTGACCTAAAATTTATCTGCCGTTTTTAACTGGGATACAGTAAAATCTAGCGCCAAATATATAATTTAAACTATTTATTATTTAACGGGTTTTTAAATGTATACATCTTCCTGTACCCAATGTTAAGTTTTGAATCTCTTCCTAAACTCATCTCTTTCCTTTCAGTCACCATCCTGCAGTTCCCTGTCCTTCATCTTCTTCTTCTTCTTCTTCTTCTTCTTCTATTATTATTATTATTCTTTTTCTTGCAAGGATTAAACCTTTTTGGTTTGTTCCGGCTCTAAGTATTATATCTGCTGTGTCCATCTCTTTTGTGGGCGTCCCCGATCTCTTTTCCCTTCTCTTGGTTGATAGTTCAGACTTTTCTTAGGCAATCTGTTGGTATCCATTCTGCAGATATATTCATACCATTTTCTCCTATACTCTTCTATTTTATCTGTCAAACTGATCATATTTCTTTTATGGATATCTTCAATCCGATTTTTTATCCATTAAAGTATATCCTGCCACAAAACGTAAATAGCCTATTTCATTTATGCTGCTTCTATCCATCATCAAATTCATAATTCCCTCTATCCATGTCTTCTTAGGTCTCCCTCCTCTTTTCCTCCGATTTGGAATCCACTGCAAACTCCTAACTGGCAATCTGTCTTCATTCATCCTCTTCACGTGTCCAAACTATTGTAATTTTTTTTTTCCATTTCCTAGTTTTATTTCTATTATTATTTTCATTGAAACTATAGGGAAGTAATAAAACAACTGATATGTTAGATTGGATAACACTTAGTACCTGCCGTCCGCGCCGCGCCTCATTTCACACCACTCTTACTCACGCAGCAATCCATCTGCTCTGTAATGTGGGTTGACGTTGCAGGATTCTGGCTTCATTTCTGTGCGTTAGAGTTAAAAAAGGCAGCTAATTTATGGATACGGACTTGGTATATCACAGTTTTGGATAATACCTCCCTCGGATTATTTAAATAGCATATATAGTCAGTTTCGTTGTCAAACATCGAAAATTGCGACCGCGCTAGAGCGACTTTTTAATTTTCGTTTCTGGTGAACTCCTATACCTAATGGTTTTAAAGCATAATTGATAGCAGCTTAAACACTTTGCGTTCTTGAAAACATGTATGTAGAATTTTTCATCAAGATAGGTTGAGGGATTTAAAAGTCTAAAGTCACAAACATACACAGGATATAGCATACATATATATATATCTTCAACTTCAAGGTTAGGCTGTAAGCCTGTGCCGACTCAAGGCATATCCTTCCATCTGGTCATGAGACGTCGAATGGAACGTTTACCTCTTGATTTATTGTAAAGCCTGTTTTGACATACGAGATGCCATATATGTTGAAACAATTTTAACTTGTCTACCAATTTATTTGCTAATTCATATATTTGTAATTGTTCTCTAATATCGGTATTGCGGATATGATCCCTTAAATTGTGTCCTGCTATCCGATATGCACGTATGTGTGTGTGTGCGTGATGTACATGTGCATGGACGATAGTGGCAATGTCTAATAAAAACTCCAATCTATCGGAATCTGTTAAAATAACAAATGGACTAATGCAAGGTGTCTCACAAGCCTGTATTTTTATTTAATATTAACTAATATTCGGCGTGCGCTGCTACGCCTAAATAAATTAAAATTAATGTGCTTTTATGTTTAGTTCAATAAGTCAAAACAAAAATAATTATAAATTTATATTTTTAGATACCCGGTGCTGATTACTCGGCGTTTCCCGGGAATCTACTTACCCTGATCTTCTTGACATAAATGAGCTGAAATACGAAAATTAATGTGTTTTATGTTTAGTTAAATAAGCAAATGGAAAAATGTATATCGTAATTATTTTTAGATACCCCGTGCTGTTTACCCGGCGTTGTCCGGGAATCTACTCATCCGGATCTTCTTGGCATAAATGAGCTGAAAGACAAAAAATAATGTACTTCTTATGATTATTTGGATAAGTAAAATGAAAAATAAGTATAAATGTGTATCGTAATTATTTTAAGATTACCTGTGCTGATAACTCGGTATTGCCCGGGAATCTACTTTTCTCGATCTTCTTGGCATCAATGAAAGACAAAAATGGTTATTGTGAGTTATCCGTAAGAGATAAACATATGCTGTCGCGGACTTTTTTGTAGAGCTTTTTGAGGTATTCAATTCTGTGTACATCAATTTTGTGTGTTTGTTATGGTTTAGGCAGCGTAAGCGTCCAAAGAGCTACTTTTTTCATGTTTTGCACTACAAAGGGCTATTTTAAGGGTGTATGAGTTGAGTATCATAACTTTCTTATAGCCCATGTTCATCCCGGGAATCTCCTGAACATTTTGCAAAAAGCCCCATCACAATCGGATCAACGATATGACTCCGCGTAAAGTACGAACAAACTAACAAACAAACATTCATTTTTTATATATTAGATTGCCCTAGACAAAGTTATGAGTACCCGATGTACAAACAAGAATTGCAATACTCTATTAATTCAAATATTAGCTTATGCCGATGACAAAGACATAATTTGTTGTTCAGAGAAAGATATCAAGATAATCTTTATGGCACTACAAATAGAAGCTAACAAAATAGGATCGGAAATAAATAAAGAAGAAATTAAATTAAAACAAGTGAATTAATTATATGAGTTACCTGCAAATGCATTTTAAGACCTAATAATTATAATGTGGTAGACTATTGCAATGGATTTAAGCTCCATAGATACATAAAATAATATTTTATAGTTGAATGTAACTAGGGATGAGCTTATTTATAGTTATAAGATAAAAGTTAAAAATTAAAATATACTTTTTGGCAAGTGCCGTCGTCCTCAACTTTGTTAAAATGTTGTATATAAAATTAACTGGAGCGCTTTCGGAAGTTAACTTCAATCCTCGGCAGGTTGAGTTTGTGCTACTCGTTGTTGTTTACGATGATGTATACTCTTAACTGTTTGTAGCAGCAACTGACTTGTTTTTGACGATCTCGTATAATGGGTATGATTGGGTTGCGTTCTCATTAAGAAGTGAGGTGTTGTTTGTTTCCTTTATAATTTCGAGGTCTTCAAATATATTTATCCTAGCTGGAATGTTTTCTCTGTGGATTATCGTGAGAGTATTTTCAATTGTGTTCATTTGGTGACCTGCGTTATTCAGATGTTTAGCATAGCTTGATTTATCATCTGTGTGCATGAAATGTTTTAGGTGTTCCTTATATATTGTATTGAAATTTCTGCTTGTCCTGCCAATATAGAATTTATTACAATCTTTACACTTAGTTTGTAGACTCCCTTGTTGTTGAATTTGTTGTGTTCTTCTATGCCAATGTATATTATGTTGTTTAATTTGTTTCCTGTTTTATAAGCTATGTTAATGTTTTAATTTTTTTTTTCAAAGTTCTGGCTAGTTTTGAATTTTATTATTGTTGATTATTTATAGTTGTTTATAAGTGATTTAATAGTCCACCGCTGTGGTCTCGGGGTAGCGTGCTGCCTTGTCACGCAGCGGGCCCGGGTTCGATCCCCGGTCGGGACAGTTTTTCTGGGTGAGGTTTTTATCGGGGTTTTCCTCACCTGTAAGACAAATGTCAGGAAAACTTTAAGGCCCAAACGGTCCCCGAAATCATATGGCCATCGCAATCATCATCATTCATATTCATCTTAGGTTAAGCTTAGGATTTGGGACTCTCCTGGCGCACCACTATCATCACCCATCATATCATCGGGGCAACGTAACCCCGCCTTCCAGGCGCCCCAACCTCAGAAGTGGGTTACAAGTACTCCATGCCAGGAGAGAAACCAGGAATGTTGAAAGACAAACCTGGGGCATTTGAAAAAAAAATAATGTAAAAATGTTGTGAATTTAAAGTGTATTGGCAATAAAAAAAGAGATGTAACATAAATAACACAGACAAATATTAATCAATATAAAATTCAAAGGGTGTCTAGTTTTCTAGATCTTTGCTCTCTAATTAATGATACAAACAACATCGGTGAAGAAATTGGAAGGAGAAATCAAAATGTCAATAAAGCATATTATGTTTTATTGAGACACTTTAAGTAAATGCTTCTTACAAAAGAAAGAAAACGTAATCTGTACAAAGCTCTGGTAAAACCAATATTAACATATTACAGTAAAACATGGACATTGTCCAAGACCGATACATCAAGAGGAGTTCATTTTAAAAGATGATATTAAGGGAACTATATGACCCAATATGCGAAAAGGGAGAATGACGTATAAAATATAACTCTGGGTCTATCAGTTGTACAAGTGTACTGATGTGGTTACGTCAATTAAAGTTTCAATTTCCGATGGACTGGTCACGTCTAAAAAAATTAATGAAAATGAGATACCCATGTATCTTATTTGAAGAAAAATGGAATGTGGAACGACCGAGACCGCGTTCGATGAATGGAATGTAGAAGGATCTGAGGAAACTGAGAATCGAGGAATGGTGGCTGGTTGCTAGAGACAGAGATGCATGCAAAAGAGTTCTGATGGAAGCCGAGGCTCGAATCTGGTTGTAGTGCTGCTGCTGATGATGTATGTGTGTGTGTTATCATCATTATCAACACAGCAACCCTGGGTGAATCAAGGCTTCTTTCGGAATTTTTCTCCAGGCTTCTCTGTCTCTGGCAAACGTTCACCAATTCTTGTATTTCAAAGATTTGACATCCTGTATTATTCCATCCATCTCAAATTCGATCTTCCAGATCTCCGTCTTCCTTCTTGATTCCTTCCTTCCTATTTGACACTACAACCCGTTGTGAGTTTTGGCCTGCTTCACAAGTCTCCCAATTGTGTAGGTTTCGTAACAAGAGATTTTTTTTACAATATAAGGTCGTTAGCCTTATGACCAACCCAATACCGGAGGAACTGGGAGCCTTTATTTCGGGGAGCTCGACTCCTAGATAGTTCCCTTCACCTCGGCTATAGAGCACCACCATCCCTTTCGCAGGAGGTCACTAACTAGACCTTAGACGCTGCCGTTGTTCCATAAGGATTCTTCCGCCACCTGTCTAAATGTGGACCCTGCTCCCAATCAACATTATCCTAGAAGACCTAATCTCAGGTTTTCCCCAAGCAGCTCCTTCAGGACTTCTGTCTCTCGTTAGTTCACCGACCCAGCACGCCAAAGGGATAGGTTACTTCAGCCTTGTACTTGGTTACTCGGCTTAATGGGGTCCACCACGTAAAGGTGAGAGCAGAGTAGGATAGGAGTGGCTAAGTGATTTCACTTGATGATATCCTTCATTACCATCTATAATTATTGTACTTCATTTCTGGTCATATTCTGTGTATGCCCCATTCTTCTTAGTCTGTTTACTTTAATATGTGTAATGATATCTGATGGTTTATACAGCTCATAAAATTCCCTGTTATATCTCATTTACCACTTTCCATTTTCTTTAATATGTTCATATATCCTTCTGAATATCTTTCTTTCAAAACAGCCAATCGAGATTTGTCATGTTGTGTGCGTGTTTGTGTGTGCGTATGTGTATACATACATTTTATCTTCTGTTTCAGTGGTCACTCGATTTTTTTTGTATAAAAAAGTGTTGTATAGATATAAAGCTTTGTAAACGTGTGCAAAAAGTTATATTCAATAGAAATAAAAAAAAGGTTGTAAAATAGAATAAAATTTAGGTGAGCTCTGGTACTTGGGAATCAACGGCCAGGAACAGAGATTAACAAATGACAGCAGTTCGTATTATCGTGAATAAACAGCAGCGCATCGCACATTACGCCCGCATGGGAACGCAGCATGGATAACATTGTTCAATATACCAACATAGCGAAAAAAAAACTTCTCTTTTTTTAATCACAATTTTTGTTTTTTTACTTCGTCAATTTTTTAAACTATACTAATGTAACCTATATATTTGAATGAAAAGTTTACAAATCAGTACTACCAACTTATTGCTTCAATAAACACGCTTGATATAAAATTATTACAAAGAGAGATGATACCTTTCCAAACAATGAAATTCCTTCGATGTCATTATATATTTATTTATTATATACCAACATAGTGAAAAAAAATTCCCTTTTTAATCACCATCTTTATTACTGTAAAAGCTCCTTATTCGCAGTTCCCTTATTCGCGTTTTCATTATTCGCGGGTTAAAAATTGCGACAGAGTTCCTGTATTCGCGGCTAAAATTTTCTTTGTTCGCGGATCCAGTCGGTATATTAAAAGGATTAGTATCCTTTATTAACGCATCGCAACTTTTTTTTACTGCAGGCACGTGCCAATAGCGATTCAAACCAAATGGACAAATTAATATCAAAGTAAAACAAACCTTCTTGTCACTAAGCCTAAAGTTCGTTGTTAAAAGCCGCCGCCGTCGTATTTCACATGCCGCTATGTCCGTTATAAATGCCGCCCTCACCAAGATTGGTATTTTATTATTTAAACTTGTCATTCGTAGCAATAATTCTGATTGAAGAACATTCCTCTCTTCTGCTTTGTTGCCAATTTATAATGTCGAGCAAAAGGAAAGAAAATTAGCACCGAAGCGGAAAAAAATAGTGTTACCGCTTAAAGTAGAAATAGAAATACTTTACCGTTTACGCGTTGGCGAGTCGTTTGCGTCTATATCGCGCTGTTTCAATGTTAACGAGTCAACTGTACGATTCATCAAGAAATCCGAACACAAAATAATTAATTCTATTGCTGAATTCAAAGCTGGACGTAAATCTGAATTGAAATATTTTTTAAAAGCGGCAAAACAGGAAACAAATACTAACTTCTTTAGCCTTTGCGTAAGCTTAACAGTGGTAATTAATATAAATTGTTCAAAATCTCTCATTGATTGATTTTATTTTGATAATTCTTATTTAATTTTGGAACCTTGGAACGTATCCCCTATATACTCATACAAATAATCATTCCAGATTCGCGGTTTCTGTTATCGCGGCATATTTGCGGAACATATACCACACGAATAAGGAGCTTTTACTGTATTTTACTTCGTCAATTTTAAAAATTACATTAATGTATGAATTTGAATGGAAAGTTTACAAATCAGTACTGCCAACTTATTGCTTCAATAAACACGATTGTTATAAAATTATTATAAAGAGAGATGAAACTTTTCCTAACAATTAAATTCCTTTCATGTCATTATTTATTTATTTAGCCTGGTGGAGTTAATACCACGTGGCTTTCTCTTTCACTCACCAGAACAAACATATATTACATTACAATATAGAAATCACAATTAACTCTAATATTAAATACTAAATGAACATTTTATCAATAAGATTAAGATCGATAACATAATGTTAATGATAAGTAAAATTAAGACTAAAACTAATAATAAAATTTACACAAACAAGATAAATTATTTGGTAGGTACTTTATCCTTATAGTAAACCAGATATAAGAAGAGTTAAGTCTTGTAGATTGCAATGGGCAGGACATGTGGTAGGAATGGAGAATGCAAGAAGGGCATGTTGGAAAACCAGAGGGAAAACACGCAGTTGGTAGACTAAGAATGAGCTGGGAGAATAATATTAACCATGATGAGAGAAGTAGATTATATTGGGGAATTTTGGAAAACATTAGCTCAGGATAGGGATGTATGGAGAGCTTATGTCCGTCCACTCATGAACCTACGGTTTCGATAGTGCCAGTGGCTTTGTTAGTTAGATTGTCCCTATCTAACGTAAATCATAAAAAAACAAAGAAAATAATGAGATATTTTAAACTAATTTGTCACTTAAATAATATTTAAAACAAAAAAACTGAAAATATTTGTTAAACTTAATACCAGTTTTATAAAATAAATTAAATTATTATTAATTGCTAAAAGAATACTATCAGTGAGTTGTATACGTTAGTTTGTTATTAATAATTCTTCAGTTTCTTTTTTGAAGAATGTTATAGTATGCCAGTCTCTGACATAGGGCGGAAGGGAATTGTATGTTCTGCAAGTGGGACTTAAACGATAGTGAATAATACACAGTGTGATGAGGAGGACAATGTGCTGATGGGATAGAATAGGGACCGATGAAATCATTAGTTGTTATATTTTCATTATTGTTATCTATTTTTTACTTTGATACTCTTATTCGTTAAATTTAGACTAATTCAATACATCTAAACTACTAATTTCTTCAATTCGGGTCACAACCCAGAATGAATTTTAGCTTGCTTAACTACACAATATACCAAATAATAACAGTTACACATGAATCCGTTTTCATTGCGGTCGGCCACATGCAAATAACTAACAGAAGAAATTTGTGTTTTGCAAATTTAAGGGTTTAACAACAGCCATCCATTCTCCCCTATTCTCTAAACTTTCACTTTCATATTCTACAAAACGCCTCTGACATCATCAATTCATCTGGTCCTAAGTCTTCCCTTCAGATGTGTTCCGTCAGGTTTATTTTTAAATTATAACTAAGTGATTCATTGCCACTATCGAACCCGGAGGTTCATGGCCGTACAGACATATGCTCTCCATATAGTCCTAATCCTGAGCTAATGTTTTCCAATTATCCCTTGTATAATCCACTTCCCTCAAATTACAATTAATGTTATTCTCCCGCCTCATTCTTGGTCTATCACCTGGACGTTTTCTCTCTGGTTTTCCTTCCTCTTAAAAAATTAATATCATCTTAGATAACCTGTCATCTGATATCCACTTTACGTGGCCAAAACATTTCAGTATTCTTTCTTCAATAACTTGTAGAACATCTTTTTGAACAGCGATAATAATAATAATAATAATAATAATATAATAATAATAATAATAATAATAATAATAATAAATATTTTTTGGCTGTATATGCAAGAATTATATTTATAAGAATACTTTTTTGTGCAATTTTCCTTGGATATTACGTATCTTCTTTAGTATTTTATTTGAAATTAAGTTTTATTTCATTTTTATTTATAAAAATAAATCGATTGATATTTAAATCTCCATGTATATAATCATCTGTTTAAAGAATAACTAAAGAAGAAATAGAAAATACAAATCCTATAAATATTAATGATATTCAAATAAAAAAGTTTTAGACGGAATATGAAATTAAATATTTATATGAAGGTGGATTTGATAGTAATGTTATATAGATTATTAATTTGATTTTGGCTCTAAGATGTGCACACATCGCCCGTCCAAGGATTATAAAACCAACTGGAGCCTTAATACATTTTATAATCCTATCATCTATATTATGGGAACATTTTAATTCTCCCACCTCATTCTTGGCCTACTACCTGGGCGTTTTCACTGTGGTTTTCCTTCAATAAGTTTCAATGCCCCTCTTTCATTCCTCGTTCGTGCCACATGCCATGCCCATCGCAGTCTACAAGACTTAAATATTCTTATTATTTAGTTTTCTACACAGATCATGTAGCTCATTTAATCGTTGAAATGAAATTGAAAACTTCGGAGATTTTTATTTTACTCTCACTCTGTAAAATATATTCTACAGTTAAGTACTTCAGTTATTGATATGTAACAATACATTTTAAGTACGATTATTAAAGACATACACACATACATACATGCATACGTACACACGCATACACGCATACATACACTCATACATTCATAGTGTTCTGCCCAAGAGCAGGTTTTTTACTGCAAACTCAGCATTCTCCACTCTTTCCTTAACTCAGATTTCCTTTTTGTATCCGCATACAAACCATTTATTTTAATATTGTCCATCATCTGATGTATTTTTCTGCCTCTAACCTTCTTTCCGTTGACCATTCCTTCTAGGGCATCCGTCAGCAGACAGTTTCTTCTTAGTCGTGGCCAATCCAATTTCTCTTCCTCTTCATTATGAGTTCCACCATTGTTCTTCTTTCACCCACTCTGTCTAGCACATCTTTATTTTTTATTTTGTCTGTCCATTTTATACGTTCCATTCTTCTCCATATCGACATCTCAAAAGCTTCAACTCGCATTTCCTCATTCCGTTGTAATGTCCAAGTTTCTGCACCATATAATGCTACACTCCACACAAAGCACTTCACTAGCCTCTTCTGTAATTATTTTGCCAAAGGTCCGCAAAAAATGCTTATCTTCTTGTTAAAAGCTTATTTTGCTATTGTTATCCTATGTTTTACTTCTTGACTGCAGTCCATGTTACTACTGATAGCACAACCCAAGTATTTGAAGCTCTCCATTTGCTCAACGGCCTCATATTTAATCCTCATGTTTATCTTTCTTGCTTTCCTTCCTATAATCATGGCCTTCGTCTTATTTATATCCATCTTCATCCCATAATACTCGCACTTGTTATTTAGCTCCATCAGCATGTTCCTCAGTGTCCTTGCATATTCTGTTTAAATATATACGTTCCATATTTTCTTTGCAGAGATGTAAACATATATTTTTACAAGAGAAAGAATAGTATCCTACTATCTGAAGGCTAAAAAATAAAATCTCATTTTATTTTGTTGCAAATGTTACTTCCGTTACCATGGGATTCGTCATAATTATATATATATATATATATATATATATATATATATACACATACACGTTTAACATTTAAATATACAAGCGTTACTGCTATAAAGTAATTTTTTTCTTTAAAAAATGCTTACTTGTTATAGTAGCCGCTAGATGGCGATAATTGGAACGATATCCTGCTGCCTCTGGTGTCAATTGAGAAAAATATATATAAAAGAAAAATAAATGTTTATGTTAGGATTCCTGAATAGCTCAATTGGTTAGATCGATAAAGAGATCTCGGGTTCAAATCCCGTTTCAGACATTTAATTTTCATGTCATATATAGGCCTATATATACATTTTGTCATGGCCATTTTTGATGTCTACTGGGTAGTATTTTTTTGAGTCTTTTCATGACAACAACATCAATAGCATAATTTCTTCTGAATTTTCTAATAGATACCACAGAGGAATATATGCATTTTTAGGGACTATAAAATTCTTTCAGGTGCTAAAACTCTTCATAAAACTTGCATCACTTTTTTTCCCCCAGAAAATCCGATTTTTAGTAATAACATACTTGTGACCATAGGTAACTTACATCAATACATTCATCCAACATCTCTAAACAGTCTCTGTAAATTTGTCATATAGTTATTACCCGCAACAATGAATGAAAATTCTGATTTTATATGATCGCGCACATATGTTGTAAACAACATACAATTCTTATAATGAAAAATAAATACACATTCCAGAGAATTTGCTATAAAAATGAATTTAGTGAACTCTCTGAGTTAACGAGAAAGAAGTTTCTCGCACTTCCAATTACACCGCAGTTGGTATCGAATTTCATCCCCTCCCACCCCTGACTTCCTGCGCAACGGGAGCTGTTTCGAAATTGGACCATGTAATGGCATTTTTATCGGAAATGACTTTAATCTTTCTGACCTTTTTTTTTTACCCCTCTCTTTCCTAGTGTAGTAATGCAGCAGTAGCGATACCATGTTAGCTACATATACACTAATGATTTCTATGTTGGTAACGCTGATCTAACTTTTTATTTAATAGATTAACTTTTGTTTTTTGTCGCTATCATTTTGACTGATTCACTTGTGATTGCTTCTTTTTTTATTGCTAAGCATTTGTTTGATGTGTAAATCAACATGATATACTTTTTTATAGGATTGACACGTTACAAAAGTCAAATCGTTATAGACAAGTACGCCATTTATCTCTCGATTGTTATTTTGATCACAGAAGTTACCAACTGCGTAAACTTGATGACGCTATTTTTTTAATGTGACAATATATTTAGCTAGATTTACGTGGATCGATCTCCATTAACGAAGGGATTTAAATCAAATAGAATTTAGGAAGCATGTAGTATAGAGTGATTCACAAAAATATTTCTAAAAAAAATATATAAATGTTTATTCATGCATTTCTTTTAGGGATAGTCAGTTGTGAAGAGAGGGTAAAAAGTAGATAGTAAAAAAAATGTTTTCACTGGTTGCCGAATAGTCAGTTTTCATGTTGTTTTGGCGTCATAAAACAATAAAATGAAGTCGAAAAAGCTACACAATAACTTTAATGAATTCTATAAACTCTCCGTGACATTCTATTCACAAATGTATGTAATAATTGATCTTGTTTTAAAGTTTGTCTATCACGCAATTCTTTTACAGTCTCTGACGAGTCCACTTGCCACAGTTTTTTCCAATCATAGTCACTGTATCGCTGTCGCTTCAGAACCGACTCACTCCCGACTCTGGCAATAGTTTATGTAGGCCGGAGACGGAAATTCCTCGGCTTCCGATCTAGATATTTCCAGTATGGAAGCTTCTGGCATCGATGTTTCCCGACAGAGGAAGTAAAGGCTTAGAAAAATCTCGGTAAAGGAAGTCTAAACGCATCAGTGATCTGCGTCAGTCTTTCGACTCGCGAGTCAGCGACGCACGAATCTATTTATATCAATGCGAGATCACTATTCCCGCCTTCGACCGCGAAATTCAAACGTTGCTATTGCGATGCGCCACAATAATATATAATTGATTCTAATATTCTTCTTCTTCTACTATAGCTTCAATTGAATAATGTTTTGGCCTTCTCAACGAGTTATATCCACACTTTTTTTTATCCTGGACACACTTGTTCCGATGTTTTATAATTTATAACATCTTCACATTTTATTGTCTTCACAATATATTTATGGATTAATGGCTTCCATTTGTAGAGCTTTTTAGTCATCCTTTCATCATCCATTCTATATATGAGTCCAATCCAGCTTAATTCTAATCACCTAGCATTAATACTCTTTTATGTTAATTTTATTTCGACGACATGATAAGATCATGGAAGCAAATGACGACTGGGGGATTTACCTTAGGGAATATAGTAATAAAAACAGTAGCCTTTGCAGATGACCAGGTTCTAATAGCAAAAACAGAGGACGAACTACAAAGAATGCTATATAAACTAAATGAAATATCAAAAAAATACAACATGGAAATATCCTCACAAAAATCAAAATCAATGGCCTTCAAGGACGCTCATCCAGTTCGGACAAAGATAATATTAGAAAATAAACCAATAGAACAAGTGGTAAGATATAATTTCCTAGGTTGAGAAATATCATACACAGCGGAAACAGTTATAAATAACAAACTAAATAAGTTTAATTATATAACAGGAACATTAAAAATAACTGGAAAGACTCTATAATGAAATTATATAAGGCAATGGCAGTGCCAATTATTATTTATGGTTCCGAAAAATGGACAGTGAAAACACAACAATCTGCCAGAATACAAGCTGCTGAAATGAAATTCCTCAGACCAATAGCAGGATATCAAAGAACAGACGAAAAACATAACATGGAAATAAGACAACAACTAAAAGTATAAGAATCAAACACAACAATAGTGAAATACAGAACAAACTGGAAAGAGCAGTTGACAAGGATGACAGAATAGAATACCAAAAGCAGCATACAGCTATTCACCACGAGGAAGACGAAGTTTGGGAAGACCAAAGAAAAGATGGAAAGATCAGCAATTTGGAGCCGGAACAGGCTATTAAATAAGCCTAAACCATGAAGAAGAAGAAGAGAAGAAGATGTTAATTAAGTAACTAACTCACTGATTCTGTATAACTTGTAGGTTCATGGCTGTTTGTGCATAAGCTCATTATACATTTGTATCCTGAGCTAGTGTTTCCCAATCACGCTCTGAATAATTCACCTCCCTCGAATCATGGTTCATGTTATTTTCAAACGTCATTCCTGGCCTACTTACTGAGCGCTCTAGTTTTCCTATAAAAATTCTCATATATCTCTTTCATTCTCCATTCGTGTCACATGATCTGACCATCGCAGTCTACGAAATTTAACTGTTCTTATTACATTTGCTTTCCAATAAAGGCCATGTAGTTCACTGTCAAATGCTCTTCTCCATTTACCTGTGTTTTCGTCTCTCTTTGGTCCAAACTTTTACCTGCAATCTTTATTTTCAAATAGGCCTACTCGAATTCCTTTCTCTTCCCTTAAAATAAAAGACAATATTTCGTATCCATATAATATAACTGGAAGAATAACCGATTTATATATTTTTAGTTTCACTCTTTTGGGAGAAATTGGGATGACAAGAGTTCCTGAATAGTAAAATCTTCTTTTTCTTCCTCCAGGAATTAGTCCATTAACCTGCAATTAGATTTCTTCCACTCCCATCAGGTTGTATTCTATGACATTTTTACTTTCTCCCCTGACGTTGGCGGAATTGTGATCCGATGATATGGTGGGCAATAAATTATATTAAAATACCAGGAATTAAAATACCAGGAAAGTCCTTAACCTAAACATAACCAAAATTTCAGACCATGGGCAACCATAAGAATAATTCCCTTCAAGGTAAAATTCCTATGGTCTGGCTGGGAATCGACCCTGTGACCTCATAAACTATAGACGGAAATGCTGGCCACTAGCCAACGACTGTATTAATTTAAATTTATATCAGTTTTCCTCAAAAGAATAAGATATGGTTAACGTTTGCTCTGAAACCCTCATTTTTCTGACAATTTTACGGAACCACCCTGTAGGACCTATAAGTGTATCAAATATAAACAACATATGTTGCAGTATCAACAGCTTGGTGTAATCTGGAACATTTGGATCCCAACCTGTGTGGATAAAAAATGAATCTTCAGAACAGTTAATTATAAAAATCCTTAATAAGAGCATTTCCATGGCACAGGCAAATGAAAAGGAATTTTAATTATTCCTGTTATTAAGTCCTAATTAAAGAGGAGTTTGTTATGAACCAAAAAAGGGAAGATAGAAGTTGATTACTACACGTTTTAATTAGGTTGTTTGTTGCTGCTTCACGAATATTCTCCCTTTCAGCTGAAGATACCGGGCCCAATTAAAATACACGTGGATTAAATAAATGTACCGCGGGCTCATTAAATTCCCGCCATGTTGGACGTTATAGCATTATATACTAACGTCTGTCTGTACTTGTACATCCCAGCGACTTCGACAGCAGTGCTCCATTCCAGGAGTTACTTAACATTAATAATAATAATAATAATAATAATATTAATAATAATAATAATTTATTCATATGCAGATTTATAATGTTTACACATCTATCTGTGCCTAAAGTTTTATTTTCCTTCTTCACTCGTACCTATCCATGCACTCCATGCCCTTCAGCCCTCCTGTTTTCATTCCAGTTCTTATTTCTTGCATCCATCAGTTTCGAGGTCTTCCTAACGTTGTTCTTCCAGGTGGATATCACCGTTCCAATGTTTTTCTGGTTAACTTTTCTTTTTGCTTTCATTGTACATTCCCATACAAATTTAACACTCATTCAAAACCATAAGATAATATTTCTGTTTTACAGTGTGTAGTATAATATTGTATATTTAAGTCTCGTAGACTGCGATGGGCAGGACATGTGGCACGTATGGGGAATTAAAATACACGTGGATTAAATAAATGTACCGCGGGCTCATTAAATTCCCGCCATGTTGGACGTTATAGCATTATATACTAACGTCTGTCTGTACTTGTACATCCCCGCGACTTCGACAGTACTGCTCCATTCCAGTAGGAAAACCAGAGGGAAAACGCCCAGTTGGTAGACCAAGAATGAGGTGGGAGAATAACATTAACTATGATTTGAGGGAATTAGATTATACAGGGGATGATTGGAAAACATTAGCTCAGAATAGGGATGTATGGAGAGTTTATGTCCGCGCGGCCATGAACATACGGGTTCGATAGTGCCAGTAAGTAAGTAAGTATAATATTGTTGCAGTAAGCTATAACCCTAACATGCCTTGTGGCGAAATAGGGTTTCAAAATATTTGGAGATTCAATAATAAAAATATAACTAACTAACTAACTCACTGGCACTGTCGAACCCGTAGGTTCATGACCGCGCGGACAAAAGCTCTCCATACATCCCTATCATGAGCTATATTGCTTTCCAATAATTCCCTGTATAATCTATTTCCTTCAAATCGTAGTTAATGTTATTCTTCCACATCATTCTTGGTCTACCAATTGGGCATTTTTCATCTGGTTTTCCTACAAGAAGCTTCCATGTACGTCTTTCATTCCCCATTCGTGCCACATATCCTGCCCATCGCAGTCTATGAGACTTAACTGTTCTTATTATATCTGGCTTCATATACGGACCATGTAGGTCACTCTTATGTGGTCTTCTCCATTCACCTGTCTGTTCATCTCTCTTTGGTCCAAAATATTTTCTAAGAACTTTATTCTCATATACTCGTAATCTCCTTTCCTCCCTTAAAGTAACAGTCCAAGTTTCACATCCATGTAATATAACTGGTAGAATAATAGTTTTATATATTTTCAGTTTAAGGTTTTTTGAAAGCAGTTTGGACGTCAAGAGTCTCTGTAATGCATAATAGCACGCATTTCCAGAATTTAGCCTATGTTTAATTACTTTATGTAATAATAACGCCGTAGCGTAGTGGTTAAGGCACTGAGCTACAAGCCGGAGGGTCGAGGGTTCAAGTCCCGTTGGGGTCAGGATTTTTAAACTGACCCAAACCCTCTGGCGGCACTGTGGCCCTGGGGTCGACTCAGCCTCTAACGGAAATAAGTACCAGACGCTTGTTCTGGGGGTAAAGGCGGCCGTCACGCAGGGCTGACAACCCGGCTGACATAAAGTGCCGATTGTCTAGAAAAAGTAGGAGCCTTAACCTCTTATCACCCCAAGGCCCTCCGGGCCTGTTGTGGAATCACTTTACTTAATAATAATAGTAATAATAATAATAATAATAATTTTATTTATATTCGGATTTTAAATGTCCATACATCTTTTTGTGGCTAAAGTTTTATTTTCTTTCTTCACTCGTACCTATCCATTCACTCCATGTCCTTCTGTCCTCATTCCAGTTCTTATTTCTTGCATGCATCACTTTCGGGGGCTTCCTTCCTTTCTTCTTCCAGGTGACCACCTTTATTCTTCTTCCAGGTGAACACCAATCCAATTTTTTTCTGAGTAACCTTTCTTAATGAATTCGTCGTACATTCCCATTACAATTTAATTGCTTGTATCTTATATAATCTACTATTAAATATTTAATATTAATTTTTTCTCGTATGACTTGATTTATTTATTTATTCCGATTATGAACATCTTGCTGCTCTCCTAAAAAAAATCCTTTCCCATCGACATAAGTTTTTATTTTAAGTTCTGTTAAATTTCCATACATCAGCTCCATATGTGACATTACTTCTCACTATTGCATTATATATTTGTAATTTATTATTCCTGGTTATATGTCTGAATTATGTATTTGTAATTTATTTTTCATGGTTATATGTCTGTTCCATAGGGCATAATAGTAATAATAATAATAATAATAATAATAATAATAAAAGAGAAATAAATTATTAGTCACAGAAATTGACGTTTTAAGAACATCGGCAAAAATATCAAAATTAGACAAAATTAAAAATAATGCAATAAGAACAATTATGAATGTAGAAAAGGATATTGCATAAGAGATTGAAGAAATCCAACCAATATTGTATGGGCATATAATGAGAATAAGGAACGCAGAAACAAACAAAGAAATATTAAAATTGATACCTCCTGGAAAAGGAAAACCTGGTAGACCAAAACCAACGTGGATAAAGGAGATTCAAGACAACATGAAGAAGGGAAATATGACAGAAGCAGAAACACAAGATAGGGAAGTGTGGAATAAAAAAATAATATATTTTGGTTGAGGATACCTGTGTAAATTACAGAATCAATCCTGAATAATAATAATAATAATAATAATAATAATAATAATAATAATAATAATAATAATAATAATAATAATAATAATAATAATAATCTCGATTTTTATTAAATTATTGGTCTGATAAAAAGTGTAAAATATAACAGAATAATACAAATTTAGCTATAAATTGGTTATATATTTTATTGTCTAAGAAAATATTTGGTGACCTTTTAAAATTATTTTTGAGTCGGATAGTCCTTTATATTAACAATAATCACAAATAGGAATGAGATGCACAAAGAAAGTAAACATAGGCTCAATTCTGTAAATGCGTGTTATTATACTTTATAGAGACTCTTGATTTCCCAACTCCTTTCAGAAAACGTTAAACTGAAAATATATAAAACCATTATTCTACCAGGTATATTAGATTAGATTAGATTTATTTAGCCTGGTGGAGTTATATGGTCGCGAAACATGGACTCTTGCTTTAAGGGAGGAAAGGAGATTGCGAGTATTTGAGAATAAAGTTCTTAGGAAAATTTTTGGACCAAAGAGAGATGAACAGACAGGTGAATGGAGAAGACTACATAACAGTGAACTACATGGTCTTTATAGGAAGCCAGATATAATGAGAACAGTTAAGTCTCGTAGAGTGCGATTGGCAGGACATATGGCACGAATGGGGAATGAAAGACGTGTATGGAGGCTTCTTGTAGGAAAACCAGAGGGAAAGCGCCCAGTTGGTAGACCAAGAATGAGGTGGGAGAATAACATGAAATATGATTTGTGGGAAGTAGATTATACAGCGAATGAGTGGTAAGCATTATCTCGGGATAGGGATGTATGGAACCTCCGCGTTCGATAGTGTCAGTGAGTTAGTTACTATATATAGGTCTATGAAGGGAGGGAATTTCAGAGTCGTGTGGCTGAAACAAGAAGGGTGAGGAATAGTGAGATGTTCGATGTAGAGGAACAGCTGGAGTTCAAATTTCTCTCGAATGTGTGTTTAAGTTGTAGTGGGAGGGTTGTGAATGGAAAGGACTAATTTTCAAAATACGTTCGATTTTTTTTTTTTGGGATTAATGGATTATATCTTCATGTCATTGTCAGTATTTGCTGATTTACTTAGAAGGTTTCCATCAATCCATCATCAGGCATCCCCATTGAGATGGTCTAAGGATCTAAGGTGTGCTCGAACCAGAGCAGTGTGGCTTATTCTGCTCGTCGGCTTTTGGGCTCTCTGTTTGTCGACGTCGCGGATTACGACGCCCTGCTCTGGGGAGACCACACCTACTATTTATCTTAATTCATGTCATCACGGCTAAACACCTATGCCGCTAAATATGAGTGGGCTAA
The DNA here is from genome assembly GCA_030220185.1 of Diploptera punctata. Taxonomy (NCBI): domain Eukaryota; kingdom Metazoa; phylum Arthropoda; class Insecta; order Blattodea; family Blaberidae; genus Diploptera; species Diploptera punctata. The sequence goes on from JASPKZ010004560.1 coordinate 325,092, forward strand.
GACACTTAACCCTAAAACGATAGTCACTAGTGATTTTGCTGCCAAGGAGCCACAACAGGTTCTAGTATGCAACGCAGTCGGCAATGTTGGACCATTGCCAACCCTTAGTTAGTTAGTTACTTAGTGAGAAAAAGGGACTGAAAATCGCAGAATGTGTGGAGAAAAATAAGGAGGAGGCACTTAGATATAAACCAACAAGATACTTTCGCCGAATGTACGGGAAAACACTCACTGTTTTTAAAACACGTTTGGGGAAAAGAATCTTATATACTCAACCTAGGATTTAAAGAGAGATCAGGGCTTGCTTGGTTTGAGCTAGGGGCGTGGCAATTTCTAAAAATTAGCGACGATCACGATATGCGAATATGTCCAATGTGCGGGAGCTCTGAAGACGAGATACATATATTAGGAAAATTTAACGATTTAGAATATTGGAGGCGTCAGTTATTACCGGAAATATTTCTAAATTCAAATCGTGAAAGATTGGCATGCTACGAGTTAATGGTAAATCCAGAAAATTGGATAGACTTGGGTAAATTTCTGGACAAAACACTCATTCATGAATAAATACACGTTATCAAAATGCAATACAATTAATTCTTAATAATTCTACATAAATTAATTAATGTATAATGTTATTACATTATTATGTAATTGTAATATTATTGTGTTTTCTTTATATAATCGTAATGGTATTGTTTTCTTTTTGTTTTTCTTTATACTATACCAATTATTACTTTAATGTAACGGACTGTCAACAGCACGTACGGCTTACTGCCGGTGCGACCCATATTTGTAAATAATATTGTATATATCTCACTTTTAGTCTAATAAAGTCCTATTACTACTACTACTACTACTACTAGTTCCAAAAATGATAATTGATGATCGAGGAAAGGGTTCATTATTGCGGTGGACTATTTGAGTTTAAGATCGTTCCCAAGACTAACAAAGTCTCTGATTGGTTTTGAAACTTTGAAAGTGTTTGTTGATCTTTTATGATCAAAATAACATCGCTAGATCCTTTCTTATCTTACATCATTTCTCAACTTGAGATCCATACATAAATCTAACTCTTTTTTCCGTACAAAAGAAAGCTTTTCCAACTTTTTTTATAAATATAGAATCGCTTACAGAAATGTTTTCCATTATAAAGCTGTGGAAAATTGTAAAGCTGAGAAAATTCTGTACAAAGCTCATCTACACATCAATCACCTGTGTCAAAAGAACAGCCTTTCACCTTACAAAGCTCTCTATCGAGTTCTACTTCCAAAATCAAAGAGCAAATAGATGTTACAGATATTACGCTTTCAAAAGAAAGGAATAAAGTTTGACATTAACATTTTATACTCTACCTATTTCAAGACAAGAGTACAATAATAATAATAATAATAATAATAATAATAATAATAATAATAATAATAATAATAATAATAATAATAATAATTTTCTATATTTATCATGTTTCACATCTTCATGCGCCCAATTAATATACTGTCATTCTTCTCCACATCCTTCTGTCATTCCAATCTCCATCGTACAATCCTTTATACCTGATACTGCTCAATACACCAACAATCCACGTTTTATTTTTGACCGTCCTCTTCAAAAGTTAGTGCAGGTTGGAATCATTATTATGAAATTAATGAGAGGATAAATAAGGGCAATCTACAATATCAAAAGTAAATGGTGTTTTAAGGGATCTGAACATAAGTTCTAAAACAAAAACAAACATTTTAAATAGAATAATGAGGAATACAATAACAATACTGATAATAATAATACCATTGTCAGAAAAATGAAGGGAATATGAATTCAAAGGAACCGCCTCGAAGTAATTTACCTAGTCCTACATATGTGCTCATTCGCAGTCAAAATAATAATAATAATAATAATAATAATAATAATAATAATAATAATAATAATAATAATAATAATAATAATAATATAAATCATTATCGTAGACTGCGTTGAGCAGGATATGTTGCACGAATGGTGAATGAAAAATGGGACATGCAAACTTAAAATAGGAAAAAACAGAGGGAAAGTGTCCAGTAGGTAAGTCAAGATTGGCTAGGGACTATAACATTAACTATGTTTTAAGGGTGGTGAATGACGCAGGAAATAATTGAAAACATAGTTCAGGATAGGGATGTATGGAGAGCATAAGTTCGCACGGCCTTGAAACTTCGGGTTCGATAGTACCTGTGAGTTATTTCTGAACAATTATACAATATGTGGGAAATAATCAATTACAATAGTTTGGACAAATGAAGAGGAAAAATGAAGATAGATTGTCAGCTGTTTGGAGTTGATTCCAAATCGGAGGAGAAGAAGAGGAAGGCCTAAGAAGACATGGATAGAGGGGATTATGAATTTGGTGAAGGGCAGGGACTGCAGGATGGTGACTGGAAGGTTAGAGATGAATGGAGGAATAGAATCAAAACTTAATATTGAGCACAGTAAGATGTTGTATACATTTAAAACCTTTTAAATAATAATTTTGGGGTCAGGCTTTTTAAACTGACCAAAAACCTTCTGGTGGCATCATGGCCCTAGAGTCGATTCAGCTTCTAACGGAAATGAGTACCAGACGTTTGTCTGGGGGTAAAGGCGGCCGTCACGCAGGGCTGACATCAAATGTCGATTGTCTAGAAAAAAAAGTAGGAACATTAACCTCCTACTACCCCAAAGTCTGCTATGGCCTGCAGTGGGATCACACTTTTTTTTTCAAGTTGATTGAATATCAATACATTGAACTTAATAATTTTTTTAATTCATCGTAAACCACCTTAGGGGTATTGATTAAATTGTAAAAATTATAATATTCGTACCTCAACTAAAATAAGCAAAGATTGTAAACATGTTTTAATGAGAACACGCCCAACGAACTGAACCCTCTGTATAAACTCTACTAAAACCTTCATTACCATTGTAGATGCTGATGATGGAAGATTGTCTTCTGAAAGGCCTACATTTTTAATGTTTGACGATGTTTTATAAACATAAGTTTGTTTTAGGCTGAGGACGACAAATATAAAAGGTACGAATTTTATAATTTTAATATAATATACATTAAACTTCATCATACATGCAAGTATTAGGCCATGATACCTGTTACGATCTCAAAGAGGAATTTTCCATCCAGCTCTTTTTTGTACGTCCCAGCGATCTTTTGCCTTGGGGGCAGTAACGAAGCATGGCTTTTGGAATCTATGAGATGACATTCGTTAAAGGTGGGCTTTCCAGTAGTTCTGGTAGTTTTGTATATAGTGGAGAATGGGTTCTACATCCAACTCTTCCATAATTTTATTTATGGCCTCACTTTGTAAAGCCTGCTGTACGGTGCATAAATCGCATATCATTTGCTGTTATTCGGCTTTCATCTCTTCTTCGTATTTCATGCTTGGAAAATAGTGCGAACTGGATAAAAGTAGATTGAAGCTAGATTATAAAAATACGATATTTGATATTGTATTGGCAGCTACTTGCTACTTCATCGGTAGACGATCTATTCCCAGTCTACCTCTTTATGTCTGTGATATTAACTAAGATTCCTCGCAACACTTCCTAAGTATTGAATAAAATCTCTGCTAGGAACGTGGAGGAAGACGAAATTTCTTGGAAAATATGAGAATCTAGTCTTTGATGCATGGAGCATCTTGTCGACCTGAATATCTCGGGGAGAAGGTAATCTTACCACTCCTCGAATTCAAATTCAGAGCAATACTGAGATGGGGGGTAGCATTACAATTAAGCTCAAGGAGGCTTTGATCACACTGTAACAAATGTAATGCCATAATCTGTGCAGGCAGGTCTAGCATAAACCGCCTTCATAATTCATTAGCTTACATTCCTTTCAAGTAAAACTTAACCAAACTTCTTGACGCTGCAGGCCTTGAAACCGCGTAGTTTATCAGCCTTCTGCTCTCCTCACTGACGCTATCGAACCTAAAGGTTCATGGGTCGGGCGGACATAAGCTCTGTACACATCCCTATCCCGAATTAATGTTTTGCAACTATCCCTGTATAATCTACTACCCTTAAATCATGGGCTTCATTCTTGGCGTACCAACAACACGTTTTTAGTGTGGTTTTCCTAGAAAAAGTTTCCATGCTTCTCTTTCATTCTCCATTCATGCCACATGCCCTACCCATCGTAGTCTATGAGATACTCATAATAATATCTCCTCCATGTTTCATATCCATATAACTGGTAGAATAACAGTTTCATATATTTCCAGTTTATTTATTTATTTATTGACTCATATTTTTGCATACCATGACTAACTATCGTACTGGCTCTATCGAACCCATAGGTACATGACCGCGCGGACATAAGATCTCCACATATCCCTATCCTGAGTTAATATTTTCCAATCATTCCCTGTATAATCTGCTTCCCTTAAATCATAGTTAATGTTATTCTCCCACCTCATTCTTGGTCTACCAACAGAGCGTTTTCAGTCTGGTTTTCCTATAAGATGCTTTCACGCACCTCTCTCAATCCCCATTCGTGCCACATGTCCTGCTCATCGCAGTCTGTGAGACTTAACTGTAATTAGTATACCCTCTTTCCTACAAATATCATGTAGCTCACTGTTTTACAGTCTTCTCCATTCGTCTGCCTATTCATCTGTCTCTGATCTACAGATTTTCTAAGAACGTCTTTGTCAGATACTCATAATCTTATCTCCTCCCTCTAAGTAAGAGTCCATGTAATATTACTGGTTTAATAACAGTTTTATATATTTTCAGTTTAATGTTTTTTTCTTTTTTTGCATATCATAACTAACACACTGGTACTATCGAACCCGTAGGTTCATGGCCGCGCGGACATAAGCTCTCCATATGTCCCTATCCTGAGTCAATGTTTTCCAATCATATCCTGTGTAATCTACTTCCCTCAAATCATAGTTAATGTTATTTCCCACTTCGTTCTTGGTCTGTCAACTGGGATTTCCCCTCTGGTTTTCCTACAAGAAGCTTCCATGCCTCCCATTCGTGCCACATGTCAGGCCTATTCGCCGTCTACGATACTTAACTGTTCTTAAAATATCTCGTTTCCTTTAACGATCATTTATCTCACTGTTATATAAGTCTTCTCCATTCGCCTGTCTGTTCATCTCTCTTTGGTCAAAGATTTTTCTAAGATCATTATTCCCAAATTCTTATCATATCTCCTCCTATAGAGTAAGAGTCCATGTTTCGCATCCATATAATATAACTGGCAGAATAAACATATTTATACATTTACAGTTCAATTTTTTTAAAGAAGTTGGGACGACACGTGTCCCTGTAATATATAATTTAATGCATTTCCAGAACTGAATATATCTTTAATTTCTTTGTGCATACCATGTAGTTGGAAAATGTATTACATCTAATCTTAAAAGTTTCCAGAAAAAAAAATGTTACATAGTTTAATGTGGCATTATCGGAACATGCCTTTCATACTCCCCTTAGCCCTATAATTATGTTGTTTGGATTTTTAAATAGCCTTCAGTTGATATTGTACATACATAAATTGACTGTATTACTTATTCGCACATGCGTAGTTGTATCTGTGATAATAACGAATGTGTTTATATTATTTTAGAAGCGATATTCAGTTGTTAATTAGTCTGCGAGATGCGGAGGCGTCAGATTGAATGAATGCTATCGATTTCTTGTGATTAAACGCGTCGGGTCAATGAATACAGAAATGCAATTATCACAGGAAGAGAAAACCAATGGCACTACCTGCAAACTCAAATAATTATCATTTACAATTGTCACCTGTCTACATTTATACTACTTTTCAAACTCTGTGAACAGCGAGACGTAGTTTGCGCAGATATAGATAGAGAGAGGAATTGTTATAATGAAAATGGACAGTTGATGAAAAATGAGGGAAATTTTGAAGCAGGGACTGAATTCAAATACAGAGGAACAAAAATTACAAAAAGGACTGAGGAGTACAAATAAATTAAACATAGGCTTAATTCTGGAAATGCAGTATAATATATACTTCAGGTCTGTTGTCGTTCCAAATTTTCTAAAAAAATAAACTGATAATATATAAATATTTTGTTATTGTTATTATTATTATTATTATTATTATTATTTGGTGTTAATACGTTCTTGTTTATACTGATGATATAATGTTATTAGGAGATAGCAAGGAGATACTAAGTGCCAATATGCACACTCTATTGACTAACACCAAGAAATTGGGACTGGAAGTAAACACCAACAAAACTAAATACATGGTCACACATAGAAATGCATTATAAAATGGAAATGAACAGTTAATGAAAAATGAGGAAAATTTTGAAGAAGTAGCTGAATACAAATACCAAGGAACAATAATTATAAACAAGAATGTGTATACATTAAAGACAGAAAGATGTGTATACATTTAAAATCTGTACATAAATTAAATTATTATTATTATTATTTTATTACTTATTTATTTAACCTGTTGGAGTTAAGACCGTAAGGTCTTCTCTTCCACTTCACCAGGTTAAATTACACAGCTCTACATAAAAAAATTGTTGCCCTGGATATCTTAGCGAATTTCTGTTTTCAAGTGCACAGTTTACGAATATATTCATGAAAGTGCTGAATGTGCTCTAGTTTTTATTATTTTTGCGTATCTTATATCTTAAACAGTAAATGGCTTGTTACTAATAACATTTATGTTTCTAGTCATAATTTGATTTCTGCGCATTTTTTTTCGCGTATACAAACATCACGTGATCCCCACTCTCACACTTTTCACTCCGCACATTGGCCGTGATCTCAATTATTTGACAAAATTAATGTACTCACGACGTGCATCTGGATATGAATAAAAAAAATCCGTCAAAGCGTTGGACAAGGAAGGAGAATGTTTCAAATACATTTGTAGAACATTTCCTAAGCTCAGTATGTAAAAGTTATAAGGCGGAATATTTGATGGTCCTCAAATTCGGCAATTGATGAAAGATGAAAATTTTATCAAAGTTATGACTGTTCCGGAAAGTAAAGCTTGGAAGGGTTTTGTCTTGGTAGTAGAAAATTTCCTAGGTAACTTTTAAGCACCAAATTATAAAGAAATTGTGCAAAACATGTTGACAAACTTCAAGATTCTGGGAGAAAATATGAGTACAAAGTTACACTTTCTCCACGGTCACCTGGATAGATTTCTGGATAATTTAGGAAATTATAATGACTATCAGGGAGAGCACTTTCACCAGGATCTAAAAGTAATGGAGTAAAGGTATCAGGGTAGATGGGACCGTCACATGATGGCAGATTACTGCTGGTCTTTAAAAAGAGATTGTTCCCTAAAAAATTATAGAAGAAAATCTTACATATGCGTTTCACTGAAATATAACATGGGGTTTCGACATTTTTCTTTCTATTTACGTCGGTGTATACTAATTTAAAAAAAAAACAATTGACATTATAAATATATCTGTTATATTTATTTCATATTTTCCGATTTTTGTAGTGTAAAATGAAAATAAAGATAAAAAAACAGAGCAAATCTTCCAAAATCATTGATAGTTTCATGAATTGTGAGCATAAATATATCCGAAATTAATCTTATATCAAGGGCAACAAGACCACTATTGACCAGTGTTATACATACAATAAGAATTATGATTGATACATAATAGATATAGACTACACAGTATAAATTTTACAAGGGTAAGAAAGAAAGATATAATAATAATAGTAATAATAATGATAATAAAAATAATAACCTATAATTAGATTAAGTAAATGGCTTGCTAAAGAAAGTTTAAAATATAAAGAAACAATAAAAGTATACATGGAACAGGGTTATATATTATTTGTCTAAGGAAAGATGAAGTGAATTTCTTTTTAAACCGTTTTTGAGTCGGGCAGTCCTTGATATACGGGGGGAGGGAATTCCAGAGTCGTGTGGCTGAAACAAGGAAGGATGAGGAATAGTGAGGTGTTCGATGTGAAGGAATAGCTAGAGTTAGATTTTCTCTCGATCGTGTGTTTAAGTTATGGTGGGAGGATATTGAATGAAATCGAGTAGTAATATAAAGGGGTGCAGAAAGAAATTAAACATGGGCTCAATTCTTGATATGCATGCTGTTATTTATTACAGAAACTCTTGTCCGAATTAAAAAAAAATGTATATAAAGTCCACCGCTGTGGTCTCGAGGTAGCGTGCTGCCTTGTCAGATAGCGGGCCCGGGTTCGATTCCCGGTCGGGGCAGTTTTTCTGGGTGACGTTTTTATCGGGGTTTTTCCAACGGGAAGCTACCACACCTACAATTCCCTAGTAAAGCTGCAAGCATAGCATGAAAATGCTATGATTACAGTGAAGGACCTGCCTTCGGGCAGAATTACTATAATTGGATATATATAAAAAACTGAAAATGTATAAAACTGTTATTCTCCCGGTTATATTATATGGATGCTAAACACGGATTCTTAATTTAATGGAGAAGAAATGATTACGAGTATTTAAGAATAAAGTTCTTAGAAACATTTTGAAACGAAAGAGAGATAAACTGACAGGTGCATGGTGAAGTCTATTTAACAATGAGCTACGGCATCTTTATGGAAAACCAGTTATAATAAGAAGAGTTAAGTCTATAAACTGCGATGGGCAGGAGATGTGGCACGAATGGGAAATGAGAGAGTGGCATGAAAGCTCCTTGTAGAAAAACCAGAGGGAAGTTGCAAAGTAGGCAGGCCAAGAAGTAAGTGGGAGAATAACATTAATCATGATTTGAGAGAAATAGGTTATTCAGACGATGATTGGAAAATATTACCTCGGGATAAGGATGCACGGAGAGCTCATGTACACGCGACCATGAACATACGGCTTCGATAGTGCCCAGTGAATTAGTTAGTTATGGGGATACGTTTGTAGAGTGGGGTAAAAATTAACTCGTTATCATTTCATTACATTGAATTTTAAAATAATCGTACAATGGGTAGTTAGTTGAGTTAATTAAATTATTTCTCTTTGAACTGACAAAGTACTTCCTTAGAACTGCTCTTCGCGGTAATCATTTTGTCATAGAAAATCACGAACATTGGATATATCTGACACTCTTTTGCAAATATTATGAAACCGAAAAATAATTTTGGATTCTTCTTTTGTTGTTTCTTTTCTTTTTAGAGTCATTTAACTATTTTATATCTTCTTCTTCATCCATATAAGTTTTAGGCCTACAGTCAGATTCAACCCAGGAAGTTACTGTTTGTTTGGAATAGGAAACTGGGTTGCCATTTTAAAAGCATTTTCTTGAGGGAAATCCTTAAATAAAACTGAAGTATGCAACATAGCAGGTACAGAGTTATAAGTTGTAGCCGTCCAAGCTACCCCATTTTAAAGAAAAAGAAAAACAGTTACCACTTGCACTGAGCTCGTAAGGACCTGTACTATCCTGTGTGAAAGTGTCCACTCTCATATTTACTATAAAACTAGTTTGCATGCCGTAAAAGAAAAACTATGTTTTTTATATGTACAGTACATAGATTTTGAAAAAGTACTGCTACCCTTGCCCCTCCTCCCCTCCCTAAACAAACATACCGTTATTATGAATTTGGCAACATCTACCCCCTGTACGTAGGGCGATACTGGCGTAGCTCGTAAGGTCGGTAGTAACTTCCTGGATTGGATTAGAGTGTAGAAGCCTGTTACGATATCACTGATGAATTTTGTATTCAGCGTTTCCTTGGATTGCCAGAGATCTCTTTCCTGTTGGACAATAACGAAGCATGGTTTTGGGAACTCTATCTGAACACATTTGTCTCAAATTATTTATCCGGCTGTTCTGAAGATGCCTATCACAGTAGTAGACGAAAAGAGTTTAAAGAAAATTGAATCAGGGCCATTCAACCCGGAAGTCCAAATTAATAAGAGTCGATAATTTATGAGTTTTTCGTTTTTTATTTCATTTATGTAGGTGGACTGCTGGCATAGAATCCCTAAAATGTGTAATAGGCCAATATGAGATAATTATAATCAGAGATACACATTTTTAATTCCAAGTTTATTTTCATCTCTCTCCATTGTTGTCTCAGGAAGTATGGTTACAAAAACAGGAGGAGCAGAAGAATATATAAAATACGGATTCGTCTAACACATGGAGGATTTGCGCAGTCAGTTATACCCCATATGGAAAAATAAGAACATCTCTTCGAAGACAAAACTTAGACTGTTGAACACCAAGGTAAAATCAGTCCTCCTCTATGCAGATCTTTGTAAACAGATGTCTGAGGCGTATTTTAAATATAAGATGGCCGAAAAAAATATCAAATGAAGAATTGTGGAGAAATAAAAAAACAGTCTCGAATATGTCACCAAATAAAGCAAAGGAAGTTGAATTCGATAGGCACACGTTGAGAAAACCAGATGGAGTCATCGAGAAGATTGCACTAGATTAGAACCCGCAAGAAGTAAGAAAGAGGGGACGACCTAGGAAGACATGGAATCAATCAGTAGAGGAGGAAGCAAAGGAAAGAGGGAAAAGCTGGAAGCAGAGCACGCTGGAGGAATTTTACTGTTGTTCTATGTTCCACATAGGACCTACAGGAAATATTATGAAGATAATGATGACCGTCTCTTTTTAAGTCCAGATTTGTATTACGTCACTAATGACCCGAATCGTAAAGAACATAGTTAAATAAAAAAATATACCTGACTGCAGGGTATTTTAATATGAAATATTAGGTTTTTGGACTGCATCGTATAACAGAGGAAAGCGTCCCTCGTGGGGAGAAAGTGGTTTTTTTTAATCGCCGTGTCACAGTAGCAATGGTTACTGTGATGGATGCATGATTCTCCCCACTCACCTATTGTATGCAGCACCCAGCGCTCTGATTCATGGTTATTGTTATTGGTGCAGCTATTTGAAACAATGAGGTGACAATTTGTCAGGTGGCCATGAGCGACCGACCCGCCATCTGTGAGAACAATACGCTACAATAAAGCCACTCTCATTCATAACACATGAATGATGACCTCACATTCTCTACTTATATCCAATTTTTATTACTTTTTATAATATTATAATCAATAAATTATCTTATTTATATGGGAGGGTATGGGATATTAAGAGTAATAGTATATTACGATGCGAGGTCGGGAAGTGGTTTTTACAGAAGCGAGGAAATGTTTAAAAACTGAGCGAAAACGAGGTTTTTAATTTCCGAGATTCTGTAAAATACTTCACAAACGTATATTGTACATTATTTTTTGCGCGTTGATGTTTTCAAAATAATAAATAATAATAAAATAATATCTTTGTTAGAAATATTTGCGTTCATTATAAATAACGTTAACAGTGTGGGCAATGTTTATTAGTTGAGACTACAGGAGGTCGTGACACCAATCAGTCATAAAATAGCTGCATGTACGTATTTATCGTTTTATATTGTTTCAAATAAAGTTCAGTTAATTAAAAATGCAGTGATTTGTTTCGTGTAATATATATTAACAGTATATTTTTGTATATAAATTGTACAGCCTTTGAAATAATTGTTGGCGCACAGGTAATTTTCAAGTCCCAGAACAAAGCCCCTGCGCATGATCAGAGGTCAATTGTTTGGTTCACAAGTATACAACTATTTGAGAAACTAAAATTCGTTCTATTTCGTTGTGTGCCGTGCAATGGAAATTAATTTCGCGTATATAAGTAGTGCGGTAAATGCTGTAAATAAAACAAAACAAAAAAATAAAATAAAACAAAGAAAATTAATTGAAATAAGGGCGAGAGAGAGAAAAAAACATGACAGCGGAATCGAACATGCGACCTCCAGCATGGGAAATAGAAGCTCCCTCCACTAGACCACAACCGTTCCCTGCTAGAAACTGTCTGTATGAAGCGATGCAATACTCCAGGACCTACTTGTGTAATGAAATTATATATTGACTTGTCTTACTTTAAATTAATCAGACGTATTTTACATTAGTAGTGGAAATAATTTTGTTATGCCTTGTGTTTTTTACATATAATTGAATATCTCAAAAAAACTACAAAAAAGTCCGCTACAGCATATGTTTATCTCTTAAGGATAACTCACAATAACCATTTTTGTCTTTCATTGATGCCAAGAAAATCGAGACAAATACGTAGATTCCTGTGCAAGCATAGCTGCACATGGCGGGTATTCTTTTACGGATAACTCACAATAACGAATTTTGTCTTTTAGCTCATTTATTCCAACCAAGAAGATCGAGATAAGTAGATTCCAGGGCAACACCGTGTAATCAGCACGGGGAATCTTAAAACAATTACGATATATATTTATTATTATTTTTATTTTTCTTATTCAACTAATCATAAGAAGTAAATTAATTTTTTGTCTTTCAGCTCATTTATGCAGGAAGATCGGGATGAGTAGATTCCCGGACAACGCCGGGTAAACAGCACGGGGTATCTAAAATATATAAATTTATAATTATTTTTCCTTTTACTGATTCAACTAAACATAAAAGCAACATTAATTTTTATTTGTTTAGGCATAGCAGCGCACGCCGGGTATTAGCTAGTAGCAGATAGTCAACAGCACGTACGGCTTACTGCCCCTGCGACCCATATTTGTAAATAATATTGTAAATATCTTACTTTTTGTCTAATAAAGTCCTACTACTACTACTACTACTACTACTAGTACTACTACTACTACTACTAGTAGTAGTAGTAGCAGATAAAATAAATTTAAATTATATGCGTGGCAACATAAAAATAAGTCTGAAGGGAACTAGAAAGGAGACACTTTTAAAATGTTATAGAACAATGGCGGTTATAACACTACTGTATGGATCAGAACACTGTCTGAACCAAAAAACAGAACGAATAATATTAACTTCAGAAATTAGGTTTTTGAGGAGAGTTGGCTGGCTATACAATAGCAGAGCTATCGAAGATATACTAGCAGAATATATTCAAGTTATTAGATATGATTGCACAGTAAAGAGATGAATGGGTCAATGTAATGGATAACAACAGAATCCCAAAACAATTCTTCACAACTAACCATTAGGACGAAGAAATGTAGGAAGACCTAGTAACAGACGGACAAACCAATTCTAGAAAGAAATCGGAACATACCTAAAGGTCCTTGATGTTGAAAGTGATGATACATTGTTTTACTATCAATAAACGTACATATTAAGACTCTAATAACATCGAATGATGACAATGTAAAGTCCGATTTCTCGAATGTGAGTAAAAAATTGTCGGCCAGGATGACCGGTTATGTCGTTCCTTGCCTCTAATATCGAAGGTCGCGGGTCCAATCCTGCCGGGGTAGATGGATTTTAAGGATGGAAAAATCCAAGGACATGTCCTCCGGGAGAGACTTTGAGCCATGGGTCCCGAATCTGAAGATGTTCAGGCTTGGAAAGAACCTTAAGCCTGAAAAGCTCTAAGCAAATTTTACGACCTCTACATAGACTTCAAAAAGTAATACAATTCAATTAAGGCGGAGAAGTTGCCTTAATTCGGAATTCCTAGAAAGTTACACGTATTCGAATGTGTGTAAATGGCACTAAGAGTAGGGTGCGTGTAGGCAAGCAATTTTCTGATTCTTTTGAAATTCATAATGGGTTAAAGCAAGGAGATGCACTATCTCCTCTACTCTTCAATTTTGTATTACAGTATGCCATCAAATCTTTAGAGAATCAAGAAGGCCTATAACTCAATGGTATTAATAATCATTAGTTTAACCTGATGATATAGTATATTATTTGGCGATAGCGAGGAGATATTATTCATATATTATTTATTTATTTATTTTACCTATTGGAGTTAAGACCGTAAGGTCTTGTCTTCCACTTTACCAGGGTTAACTTAAACATACAATAAGAATTACGATTAATAATACATAATATATATAGACCACACAGTATAAAGTTGACAAGTGTAAGAAAGAAAAATAGTAATAATAATAATAATAATAATAATAACAATAATAACAACAAAAATAACCTATAATTAGGTCCAACACGCGAACTCTTATTGAGTAACACTAAGTAATTGCAACTGGAAGTAAACATCAATAAAACAAAATATATTTTCATACATAGAAATGCATTATATAATGGAAGTGAACAACTGATGACTACTTCCCGGAAGACTTATTCCTTGAATTTTTACATCCTTTATTCCATCGACCCCGGGCGAGTTAAACCCGTGTCCCTCGGAACCAGAGGCAAGGAACTTCATCATTAGCCCATTGCGGCCGACTTAACACAGTTCTGAACTCAACTCCATGGCGCGACAGGCCTAGAAGGCCCTTGGTATACGAACCGACTGTTGGCTTCACATCCACGTGTATTAATTACGGATATTAGACGATCATCTAGCCAGTGCAAGGGTGACATGTGGTCAACATGTCGGGTCCCCCAGCCGTTATAGCTGGTTTTATCAACCTGGAGCCAATACATATTGTAGCTACCCAAATTCCTCAAGATGTTAAGTGGACACCGGTCCCATACTGACCAAAATAACTAACTAACTCACTCACTGGTACTATCGAACCCGTAGGTTCATGACCGCGCGGACATAAGTTCTCAATACATCCCTATCCTGAGCTAAACTTTTCCAGTCATTCCTTGTGTAATCTACTTCCCTCAAATCATAACTAACTCACTCACTGGTACTGTCGAACCCGTAGGTTCATGACCGCGCGGACATAAGCTCTCCATACATCCCTATCCTGAGCTAATGTTTTCCAATCATTCCTTGTATAATCTACTTCCATCAATTCATAACTAACTCACTCACTGGTACTATCGAAACCGTAGGTTCATGTCCGCGCGGACATAATCTCTGCATACATCCCTATCCTGAGCTAATGTTTTCGAATCATTCCTTGTATAATCTACTTCCCTCAAACCATAACTAACTAACTAACTAACTCACTGGCTCTATGGAACCCGTAGATTCATGACCGCGCGGACATAAGCTCTCCATACATCCCTATCCTGAGCTATTTTTTTCCAATCATTCCTTGTATAATCTACTTCCCTCAAACCATAACTAATTAACTAACTAACTAACTAACTAACTCTCTGGCTCTATGGAACCCGTAGATTCATGACCGCGCGGACATAAGCTCTCCATACATCCCTATTCTGAGCTATTTTTTTTCCAATCATTCCTTGTATAATCTACTTCCCTCAAATCATAACTAACTAACTCACTCACTGGCACTATCGATTCGGTAGGTTCATGACCGCGCGGACATAAGCTCTCCATACATCCCTATACTGAGATAATGTTTTCCAATCATTTCTTGTATAATCTACTTCCGTCAAATCATAGTTAATGTTATTTTCCCACCTCATTCTTGGTCTACCAACTGGACTTTTTCCCTCTGGTTTTTCCACAAGAAGCTTCCAAGCACGTCTTTCATTCCCCATTCGTCCCACTTATCCTGCCCATCGCAGTACGAGACTTAACTGTTTTTATTATATCTGGCTTCGTATAAAGGCCATGTAGTTCGACTGAGCGAAATTCCATGAGGAAATTTCTTCCCCCATGGAGACTCGAACCAACCCAAGTCCCGTATCTCTGCGCCAAGACATCAAGCTTTAACTTTTAGGCTACATCGCGGTTATTATTATATGCAACTTTCCTCGTTAGAGGATTGCCTCAAGGACAAAGTGATACAGACAATTTTCGAAATTCATGAAATACATTTTTTAAATACATTAAATAATTTCAAATTGTAAGAAATACATTTTATAAATACATTAAAAATACAAATTTTAATTGAAGTATACAAACCATAAAGTAGAAATTTTGTAAAGATGATTTCATAAAATTAAAATTGATCCTCTAATTGCAGCGATGGCAATTTTGGAAAGATACACTCTGTCCAAATCTAAGGAATTCGAAAATTTAGCTAAGAATCCTGGTATAGTACCTCTTGCCCCGACCATCAATCCTGTGACAGTTATATTATCTAATTGGTATTTATCATAAGTAATGCCACGAGTGACTTCCAAATTATCGATAAATTCACGACTCACGAAGCGAGGAGTGAATTTATGTAGAGAATTTGGAAATCAAGAGTGGCATTTGTTAGGACTATTTAACGAATAAAATTAAGCTCTTTACTAAAAAATAGTTATTTGCATATAGTTACCGGTGTTTTAAAATATGTATATAGTTAATGTAAAAGGCGATCTTTGAAAACAAATTAGAAATGTGAAGTTATGTATATTCACTGCAACTCGATCATATTATTTATTGCCAAATAGGATTGCAATATTGTAAGAATGCACTCTAGTGGAGAAATAATGAAACACATCAAACTATTATAATCAACACTATAGGTTAATCATTTATATTTTGAATGAACAACTCAGTAAAAATCACTGAATCTATTCATTTTTTGCTATATTCAATGTGTTTGTTGGAGAAAAATAATGGTCTAACCTGTTCAGAATATTAATAAAGGAGGAGCTTTCTTTATCACAAAAGCAGGATCTGATAAAGAGAAATCGATAAACAGCGAGGCGAAACACGATTGTCATTGGTGTAAAACAGAATTCATTGAAACGTGATTGGTCATTGACTACCATTTGCGACATGAGTTAAATAGTCATGAGTAATCTCACGAGTGATTTCCAAATTATCGATAAATTCACGACTCATGAAGTGAGGAGTGAATTTATCTAGATAATTTGGAAATCAAGAGTGACATTTGTTAGGACTATTTAACGAATAAAATTATGCTGTTTACTCACAAATCATTATTTAAATATAGTTATTTTAAAATATGTATATATATTTAATGTAAACGGCGATGTTTAAAAACAAATGAGAAACGATTGGTACGCTTCATTTGCTTCTTTTGTTTATCACTGCAACCAGATCATATTATTTATTGCCAAATGATCGCAATATTGTAAGAATGCACTCTAATGGGGAAAAAATGAAATACATCAAACTGTATATTAATTCATTTCTGATGTCCTATGATGTAAATATGACAATTATATTTGGAATGTTATTACCTGTGAAAAAATACATTTAAGAAAGTGCAAACAGTTTTTTTTTGTATAATCAATTGCTACAAATGTTTTTATATTAACTCCCGCATGCGCTACGTGTTGACATTCATGCACTATATATACAATATGGTAGGAGTATTTTTTACTGAAACAGTCACTGCAAAATGATGCTATGACATATTCAGAATGTTAAAAAGGAGGTGCTTTCTTTATTATGATAAACCTTAGTTGGTAAATTCTAGACGAAACACGACTGTGATTGGTTGTAAGTAAAAAATCATTGACATGTGATTGGTCATTGACTCCCATTTGGGGCATCAGTTAAATAGTCTTTGTAATAGCCAGTTGTTGGCTCATATATGACTTTCTTTTCAGAGTCAACTTCCTCAGGTTGGCCACTATGAGTCTCAAAACGGATTGTGGGATCTAATATCATACCAATTTTAGTTCCTACGTTATGGAATATTTTTCTTTGGCCTTCAAAGTTACAAAAATGAATTTATTATCTTTAAGCCCCGACATATTCAGTAGATCTTGTGTTATTTATGCATTTCTTAAAAGTTTCTCGTAAGATTTGTATAAGGAATGAAGAGCGCCTAATGAAAGTTTGGTGCATGAAATATCGAGACCACAGTCGGTTATCAATTTGATGACGTAGATAGATGAACTGACAAATGAGGGTTGAACTCGCTATTCAACAAGGTAGTTGGCATTCACTCCATGTTCTCTTCCAACTTTAGTCTAATTTAGTTTGGAAAGCACCCACTCGCAATCATGTCCATGTATTATGATTACAGCAACAGATTACATTTATCATCTTGCAACAGCAAATATAAATTTATAAGCCTCTTCATATTTCACAAAATTTCTTACTGGAAACTCTCCTATCTCTTCCAACTTTCCCAGCTACGTATTCCTCCTCTGACTTGTTTTCTGTTTGAATTTATTACTAAGCGAGAAATATCGTGGATGTTTTCATCTAGGCCTACTGTTATATTTTATGTTCAGAAAAATAGCAAGGAATAAAGAAGCCATTGACGGGTTTCCCATAAAAACATTTTTGAAACATTTTTCGGGTAGAAAACATAGAGAAAGTTTTCATTGTTCACCGTAACAGTAGGGTTTTCTTTTAATTTACATTGTCTCAATATAATTTATAACTAATATTAAAAAAATGGCTATTCTGTGCCACCGTGCACCAGTGAATATTCGATCGGGAACAAGTGACTTTTGGCGTCATGTTGGCCAGTGTGATCACACATGTTCTGCTAGAGCCAGTTGCCAACATGTTTGCTCAAATATAAGGGGATTCTATCCCAAGAGTCCTCTTAATTTAATGGGCAAGTTAGGGTGAGAAAATAGGCATGTTAGTGTTGTTTTGGGGAAGTTAGGGTGAGAACATGGGCGAGTTAGTGTTGTTTTTGGGAAGTTAGTTTGAGAAAATGGGCAAGTTAGTGTTGTTTTGGGGAAGTTAGGGTGAGCAAATGGGCAAGTTAGTGTTGTTTTGAGGGAGTTAGGGTGAGGAAATGGGCATGTTAGTGTTATTTTAGGGAAGTTAGGGTGAGCAAATGGGCACGTTACTGTTGTTTTGGGGAAGTTAGGGTGAAAATGGGCGAGGTATTGTTGTTTTGAGGAAGTTAGGGTGAGTACATGGGCGAGGTAGTGTTGTTTTGGGGAAGTTAGGGTGCGAAAATGGGCGAGTTAGTGTTGTTTTTGGGAATTTAGGGTGAGAAAATGGGCAGGTTAGTGTTGTTTTTGGGAAGTTAGGGTGAGAAAATGGGCGAGTTAGTGTTGTTTTTTGGGAAATTAGGGTGAGAAAATGGGCAAGTTAGTGTTGTTTTGGGGAAGTTAGGGTGAGAAAATGGGCGTTAGTGTTGTTTTTGGGAAGTTAGCGTAAGAAAATGGGCAAGTTAGTGTTGTTTTGGGGACGTTAGGATGAGAAAATGGGCGAGTTAGTATACACCAAAGTAGTTTAGCGTTCACTTGTTTGTTGGTGGGTTTTATGATATGCTGGCTGCACTGGCTGAGTAATGACTAATACATATTATTTTATATTAAAATGTGGTGATTTTAGGTTAATTTGAGCTCAACTTCTCACTTAATTTTAAGGCATTCCTCACATTTTATGACAGAGAAATTAACATATATATTTCTCTCAGGTAATTATTCACATACTTCAACAATAAATTGTTATTATATATATATATATATATATATATATATATATATATATATATATATAATAAATGTTAACCGGACGTTAAGAATCCTAGAGGAAATGTATGGAGAAGTTCGGATAATGTGAACTCTTCTGTTTGAGTGGACCCCGTTAATCGCTTCTTTAATTGGTGCTGCCCTCGAACAGAAAATATTTTAACTTCTTCCCCTCATCAACTTTGACGGGTTGAAGTCCAGTTTCTTTTATTATTTTTGCGAAGAAGAGTTTATTTTTTATATTTATAAAAATTACCACTTTAAACTTTTTCAACCTAAGAATCAATTCTTAATTTCTGCTGTTGAATATTACAAATGTTGAAAAACTCATAATTATATTATATTATGTAGATGCTGTTTTAATATACCGACGGGTTTTGGTTTGATATTATGTGACATGGTGGCTGTATAAAATAATTAAACATAAGAAAGGAATTCTGTTAATGTGGACCCTCTGGGTCGACTTTAAATGAATGCGTATATTTTATCAAGGAGGATTCTATCTGTAAAAACCATTCACTTAATTAATTTAATTTAATATCCTTATAATTTTACTAAACCCAAAGATCGTCGTTTATGCACTTGAATGACGTGTGAATGTTATAATCAACAATAATTTTTCAAAATATGAAATAAATATCTACGCTTTTTAATTATGATCAGTCATAAATATTTTCAGATTAACCTGTGCCTGTCTGTATAAATTAATAGAGTAAATAAACTTAAAAATAGACTAAAAGTTAAGGTGGTCTCTGGGGTCCATTTTATCAGAATATGGAGATTAAAGTGGACATTTCTTGTAGGCAATTAAAATGTTTATAAATTATGAAGATGTTTCCATACTTGAATAAAATAACAATTATATTTCATAGTTAAAACACTAATGATAATCTCTGCAATTAAACGAAATTCAAATTCCTTAGTTAAAAGAAGAAAAACAACAAATTCAAAACAGGGGTCCAAATTACTTGAAGTTTCTCTTTATTGAAAAAAAAAACAAGAAATAATAAGATTCTGAACGAAAACACACCCTGCCAGATCAATCCATTATAGGCTTACAACATGCTCGTAATACACAATCAGTACCCAACAGAACAGCTTGAAGATAGAACTAGTTCCGAAAGGCCTAGCTGATTATTTTAAACAATTTTAAATTGTTGAAGTTGACGATTTTTATTGTTTTAAATATAGAGTTTCTCCAGTTTAACAATATGTATTCTGCAAACAAGCAAATAAGTGACTTGCTGAGGAATTCACTTAGTTTGCGCAATCCCTGCGCGACACTTTATTAAAGAACAGATATTGAAATTTTGAATACAAGAAAAAAGTTTAAACAGAAAATAAAGCGATGTTAATTCGAAATAAAATGTTGTACGTGAAATGATATTTCAATGTATTAACTCAAGGAAATTAAAGATGATAAAAACAATTAATTAGAAAACTTTTGTAAAAGAGAAAGTTGTGGCGGAAAGAAATCAAAACTTGGAACAACACAAGTTACATCTGCTGCTTATAATACAGTGAACACTTGGTTCCAACTTCATTGTGTTGCGTTTGACAGATGCGAAAAGTTGCCAACATTCTACTCTTGGTTTTCCCTGTTTACTTCTTTGAAAGTAAAACCAACACAAATTGTTGTACTTTTTATACCAATTTTAACTAACGAAATAGACAGTGTGGTTATACACCTTTGTTGGTCGAGGGGCAGAATTTTTTTCATAGACCGGTCGAGCACTACTACTACTACTACTACTACTACTATTATTATTATTATTATTATTATTATTATTATTATTACTATTACTTACTTTTACTTACTCACTGGCACTATCGAACCCGTAGGTTCATGGCCGCGCGGACATAAACTCTCCATACATCCCTATCCTGAGCTAATGCTTTCCAATCATTCCCTGTATAATCTACTTCCCTCAAATCATAATTCATGTTATTCTCCCACCTCATTCTTGGTCTACCAACTGGGCGTTTTCCCTCTGGCTTTCCTACAAGAAGCTTCTATGCAAGTCTTTCATTCTCCATACGTGCAACATGTCCTGCCCATCGCAGTCTACGTGACTTAACTCTTGTTATTATATCTGGCTTCCTACAAAGGCCATGTAGTTCATTGTTATGTAGTCTTCTCCATTCACCCGCTTGTTCATCTCTCTTTGTTCCAAAAATGCTCCCAAGTACTTTATTCTCTGACACTTGTAATCTGCTTTCCTCCCTTAAAGTAAGAGTCCATGTTTCGCACCCATATAATATAACTGGTAGAATAATAGTTTTATATATTTTCAGTTATTATTATTATTATTATTATTATTATTGTTATTATTATTATTTAGTGTTAATAAGGTGTTGGGTTTTGCTGATAATGTAGTATTATTTAGGATATAGCGAGGAGATAATAAGGGCCAACATGCACACACTATTAATACTAAGAAACTGGGATTTGAAGTAAACACCAATATTTTTAAATATATCGCTTTCTTCTTCTTTTACATCATGACATTACGTCTTTTGACCTGTTTTCACATCAAGTGGGATATAGTGAATCTTCCCATCTAACAAATTGGCGTCCAA
Source organism: Diploptera punctata (assembly GCA_030220185.1). Taxonomy (NCBI): domain Eukaryota; kingdom Metazoa; phylum Arthropoda; class Insecta; order Blattodea; family Blaberidae; genus Diploptera; species Diploptera punctata. Next base: position 346,876 of record JASPKZ010004560.1, read on the forward strand.
CTCTTCTATGTATATTAGTCTGTACTTAGTAACAGATGAGGGATTCTATCTGTAGGCATTCTTTGAAAACGTTCATACCAGTTGTTTCTCATATTGCCAATTCTATTTATTAAATTTAAAATATTTCAGTGTTTTGTAATATATTCATTTCTTTATCTGTCCTAAATTGTCATACCTGTTACTGAACGGAATAACTTCGTTTTGGTAGTTTCTATTTTTATTCTGTCTGAACGATTAAGAATCCAATTTTCGAAATATATGATCAGGCCACATATACAAATACATTATTTAAGAGAAATGGACAGTTAATGACAATTGAGGGAATTTTTGAAGGAATGACTGAATTAAAATACGTAGGAACAATAATTACAAATAGGAATGAGGTGCAAAAAGAAATTAAACAAAGGCTTAAGGTGCATGCTATTATGTATAAAACATTAAACTGAAAATATATAAAACTGTTATTCTACCAGTTATATTATGTGGATGCGAAACATGGTCTCTTACTTTAAAGGAGGTGAAAACATTACGAGTATTTGATAATAATGTCTTAAAAAATGTTTGTACCAAAGAGAAATGAACAGAGGGGTGAATGGGGGAAGACTTCATAACAGTGAGCTATGTGATCTGTGTAGGAAACCAGTTATAATAGGAAGATTTACTGCTCGTAGAGTGTGATGCGCAAGACATGTGGCACGAATGGGGTATGAAAGTGTGGTACAGAAGCTTCTTGTAGGAAAACCAGACGGAAAATGTCCATTTTGTAGACCAAGAATAACGTGGTAGAATAATATTAATCTTGATTTGAGGAAAGTATAAGATCCATCCATGGTAATTCTGCCCGAAGGCAGATTCTTCACTGCAATCGTAGCATTTTCATCCTATGGTTGCAGCTTTGCAAGGGAATTGTAGGTGTGGTAGCTTCCTGTTGCTTTCCACACCAGTGAAGGATGATGATAATGACAAGGATGATGATGATGGCCACATGATTTCGAGGATCGTTTGGGCCTTAAAGTTTTCCTGACATTTGTCTTACAGGTGAGGAAAAACCCCGATAAAAACTGCCCCGACCGGGGATCGAACCCGGACCCGCTGCGTGACAAGGCAGCACGCTACCTCGGTGGACAAGTATAAGATAAAACCTTAAAATATGTACCTTGTGGCAGGTGCCGTCGCGTCTCCTCAACTGTGCTGTAATATTAAATTTAAAAGCTAACACAGTTGAGGACGACGGCACCTGCCAGAAGGTACATATTTTAAGTTTGTATCTTATGACTATTCGCCGAACGGAATTTGATATGAATTTTATTAATATTGAGAGCTGGACATGATTGGAGAATATTAGCTTAGGATAGGTATATAATGGATAACTTATGTCCGCGCGGCCGTGAACCAACAGGTTCGATGGTACAGTGAGTTAGTTAGTGTTAACTGACATAACAACTAACACTTCTGCATGGTATAAGAGTTTTAATTAAAATAAGTAATAACTCCATGTTACGTTTCAGTTTGCTCACAATCTACGGTACAGGGTGTCACTAAACTCAGTATTCATTTCGATGAAGGTAATCACTATCCATTTCCATGAAGGAAATCAATGATTTAAAAACCAATGCCATTGTGAAGTTTTACACATATTCTACTGCCTTTCCTACATGACCGCCATCTAGGTGAAAATACAAGTTCCATCTTTCAGCTGTGAAACTAAATTTAGACCGTAACATTTAACCGTAAAGAAGCCTGCTGCTTCTGTGATACGATTACGTAAATCAAGCAGACGTCATAAGGACGTTTTCGTAGATTTAAATGTGAAATTTTCCTCACTGCGATGATCTTGTAGAAGATTTCCGGGCTGTTGGCCGTGGTCTTGAGGCTTGTAGTTCCCCGACGCGACGGCCCAAGACCACGGCCAACAGCCCGGAAATCTTCTACAACTTCATCATAATAATTCCGGCCGTGAAAGCCTAAGTCAATATATTTCCTCACTGTGTTACGAGGGGCATTGAACTCCATACTGCGGTGACGAGTTGGTGCGTTCAGATTATCACTGATAATTAGAACCTGCTGCACTGTTCGTGCTGATACGCGTGGTAGTCCATGACGTGCCTCATCACACACACTGCCAGTATGCTTAAATTTGTTTACAAGCAGACGAACGTGTGCCTTTGTTCGGGCTTGTTTACGGAATTTATGGGTAAGTTTAGCTCTGGCGTCTTCATATGACCATCCATGTACGCGTGCACAAACAATGGCAACCCGTTTTTTGTTGCTGAACATGTTGCACTAAGCTAACAGTGTGTGCAAAGAAAAAAAAAAGTAATGTTTTCATGGAAATGGATAGTGACTTTAGAGACACCCTGTATTTTGGAGTGAAAGCATTTCACAAATCTTTTTAATAGTCAATTTACCACTTCGGAAAGCAGGGAAGAAATTTTAATTTTAGTTTTCTTGAATACATTTTTACGTGGAATTCAGCATAGATAATGACAGAAGAAATCTAGCAATAAATGCAAATGTTTATAATTGGTTGTTATACCAGTTACATTAGTTAGTTAGTTAGGTAGCATTAATAAAGTGGAAAGAGTTTGACTTAAGAATTTCAAGACGAATGAATGAGATATTTCACTTGTGCAACTAATCTCTCTTAAAGAAGTTAAAATTAAAGCAAACAAAATGGGATTACAAAGTTTCTCAGGAAGGTAATCTGACTCCCAACTTTTAGAAATTGTCTTCAATTTTTAAATGAAGCCTCGAGTAGAATTTTCTTATCCAGTGAGCAACATCACATCCAGTGATGAACTTTAATCTAGCAAAATGTTATTTATTGATGTATTTAATCCTCATTTAGTGTAACTGTTAGAATATCTAACTAGTATCTCACGGGAAAAGAATTCGACACCCTGCTCTAACTCTCCCAGTTTAAATACGCTACAAGATGATGATGATAATAATAATAATAATATTATTAATAATAATAATAATAATAATTATTATTATTATTATTATCATCATCATCATCATCTTCATTCATGGATTAGGTCTGTTGACCCGTTCCGACTTCAGCCCATCTCTTTCTAGGTCTGCCCACATCTCGGGTGCCTTTAGGTTTGTATTTTGTTATTTGTTTTGGATATCTATCTTCATTCATTCTGTCTATGTGTTGCTTCCATTTTTGTCTATATGTATCCATTTTATCAGTTATTGCAAATATTTCAAGTTCCTGTCTTATTTCTGTGTTCTTGATTCTGTCTTCCTTAGTGCACCCTTTAACAGATCTCAAAAATTTCATTTCTGCTGCCGTTATCCTACTTAGGTCTTGTTTTTTATGTATCCAGGCTTCTGAACCATAGAGCAGTACCGGTACTGCCAACATTTTATAAAATTTCAGTTGGGTCTCTCTTGTTGTTTTGTTATTTAGTGTTCGTTTTATCGTACCACATATTCCCTGGAATTTTGCTATTTTATTATTTATATCATTATCATAATTAAATGAAATGTCACATCCTAGATAATTGAGATGGTTCACCTGTTCTATGATTTTGTTTCCTATTACTATTTTCGATCTGATTTGATTTTTCCCTTGGAATGCCATTACCTTAGTTTTTTCTATGGATATTTTGAGATTATATTGTTCACATATATTATGTAGTTTAAAAATATTCCTCTGAAGTTCGTCTTCTGTATTTGCTATTATTACCTGGTCATCAGCGTATAATAATGTTTTCAAGTAGTGTGTTTATCTAATTTTATTCCTTTATTTGTTTCTTCGTTCCATTTTTTTATTATATCATTGATGTATAGGTTAAATAAAACTGGAGAGATACTGCATCCTTGTTTAACTCCTTGATTAGTATGAATTTTATTTTTACTTACTTCATTTCTAGTTTTTATAACAAAATTTGTGTTCCAGTACAAACTCTTTATAGCTGCTATTAAGTGTTTCGGAATTCCTTTTTCTTTTAAAATTGTCCAGAGTTTTCCTCTGTCTACTTTATCAAATGCCTTGACAAAATCAATAAAAGCTATGTGTGTTTCCATGTTATATTCTCTTCTTTTGTTTATAAATTCTTTTATCGTAAATATATTATCCATACATGAACGCCCTGGTCTGAATCCACTTTGTTCTTCTGTTAACATTACCTCTGTTATTTGTTTTAACCTAAATGTTAAGATTCTTGAGTATATTTTATAGCCTGCAGTTAAAATGCTTATTCCTCTGTAGTTGTTGCAGTCTTTACGTTCTCCTTTCTTAAAAATAGATTGTACTATTGCTGTTGTCCAGGTTTCTGGTATTGTTGCTTGTTTCCAACATAAATTTAAAAAAATGTAATAATCTCAGTTTAAAAAAAATTCCTCCATATTTTATTAATTCCATATTAATTCCGTCTATTCCAGCTGCCTTTCTGTTCTTTGTTGTTTTCAGTACTTCTTCTAATTCTTCCATTGTTATCATATCTATTCCTATCTCACACTCATATATGTTATCTTTAGTTATTTTATTTTCATTATACCACAGTTTTTTATAATGTTCTTCCCATTGTTTCTCCTCAATTGCATTGATCTGTATTGTATCTTTTTCTTGTTTATTTAGATGTTTCATTACTTTATAGGCTATTTTTGCTGCCCATGTATATCGTATTCTAGTCTGCTTATATATCTATCCCAACTGACTTTGTGTGCTTTTTTAATTTCTCTTTTGGCTATTGCACTTTTATGTTTGTAATCAGCTCTTAATTCTGGTGTTCTATTCTGTAAATATTTGTGATAAGCCTCTTTTTTATCTTTTATTATCCTCTCTAATTCTTCATTCCATATTCTTAAACCCTTCTTGTTATATATTTTATATTTTGTTCCTAATGCCTCATATGCTGCTTTATCAATGCTTTCTTTTATATTATCCCATTCTCGGTTTATTTCTTCGGAAGTAGGTTTTAATATTAATTGTTCATTTAGCCTATTCTGATACAGATTTTGTATACTTTTATCTTGTAATAAATGTACTTTGAATGTGGTCTCTTTATTTCTATATTTGTTTTTAGTTTTCTTCCATCTCGCTAATATATTTATTTTTGAGATTACTAAATAGTGATCTGAATAGATGTCACTTCCTCTAAATACTCTCGTATCTGTTAATAATGATGATGCTTTCTTATTGATTAACACATAATCTATCAGTGAACGAAAACCTCGTGCTGACCATGTGTATTTGTGAATATCTTTTTTCTTATAAAATGTATTTGTTATTTTAAAATCATTAAAAATTGCAAATTGTTTTAATTCTTGTCCATTTTTATTTATAACATTTTCTCCATGGATCCCAATTACATTTGCCACTGGTTGATTCCCCACTCTAGCATTAAAGTCTCCTAATAATATTATTATGTCGTTCTTGTTTATCTTATTTATTTCCTTTTGTAGAGTAGTATAAAATGTTTTTGTTTCTTCATCTCTCCCTTCCTCCGGTGCATATATTGCTATAATTGTCATATGTCCTCTATTATGCTTAAATCGCATTGTCATTATTCTTTCGTTAATACAATTATACGTGTCTATTTTGGATCCCCATTTCTTATCCACAAATATCGCCACTCCTGCTTTCGCTCTTTCTTTCTGACTTACTCCACTGTAAAACATCATCATATCATTTATCATTTGTGATCCTTTCAATTTTTCTTTGTTTCTGAGGCAGCTAATATATTTATACTTTTATTTTTCATTTCTTTTGTTAGTTCAAATTCTTTGCTTCCCAAGCCTCTGACATTCCAAGTCGCTATTTTAAGCTGGTCATGTATTCCAAAACTCTTTTTATACTTTTTCTTGCTGTGGTCGTCATAAGGTTTATCAATCCGGCTTTTCTTCTGCTGAAGTTTATGAGTAAGTTATTTTTTACTAGTAGAGGTTACCAGCCTCTAGCCAAACACCTCTTCCAGGAGGGCAGGGAACTGGAATTTCGGAGTGTTCGTCTCCTAGAGAAGTTGCCTTCACTACGGCTTTGGGGACTTCTCTTCTCCCCACGTAACCCTGTGGACGGGGCCCTACCCAGGTACTACCCACTGGGCGAGTGGGACCTGGAGCTCACAAAAGGGCAGGGGCGCCTACTCCCTGGAGTGGACCTCTATCAAGGGTTCCACTCTGTTACCCTAATTATTATTATTATTATTATTATTATTATTATTATTATTATTATCATGTCCACCGCTGTGGTCTAGAGGTAGCGTGCTGCCTTGTTACGCAGCGGGCTCTGGCTTCGATTCCCGGTCGGGACAGGCTCCTGGGTGAGGTTTTTTTCCGGGGTTTTTACAAATGTTAGGAAGCTTAGGGCCAATGGTCCCAGAAAATCATCCGGCCATCATCATCATCCTTCACCGGTGTGGAAAGCAACGGGAAGCTACCACACCTATAATTCCGTAGTAAAGCTGCAAAGCATAGCATGAAAATGCTATGATTGCAGTGAAAGATCTGCCCTCGGGCAGAATTACTATGGATGTATTATTATTACTATTATTATTATTATTATTATTATTCAGGATTATGATGATCTGGAATATATCAGTCAAAAACTCATAGAAGAGTACATTAAACAGGGTTTAATAGTAAATTTGAATAAATAATTGTATTTATTTTGTAATGAAGAAAAAAAAATAGTTTTGGAAGATGGAATGGGATGTATCAAAGGATGTGAAGAATGTAATTACCTGGGGATCAAAATTAGCTCAAAATGTACCCAAGATAATTACATATAATATAGAATTAAAAAAGGCAGATCGATAATAACAATGCTACACGGAGTTTTGTGGGTAAGAACATAGGAATATATACCAAATTACAAATTTATAAATCCATAATTCGAAGCACGCTAACATACGGCGCAGAAACTTGGCAGTTGAATACAAATTTGAATTTAAAGCTTAAGTCTACTGAAATGGATTGTTTTAGACGCTCAACTAGACATTCTAAATTTTTAAAAAAATCAGAAATACAATCCTCAGACAACAAATGAAAGTCGAAAATTCAATATTAGATTTTATGAGATATAAACTAGAATGGTATGGTCATATACGTAGGATGTCAGAGAAAAGTTTACCCAGACAAACTTTGGAATAAATTCCACCTGGGAAAGGAAATAGATGTCCACCTAGATTTAAATGAATGGATGATGTAAGAAGAGATATGAGAGAGCCAGGTCTGGAAGGATTTGTATGGGAAGATAGAGAAGAGTGGAGAAATAAGATAAAAAATTGAAAAGCTTTGGACGAAGGAAGACGTTTTATTACATTGCAAACCTGTTTATAAATATAAATTATTAAATCTATATTTATAAATCAACAGTAAGCATCTTCATGACCTATGGAGCAGAAACATGGATTATAAATGCCAAATTAAAGTCAAAATTGCAATCTATGGGAATTATTTTTTTTAAGAAAATCTGCACGATGCTCTAAATTAGACAGGATCAGAAACAGAATTACACGAGAAAAAATGAACTTTAACGAAACAATTATACAATTTGTGGAAAATAAACAATTACAATGGTTTAGACATGTGAAGAGGATGAATGAAGATAGATTGCCAGATAGGAGTTTGGAGTGGATTCCAAATTGGAGGAAAAGAAGAGGGGGACCTGAGAAGACATGGATAGAGGGAATTATGAATTTGATGAAGGACAGGGGACTGCAGGATAGTCATAAAATAAAATAAGTTAAAATGTACCTTCTTAGGTCAGTGCCGTCGTCCTCAGCTTATAAAATATGTATTTTTTTTGTCTAAAGGCCTTTCAGAATCTCCATTCCATCTTTAGTAGGTCTTTCTTCGCTACATTAGGATCAGCACCGATAACATCACTAATGTAGCGAAGAAAGACCTGCTGAAGTTGGAATGGAGATACTGAAAGGCGTTCAGACAAAAAAAAAGCATTCATATTTTATAAGGACGACAGCTCAGACCTAAGAAGGTACATTTAACTTACTTTATTTTATGACTATCCACCTCAACGGTTTTAAACAATTAATTTTATTAGTGCAGGATGGTCTCTGAAAGGGTAGAGATGAATGAAGGAAGTGAATCAAAACTTATTATTGGGCACGTGAAGTTATTGTATACTGTGTTTCTACGGCGATGTTATATAGTTGCACACAACATCACCTTGCTTGCTGCACTCAACTGTAGTTACACAGCTGGTAAGTTCTAATCGCTGTTAGAGTTCGGCCGCTCAAGCACTTAAGCGGACCTGAAGATGGGGTACTTAGAATTACTAAAGAAATTTGCCGGACTCACACTTTTGTTAACACTAATTTTATTACAGTACTTACAAGTTCTTACAAATGGAGACTATTAGCTGGAAGACGAACTTCTTGGTGCACATGATGTAGATGGACACGTGGTGTATTCAAATCACTCACACGAAGTTGCGTTGAAGCACGTGGCTTGAATTGAAGTTATGCAAAACTTCCTAAATATATTGGTCTCTAAGAAGCACCAAATATATGCTTAAGGCCCCCGCGTGGACCTGATGATTAGATCATAAAAGATCCGATCTGAAGAGGAAATATCGAGCCTCTACCCGGAGACTGTAAATAACACGACCACTCTGGTACACGTTTATTCAAAGAATGCTGATACAACATGGCAACCGGAAGTTCGTCATACCGCTTTACAAAAACCTTGTAAACCAAAATGTACCTATCGACAACTTGATAAGTACAAATAGTCAACATATTCCCCACCTTTAGTACTCTCAACACTACAATTGCATAGAACATGTATACATAAGAACAACAAAACAAAATAATAGTTAATATGTTACAAAATTGAAACACAGCAGATTTAATGCTTCCAAAACCTTACTCATTATTCTAGACAACAATAAAGCCGCACAAAGCTCAAGCCTAGCAATAGACTGCGTTTTCAAAGGAGCTACTCTTGACTTAGCAGTTAATAGACCTACGTAAACTTCATTTTCCATGGAAATGGATTTCACATAAACACAAGCTCCATAAGCGCCTTCTGAAGCATCTGAAAAGCCATGAATTTCAACCCTTTTAGCATTCTGAAAGGGTAATACCTTTCTTGGCACCTTTATTTCGTTAAGAACATGAAGATTTCCATGAAGATTAGTCCAATTTTCATAGACAGTTAGAGAAGAATCCAATGGATCATCCCAATTCATATTTAATTGCCATAACTGTTGTAACAACATTTTACATTTGATTACCACACATGCAAGTAGTCCAAATGGATCAAATATAGAAGCTACACAAGACAGTATACTTCTTTTTGTGACAACTCCTAAGTTTGCCTTGAGATTGATATTTATTTTGAAAGCATCACTAGCAGGATGCCATACAATACCCAATATTTTTACGGAATCTTCTTTGGTTAATTCCAAAAGAGAAGAACGTTCTAAGTCCTCTGACGGAACATTAGACAAAGCATTCATTTCATTGGATGACCACTTCCGCAAATGAAATGTGCAGCATCCATGTACTACTTAATTGCTCTTGGAGTTTCTGAGCCCCTTCAATGGAACTTTCCCCCGTCAGCAAGTCGTCAACATAAAAACATGAACGAATTACTTAGCCATTTGAGGCTGAGTTCGTTGACATTCGTTTGCAAGTTCTACAAGGCATCTTGTAGCAAGATACGAGGATGGAGTACAACCATATGTTACAGTCGTCAACCTATAATCCTTAATTTCATCATCAGGAGAATCTCTCCAGACAATTCTTTGAAGATCCCTGTCTGCAGGATGAACTTCCACACACCTATACATTTTTGCAATGTCAGCTGACAATGCAACAAAGTAGGTTCTAAACCTAAGAACAATAGATAACAAGTCAGGTTGTAAGACTGGACCTGTCATTAACATAGAGTTCAAAGAGACCCCATTAGAGGAAGGACAACTAGCGTCGAATACTACTCGAAGCTTAGTAGTGGTACTGTCTTCCTTTATTACATAGTGATGAGGTAGGTAATATTTTAATGATTGATCATTTTCATTTTCTATATGGACCAACTCCATATGACCTAGACTCATATACTCTTTCATAAAAGTTACATAGTCACCTTTATGTTTAGGGTTTTTATTTAATTTCCCTTCCATGTGCTTCAATCTTTTGATAGCATTGTTTCTTGACAAGGCCACCACAGGAGCTTCTTCTTTAATAGGAAGCTTTACCATAAATTTTCCAGTTTCACTTCTGGAAACGTTCTCAGAAAAGTGCAATTCACATGCCTTTTCTTCAGGAGTTAGCACTGAACTATTCAACTCCTCCAACGTCCAAAATTCTTGTAGTTTGGAATGCAAAGAATCTAGTTTGCTAAATTAACATTACGAGGTTTCTTTATCTTACTCTCGAGGCAAGAATCAGGAAATTTCCCTGAAAGAATATAACCAAAGCGGCTCTCAATCAACGTCGGAAATCCTTTCCTAGATAACACATTTGTTAATACAACATCATAATACACATCTGCGCCTAGCAGTATTGAAACCTCAGAAGGTTCATTAAACCTTTCATCGCTAAGACAAATATGATCTGGAATTCTCCAGTCAGATATTTCAATTTTCTGAGCCGGCAGTTGTGTGGTTATGGATTTACCACAGCACAATTGACATTTAATACAAAGTCAGAAACCCTAGATAAAAGTTGTAAATCACATATTGAATTTACTGGACAAGCATTAATATTCCCTATACCTATTACGGGAAGACTACAAGCTTTAGTTTTAATACCTAGCCTTTTAACTAATTCAGCAGAAACAAATGAGAGCTGACTCGCAGAATCTAAAAGAACACGAACTGGGATCACTTCCCCACCATTCGTCCTCACTCCAACACAAGCAGTACTCAACAGTACATTGCTGCCTAGGCCGCTTAATACTTTCATTGCGGCAGGTAGAAATTGATTGAGAAGCTTCAGCTATAGTAAGTTCTTTCTCCCTTGAATTTACCTTATAATTTGAATCTGCATTACTAGGGCCATCAATATTACTGTTGTGATAGTGTAATAATTGATGAGTCCTCTTATTACATTTACTACAAGGCTTCTGTTTACAATCACTACTTCTATGTCCTTTTGCCAGACATAAAAAACATATGTTGTTCCTTTGAACAAATTCCCTTCTTTCCTTAAATGATGAACCCTTAAATTTTCTACAATTATCAATGACATGATTATGTACATTACAATAAAGACATTTATTAGAATCATTGTTGCTGGCAGCAAGCAACGACTTCAGCTTAGGTTTGCTATGACTGTCAGCTGTTGAAAATTTCTTACAATCCGATAATTCTAATGTTTGACATTTCCTTTCCAGGTAGTCTATCAAATCATCCAATTTTGGTATCTCATCAGCTGAGAATTTACCTTCCCATTCACTGCGATGGTTTGATTTTATCTGATTCAAGACAATTTCTTGTACAAGTAATTCTCCCAAGGGCACATTTGATTCTAAATTTTCAATAGCTGCTACATTTCCCTTAACAGCGTTGACTAATTTCCTATAATCTACAAATGAACCAGAATTACAACTATTTAAGTCTAACAGCTGCTTAACGTGCTGACCTAAAATTAATCTATTATTATAGTAGCGTGATTCAATCAACGACCATGCTACTTCGTAGTTCTGAGGACATATTTGCAGGTTGTCTAATAAGCCCCTTGGTTCTCCCTCAAGAGAAGAGATTAAGTAATGTAGCTTTTGCACATTGTCTAAACTATCATTATTTGCAACAAGACTCATAAAGGTATTTCGGAAACTTAAATACTTAGTAAGTTCACCCTTAAATTTAGGTAAGTTTATAGCTGGTAATTTTAAACTATTACTCCTATTTGATGTTTCAGATACATGAGACCCTGTAGGAGATCTTGGTCTTTCAAAAACATTCATGAGTTCCCTAAATTTTATAGAAAGTTTATCAAATCTTTCTTCAAAATTATCATGCTCCTCTGCATGAGCTTCAGAATTTTCACAACCTATTTCCAGCTCTAAATAGTTCTTAACTTCTGTGAACTGAATCCCTACATCAGTTAATCTATCTTGTTTGATTGATAATTCAGCTATAGATAAATTTTCCCTTTGCAAATATTTTTCTAGCTGTGTAAGTGAACGCTTAGCATGCTTCGCTTTGCAACTGCTTTTGATTCGCTATCGAGAGCCATTGTTACTGGATTTGAATTACTTACATAAACTCGATAATCTAACACTTACAAGTATAGTTAAATAAAATAATATTTAACCCTAATTAAACAAAATATGTGTCCAACACAAAATAGTTTTCAGAAAAAATACACTATATATATAACAATTGTATTAACGTACCTTTAGATTTCCACCTTTCTTAACATGTAACTTACTAATGGCAATTGTTTCCCATAAATAATCACTAATGATTTATTTCTACTGAAATTAATTATCTTTACTGAAAATGTGACTAACACTTTTATATTCAGCAATCTTTACTTTAAACACAACCCCCATGAAGTGTTTTAATTATTTTCTTGAACAAAAGACCATAGAAAATAATTAATTTGACTAATAATTGCCATTAGTGTTAATGTACTAATTATACTTCCTTGAAGTGTCCAAGACGGTTGGTATGGAACACAATGCATGTAAATATAATGTTCCAAACACCAGATTTATGTTGGCACAACTGCAGCACCGTGGTCACTCTTGCTGTTTAACCTTCCTTGTTAAATGCTGTAGAAGAATCACTTGATTTCTCGCCGCCATCTTGGAAATTACGATCGTCCCTTATTTTTACTTAAGGAGTAAGAAACTGAGGTCTAAATGATGTATTTTTTCCACTTCTCACTTTTGAACACTAATGAAGACTTCTTGTCGCTCATTTAATTCGCAAAGTTCCTAAATATAGAAGCTGCGCTATTCGCATTGTCTACTAATATTTCAATATGGCTGCCTACTATCACGTGACCGCCTCAGTACATATGCACTAAACACCACGTGCTCAACTTTCGTAATTTTCAGTTCTTCCAGCTCTCTTTGAATATAATCACCACAGTAATGTTTTATATTCACTATAATAGATCACTAGTGTTAATACTGACCGTTTGGACCAAATGTTTCATGAGATCCGTACAGTTAAGCCCAAATGCTTCTCGAGATCCGGCCCGGAGGACCATGTGTGGTCGTCGGCGATGTTATATAGTTGCACACAACATCACCTTGCTTGCTGCACTCAACTGTAGTTACACAGCTGGTAAGTTCTAATCGCTGTTAGAGTTCGGCCGCTCAAGCACTTAAGCGGACCTGAAGATGGGGTACTTAGAATTACTAAAGAAATTTGCCGGACTCACACTTTTGTTAACACTAATTTTATTACAGTACTTACAAGTTCTTACAAATGGAGACTATTAGCTGGAAGACGAACTTCTTGGTGCACATGATGTAGATGGACACGTGGTGTATTCAAATCACTCACACGAAGTTGCGTTGAAGCACGTGGCTTGAATTGAAGTTATGCAAAACTTCCTAAATATATTGGTCTCTAAGAAGCACCAAATATATGCTTAAGGCCCCCGCGTGGACCTGATGATTAGATCATAAAAGATCCGATCTGAAGAGGAAATATCGAGCCTCTACCCGGAGACTGTAAATAACACGACCACTCTGGTACACGTTTATTCAAAGAATGCTGATACAACATGGCAACCGGAAGTTCGTCATACCGCTTTACAAAAACCTTGTAAACCAAAATGTACCTATCGACAACTTGATAAGTACAAATAGTCAACATATACATTTAAAACTTGTTACAAAAATACAAGTAAAAGTATTATTATTATTATTATTATTATTATTATTATTATTATTATTATTATTATCATCATCGTAATAATCTATAAAAAGGGAGATAAAACCGATTGCAACTGGGAGAGTAACTGTTCTATGAATTTTCAGTTTACTGTTTCTTGAGAGAAGTTGGATCGACAAGAGTCCCGGTATTGCATAATAGCAAACATTTCCAGAATTGAGTCTATGTTTAATTTGTTTGTGTAAATCATTCCTGTTTCTAATTTTATTGTTCCAAGATATTTAAATTCCGCCACTTCTTTAAAATTTTCCTCATTTATCATTAACTGTCCATTTCCATTATATTACATATTTCTAAGTGTGAACATATATTTAGTTTTATTGCTGTTTACTTCCAGCCCAATCCCTTCGTATATTCAATAGAGTGTACATGTTGGTCCTTAATATCACCCCGCGATCGCCTAATAATACTACAAGCTTATTAATATCATTGAGTTGTAGACCTTCATCATTATCTAAAGATTTAATGGCATGCTCTAATACAAAATGAAATAGTAGAGCTGATAGTGCATCTCTTTGCTTAATCAATTGTGAATTTCAAACGTATCCCATAAGGGTTTGCCACAGGCACCCTACTCTTTGTACCATTTAGACACATTCGTATAAGTCTAACTTTTAGGAATTCCGAACTCCAGCTCCAGCAGGATACTATATAAAATTTCCCTATGTTTTTTTGAAGTCTACATATAGTTGTGCACAGTGTCATTATATTCTCATTTATTTTCTAAAATCTGTCTTATATTAAAAATCTGATCTGTTGTAGAGCTGTTTCTTCAAATGTATTATTATTATTTATTATTTTAGGATTGTTTCTTTTATTTACACAGGTATCTTCAACCAAAGTATACAATTTTTTTCTTCCACACTTCCCGAATTTGCGTATCTGCTTCTGTCATATTTCCCTTCTTTATGTTGTCTTAAATTCCCTTTATCCACGTTGGCTATGATCTACCGCGTTTTCCCTTTACCAGGAGGTATCCATTTCAATACTTATTTATTTGTTTCTGTGTCCCTCCTTCTCATTGTATGTCCATTATATGTCTTATTTGGATTTCTTCAATCTCTTGTACAGTATCCTTTTCTACATTCATAATTTCGCTTATTGTATTATTTTTTAAAAATTTATTATTATTATTATTATTATTATTATTGTGTGTTTTTGTTACAGCACTGCCTTCTCCCGCCTGTTCTCTCATAAAATACTCCACGTGGGACGAAGTGAAACATTCTGATCTTGGAATATGGACAGCTCTGGATTTCACACCAGCGTTCATCACCCGCATGAGGTAAGCAAACACTCTACTGAAATTTTTATTGTTATAATTTACTTGGTACGAGATGATCCAGGGTACTTCCTTTCTGGTGATGCAGACATTACCCGTATCATGAGAGTACTAACACCTGGACCATTAGTGCCCACATTATTATTTCAGGGTTGCCATAATATCAAGCATAATATGTTGCCATTATTGCAGGCATAACATATTGAAAACTTTATCAACGCAAGGAATTTCTAGTTCTATAAGATACACTTGGACTGGTTAAAGGTACAGTGACATAAGACACATTTCTTAATTTGGCAGAAATTAACATTAACAACTGATAATGAACATCAAAATCAACAATGTTTGAGCGTTCAAATGTCCGTTCCGATATTTAAAACAAATGGTCAGACCATCTTCTTAATAGTCTCCCTCTTCTCAAATGGCACTCGAATATCGTCAGCCGGCAATCAAAACCTCGGAAGTCCATAAACTGAAAAAAAAAAATTAGGAGAAAGAACAAACCTTATAAATGTCATTGTTGTTACATCAGTTACTTTTGAATTCAGTTATTATTATTTTATTATTAATATTATTGTTATTATTCTCTACATGTGTGTGAAGTCTACAAAATCGATGTCATGAAGGACACGCCCTTCGATTGCAAGCTCTTTTTTTTCTTCACTGAACCTGTAAATGATTCAGTAAATTAAATCGCTCTATATACAACGGTTGTAAATCTTTATTTTACAGATGTGGGTCCCCAGAAATGTAACTATGCTTTATCGTATTTGTTGATATAATATATTTAACGAATTATAGCCTGTGTGTGTGGTTTAAAATACAACTATGTTACATCAGTTAATTTAATACATTGAAGTACAGTGTAACTCTGGAATGTAATTTAATTTGTGTGCTATAACACTTGTGCTAGTCCATATTACACGAGCATACATAGCACAGTGTAAACAACATGTTTCAAAATAACCCTCTCGTTTTTGGTGGTTACCATGCTCGCCTCTGGATATAAGATTTATACATTCAAACCCGAGTAGAGTAGAAGTAATGGGCTGGATCATGTGAGAAAATTTATGAGTAGGCACTGGATATGTATCATCTAAAATTCATCAAAATGCGCATACAAAATGTGTGGTTATAACTCAAAAATAAAAAAATGCACTCGAACAAACGAAAAAACCTAACGATATTATAAGTAGACAATAATTATAAAATAAAAACACTTTTCAATTTGTTGTACACCGATAAATTCCATGGTAACTGACGTAAACATTTCAACACAATATTTGTTATCTTTTTTTAGCATTCATATAGTAGGACACTACCTTTTGTTCCTCTTAAAAACATTTCTAAATAGGTTTAAATTTCTTTAATAGACAATGTGGAGTTTCTATCTTTAATAATTATACTTAAAATGTATGGTTTTATATCGGTAACTGATGTAACTATAGATGTAACATATTTTACAGATTGTGAGCTTCTTGCAAAGATTAAACTTTTTTGGTTCGTTCCGGCTCCAAGTATTGTAGCTGCTGTGCCCATCACTTTTGTGGGCGTCCCCGATCTCTTTTTCCTCCCTTTCGGTTGATAATTCAGACTTTTCCTAGTCCATCTGTTGGTTTCCATTATGCATACATGTTCATACCAATTTTTCTTCTATTTTATCTGTAAAACCGAATATTTCTAGTTATTTACGGATATCTTCACTTCGGTTTTATCCATTAAAGTATATCCTGCCACAAATCGTAAATATAAAAGAGAAAAATAATATTATCTGTGAATTTGAATTTTATTTCAATAAGCAATATTTTGCATGTAACATATATATATATATATATATATATATTTGAGTTTTATATTCTAGTAAACTTTAGTTACTAATTGCACAAAATAAACATAACTGAAGTGATGTAAGAGTTTTGATTAAAATAAATGACAATTCCCTGTTACGTATGAGTTCATTTTTGTTCATATTCTACAATATTTTGGGATATATGCACTCTAGTGAATTGCACTAGAATCCATATTTATGCGACTATCAATATGCTATAACTTAATTTTGCCTGCACTTCATTAAAAGTATTTTTATTAGAGAGTTCAAGAAAATAAGTAACTTTTTTATTGAAATTGAGTTTGATGTTTCATTATATTCTCCATGGAAAGCACTATCATTTAGAAGTGTCAAATACTAAAACCACATTTCGATCATGGGTTTAGTTACCCCCAAAATTCGGCGTACAGATAGATAACATGTATGTTGAACCGCTAATAGTATATTACGGTGTGAGGTTGTGAAGTAGTTTTTACAGAAGCGAGGAAAATGTTTAAATACCGAGCGATATCTAGGTTTTTAATTTCCGAGAATCTGTAAAACACTTCACAAACGTGCGTTGTGCATTATTTTTTGCGCGATGGTGTTTTCAAAATAATAAATAATAGTAATATAATAACATCTTTATTGGAAATATTTTCGTTGATTGTAAACAATTGACTAACGTTAACAGTGTATGCAATATATATTAGTTGTTGAAACTACAGGAGGCTGCGAGATAAATTATTTATAAAATGTCAGCAAGTACATATTTATTGTTTTTATATTGTTTCAAATGAAGTTCAGTTAATTTAAAATGCAGTGATTTGTTTCGTATAATGTATATTAACACTACCTTTTGGATATTTTTTTGTATATACGTTGTAAAAAAATGCTCAACCCGGGTCGGGTGGAGGAGAGATGAGCCCCTTATATAGAGATCTGTGAATGACGCTGGCCGACCACGCCTGTCGTACCATCACAGGGGCAGATGAATGAAATGAAACGAAATGGATGATACAAGTATGGAGAAATGGTACAATGAAATTGTGGCAGGGGAAAACGGGACAAACCCCGAGAAAAACCTGCCTAAGCTCCGTTTCGTCCACCACGAAACCCACATGAAGGGGCCGAGACTATTTTTTTAGCTCCGGCCCAATAGTACGTAGGGTAATCTAATATATAAAAATGAATGTTTGTTCGTACTTTATGTGCGGTTGATCCGATTGTGATGGGGCGTTTTGCAAAATGTTCAGGAGATTACCGGGATGAACATAGGCTATAAGAGAGTTGTGATACTCAACTCCTACACCCTTAAAAACACCCTTTGTAGTGAAAAACGTGAAAAAGTCCATTTGTTACCTTTAAATGGCTTATGTTGCCTAAACCATAACACATACACAAAATTAATGTACACAGAATTGAATATCTAAAAAAAAAAATAAACTACAGAAAAGTCCGCGAGAGCATATGTTTATCTTTTAAGTATAACTCACAATAACTATTTTTGTTTTCATTGATGCCAAGAAGATCGGGATAAGTAAATTTCCGGGCAAGCATAGCAGCGCACGGCGGGTATTCTTTTATGGATAACTCAAAACGAATTTTGTCTTTCAGCTCATTTACGCCAAGTACATCGGGATGCGTAGATTCCCAGGCAACGCCGGGTAATCAGCATGGGGTATCTAAAAATAATAACGATATAAATATATATTTATTTTTCCTTCTACTTATTCGACTAAATGTAAAAACACGTTATAATTTATTTAGGTGTAGCAGAGCACGCCGGGTATTAGCTAGTATTTTATAAATTTGGAAGATAAGTTGATTTACCTGATTCTTTCCTTATATCCTTCAATTATTGATGTACTTTTTGACATCTCATTCTCTACGTCATGGTGAAAAATCAGCACATTTCTCATTTAACATTACTTGTTATGAAGGTACCATTAGTACACATGTACTAATTCCAGTAATGAACTAGATTCTGTTTTGAATAATTGCCAACAGTTTGAGTTCAGTAATTCCTTTCCTCGGGTCTCCTGCTTCAATGTTAAATGTACTAGAAATGTAAATAAATCATACATTCCAAGCACACAAACTTATTTGTAATCACACACAAATTAGTCTCATTATTTCCTTATAACTTTTTGACATCTCATTCTCTACGTCATGGTGAAAAATCAGCACATTTCTCATTTAACATTACTTGTTATGAAGGTACCATTAGTACACATGTACTAATTCCAGTAATGAACTAGATTCTGTTTTGAATAATTGCCAACAGTTTGAGTTCAGTAATTCCTTTCCTCGGGTCTCCTGCTTCAATGTTAAATGTACTAGAAATGTAAATAAATCATACATTCCAAGCACACAAACTTATTTGTAATCACACACAAATTAGTCTCATTATTTCCTTATAACGAGTTTGAAAATAAATGAAAGATAAACTAAGTACACTGTGTGTAAAAATATAGCTATTCGTTTCATTTCATTCTGAGATGAAAATGTTACTAGCTAAGCCGAAGGCTCACAGAACCTATCTATAGCCTACATCACTATCCTGAGCTAATGTTTTCAACATCCATTGTATAATTTACCTCGCTAGGGTTCTGTACTATTATACATTACAGGGACTCTTGTCGTCCCAACTTCTTAAAAAAAAAAACATTAAACTGAAAATATATTACTTAATACTTAATACATTTTACAGCAGTTAGCCCTTGATTCCTGCTTTCCAGAGATTCCTATCTTCCCATTGTCCTTCTTCCATACCCCTCTTCATCATGGCATCATATATTCCCTCATACCATGCTCTTCTACTTCTCCCCCTCTTCCGTCTGCCTGGTACCATCCAATCTAACACATGTTTAGGCCACTGGTCTTCCGACATCCGTTGTACATGTCCATACCACTGTAAAGCTCTCTTTGTTATCCTTTAGATAACAGTTTCTTGTGCATCCATTTCTTGTCTGATATATGTATTTCGAATATGTTGTAGCCTGGATATTCTCATACTTCTCCATAATCCATCCATTTCTGTCGCCAAGATTCTTTTCTGCATCCTTTCATTTATTGTCCAGCTTTTTGATCCATATGTAAGTATAATTTCTATTATTGTTTGTATAATCCCTTTTTTTGTTTTTCTGGTCAAATTTCTATTCCATAAAAGACCATTCAGGGATCTAATCGCCTTCCTTGTACAATTTACTCTGTTAATAATATATTTTTCACAAGTACCAGATTTATCTATTATAGATCCAAGATATTTAAATTCTTCGACACGTTTAATTATAATGTTATTTATTTGTAGGTCTTCTGAATTTGCTCCGATTACCATATATTCTGTTTTAATATAAATTATCTTCAGTCCACCTACCTCAAATGCATCTACCAACTTTCTAATCATATATTCTATATCTTCTTTATCTTGTCCTATTATAATCTGGTCATCAGCGAATAATAAATTGTGTAGTAAACTGAAAATATATAAAACTGTCATTCTCCCAGTTATATTGCATGGACGTGATACATGGACTCTTACTTTAAGGGAGGAGAACATTTTACGAGTATTTGAGAATAAAGTTCTTACGAAAATTTTTGGACCAAAGAGAGATGAACAGGCAGAGAAATGAAGTAGATTACATAACAGTGAGCTACATTATCCTTATAGGAAACCAGATACAATAACAGTTAGGTCTCGTAGACTGAAATGTACATGGTATGTGGTACGAATGGGGAATGAAAGAGGGGCATAGAAGCTTCTTGTAGGAAGACCAGAGTGGAAACGCCCAGATGGTAGACCAAGAATGAAGTGGCGAGTATCAATAAACATTTTAGGGAATTAGATTATACCGGGGATGATTAGAAATCATTAGTTGAAGTTAAGGATGATAGCTTATGTCCGCGCGGTCATGAACCTACGGGCTTGATAGAGCCATTGAGTTAGTTAGTTAGGGTTCTTAGCAATCTCATCTCAGCTCCTTCTATCCCCAGAGTTTGATATTAGCTATTACACGGCGTGCGCGCTACGCCTAAAAATATGTTTTTTGTCTCTTTGAATAAATTAGAAGAAAAATAATTATAAATTTATATCGTAATTATTTTTAGATATCCCGTGCTGATTTTCCGGCATTGCCCGGGAATGAAGTTATCTGGATCTTTTTGGCATCAATGAGCTGAAAGACAAAAATTGTTATTGTGAGTTATCCGTAAAAGATAGACACATCCTATTCTGGACTTTTGTTTGTAGATTTTAGGCAGCGTAAGTCATTGAAGCGTCCAAAAAGCAAGTTTTTTTAGTACACCGATCCACAATTTGTTTAGCTCCGATAGGTTTAGCTGTTGTTTTATGGAAAACATAATGCCATTATCGTACTAAGGTAATATGCTATATATATTAATTGTCCCAGAAAAAAATCTCTAAATAATGAAAAAAAAAATCCAATCGGTCAAGTTGTTTTTGAGTTCATAAAGGACATACAGAAAAACAGACTCACCCAGTTTTTAATATAATGATTAAAACCGGTGTTTTTGATCCAAACAAAAAAAGTCGGAACTGCCATTGTTTTACCATCATCATCAACAGGTTCATGGATTTACCTCATAAGTTTTTTTTTCCCGATTTCAGTCTTCAACACTATTGAGCCCGTTTTGTCTTCGATGTTTCAACATTTCTTCTATCCTTTGGGTTGGTTCATCATCAGTTTAGTTATGCAGGTAACATTTAATTATTTGCACATGTTTTTGCTACTATTTCTACATTACTTTATTCTGTCTATTAATTTAATATGTTTAGTTTCCCCCTTATACAGGGCGATTCAAAAGTCTCTTGACATTTTCGTAAAAACAAATGTTTTATGCCAAACGTATTATTACATATAGAAATTAATGATTACTGGATCCTAAACTCAGTACAATTCAATATGGTAGCCCTCTAAGTCACGGCACAGACTCCATCTTTCTTGTGTACAGCGAAACACTTTTGCCAGCATAGCTGGTGTGATTGCAGCTACCGCTGCAGCTATTCGGTTTCTCAATTGCTGTAAGGTGTTGATCTTCACTTCATACACTTTTGACTTAACGAAACCCCAAACAAAGAGGTCTAGTGGTGTCAGATCTGGAAAGCGGGCCGCCAAAATTCTCGGTGAGCCACGATCGATCCACCTACCAAGGAAACCTTTGTTGACGTGGTCACGAACAATGATGAAAAAATGGGGTGGTGCACCATCTTGCTGGAAAACCACAGAATCTTGTACAGTCTTCTGTGCCAGCTGCTATTATTCAAACGTGTCAATATAGTTACTTCCAGTTACTGTTGTTTCCGCAAACACGAATGACCCGTAAATTTTTGTTTTTGCTATTCCCAGCCGCACATTTACCTTTAGTGTGTCTCTATGAAACTCTTGTATGGCGTTTGCCTGTTCGCCTGCCCAAATCCTATAATTATGCCTATTGACAAGTCCACATGTGTGGAATGTTTCCTCATTACTGAACAACACATGTTGCATGAGATCTTGATTTATTTTCAATGGTATTTAACAGGTCATCACACATAGTTTGTCGAGCTACATGGTCTTATGCGTTTTCTGGATGTGATAAGGGCGTTTGTTCAGTTTAAAGCGTAAGATATGCCATACAGTGATTTGGGACATACCCAATTCTCTGCTGAGTCTTCTGGTTGATGCACCGGGACTTCGTGAGATGCTATCCTGTATGGTTTGTCGGTCTCCCTCTACATGCCTCATCAGCAACAGTTCCCGTCCGTTTCATTTTCAGTACCAGATCTCCTCGATTTCCAATTATTTATCATCCCGTTTCCAGTATCTATCCTCAAACCGTAACTTAAACACAAGATCACAACATAGTCTCTTACTTAATATACCGCAACATAGGACATCACATCACTCCATGTCATATACCATCTTCATTTCTCGCAACTGGAATTCCCTACCACAAGAAATAAGGGGCTGCCCGACATTGGCATCTTTTAAAAGAAATCTAAATTTATATTTGTTCTAAACTCGACTTCATTATTATCCAGTGTAAGGTATATATATTAATTGGTGTTTCCCGTATAATGTATCATATTTATATTATTATTATTATTATTATTATTATTATTATTATTATTATTATTATTATTATCGTATCATTATTGTTATTATCGTATAAAATGTTGTTTGTACATGAAATTTGCATTGCTACATTTATTGTATCTTTAACTGTTTATAATTAGTATAGTGTATATCTATATTTGTCAAATATTTATTTGTATTTGTGCTGGTTGAGTGGAAGAGAGGGCCTTATGGCCTTAACTCTGCCAGAATAAATAAAGTATTATTATTATTATTATTATTATTATTATTATTATTATTATTATCTCTAATAGATTTTCTGTTAGGACCTGGTTTTCTGACTTTTTAGTGAATTTTTCTTGGACCTGCCAGTACGTCAATCCTCGTATATGAGCGAAAACGACAGCTAATCTTTCCTCTATGTTTAGCATAGTTTCCAATTACTCATAACAAAAATACATAAATTAACGATATGAGGAAAATACCAAGGACTTTTGAGTCACACTGTATATAGGCTTCCTTTTTTATCCATTAAGGTGTATACCTCTACAGATCTCAGAAATTTCATTTCCGCTGCTTCAAGCCACCTCTCCTCTTTTCTTGTCAATGCCCAAAGCTCCAAACCATAAAGCAACTTGGTACCGCCATTATTCATAAAATTTAATTTTCGTTTTCTTTCTGGAATTTTTTATAGTCATCAAATGCCACACATAATTGAATTTATTGATTTTGATATGAGTATCTTCTTTCCTCATACAGGAAATAGTGTAGCCGAGGCAATAGAAACAATTAATCTGTTCAATTATTTTTCCTTCCAAAATAATTTTGGCACTAATCTTTTAACTGCAAGGCACAGAAATCGAAGCAATGTCAACCCACTGTGAAAACCGGATGTGTGTCCCTGCTTGAATTATTGGAGTAGAGTGAGACGGGACACAGCACATGACAGGCACGAATAGTCAGTTTTATCCAATCAACCACGTTAGGAGTTATAATACCTCCCTGTAGTTTAATTGATAGATTTGATGCTGAGTTTTAGATTTATTTTTGTACACGGCGTTGATACATCTGAACGTTTTTCTGGGAGAAATTTCAGGGTAGATTTTGGCATGACATGGTTGACAGTTTCCTTGTTAAAAAACTCATGGACCTTGGCCGTGTCTGATCCCGCCTCCCATGGGAGCAGAAGGAAAGAACATAACCAAAGATGATGTCAACATCATATTATCATCTTAAGGCACTACACTTACAACTTCAAAACTGAATGTTTTGGCCTTTTCAATAATCTTCCTGCAGACTCTTCTATCTTCTGCCAATTTCAGGTTTGTCACCCTCATCTTCTTCAAATCTTTCTAAACATCGTCCTGCCATCTCATCTTAGGTTTACCAACAGTTCTTAGTAAGTAATTAAAATTTGGCGACATCTTTAAAAAAAAGCTCAGGATTAAAGATAAATTTAGTATACTGTATGGGATTCTTTTATTCTGTGGCTTTGTAAAGATGACTTGTTTCAGGAGATTGTTAAGGGGTAGATGGAGAGTTAAAGCTTGGAATTTATCGTATTTCACGAGTATAATGGCGAAGTGTTATAAAACTATCAAGCCGTAAGTACAATTTATTTCCATTGGGCAACTTTATCTCGAGGGAAGTACTGGCGTTCTATACAAGATAAATCATAATAAAGTTGGCACAACTGTGCAACTTCATCGCCATTACATGCGGGACTCTCTCTCTCTCATAATCACAAATTTCTATTAATTTATTTACTCTACAGATTTTCAGTCTCTAAACACAGCGTGTTCTTCAAATGTAAACACATGGTATATTTATTTATGTAATGTAAGACTTACAAAGAGTTAACACAAAGTTCCTAGTACAAATCCATTTAATAATAATAATAATAATAATAATAATAATAATAATAATAATAATAATAATAATAATAATAAGAAGAAGAAGAAGAAATAATAATAAAACGATAACAGCAATATTAACAACAATTGTAGTAATAATAGTAGCAATAATAATAATAATAATAATAATAATAATAATAATAATAATAATAATATTATTATTATTATTATTATTATTATTAACAAATAATAACAGCAGTAATAAAAATAATAATTTATAAACAGGTTTACAATGTAATAAAACATCTTCCTGTGCCCAAAGCTTTTTACACCTTTATCTTCTTTATTCATTCTTCTCTATCTTCCCATTCCAATTGTTCCAGACCTATCTCCCTCATACCTCTTCTTACATCATCCATCCATTTAAATCTAGGTCGACCTCTCTTTCCTTTCCAGGTGGAATCCATTCTAAAGCTTGTCTGGGCAATATTTCTAGTTGTCTGTATCTCACAAAATCTATTATAGAATTTTGGACTTTCATTAATGATGATAATAATAATAATAATAATTATAATGATAATAATAATAATCATGATAATAATAAATAACAATTGTAGTAATAATAATAATAACTCACTGGCACTATCGAACTTTTAGGTTCATGGACGCGCGGACATAAGCTCTCCATACATTCCTATCTTGAGCTAATGTTTTCCAATCATCCCCTGTATAATCTACTTCCCTCAAATCATGGTTGATGTTATTCTCCCAACTTATTCTTGGTTTACCAACTGGAAGTTTCCCTCTGGTTTTCCTATACGAAGCTTCCATGCCCCTCTTACATTCCCCATTCATGTTACGTGTCCTGCCCATCGCAGTCTACGAGACTTAACAGATCTTATTATATCCAGTTTCTTATAAAGATCACGTAGTTCACTGTTATGAAGTCTTTTCCATTCAACTGTCTGTTCATCTCTCTTTGGTCCTAAAATTTTCCTAAAAACTTCATTCTGAAATTCTCGTAATATTTCCTCCTCCCTTAAAGTAAGTGTTCATGTTTTGCATCCATATAATATAACTGGCATAATAACTATTTTATACATCTTCTGTTTAATTTTTTTTAGAAAAGTTGGGGCGACCAGAGTCCTTGTAATGCATAATAGCATGCATTTCCAGAATTGAGACTATGTTTAATTTATTTGTACATCTCATTCCTATTTGTAATTATTGTTCGTAGGTATTTGAATTCAGCCATTGCTTCAAAATGTCCCTCATTTGTCATTAACTGTCTATTTCCATTTTATAACGCATTTCTATGTGTGAACATATATTTAATTTTACTTTGAACCCCAATTTCTTAAAGTTATTCAATAGAGTGTGTGTGTTGGCCCTTAAAATTACCAAATGGGACAAAAAGTTAATTTCGTGCCATGTTTCATCCTTATTCATATTTATTAAATCAAGGCCTACGAATGCATGAAAGGGAACGACATAGACAAAATCCAAACACAAATGATTGAGATAATTAACACGAACGATAGTACTGGAAGGATACTTGTCATTTAACACATGGTTTCAGTAATTCTGCAAACCTTTTACGACGTTAAAAGGGGACTATCTGTAGTTTGGAAAATATAATGCACAGTGGACACTCTTACAAAGCAGTGAGCTTCTGCCAGCCATTCGTTGCCAGCTCTTGTGCTGTCCGTTACAGACGGACAAAGCCACGTTATCAAAGCTGCTATTCAAAACGCTTTAATAAATGTCCCTAGTTTTCCCTTCATAATTTTCAATTTCATAGTTTATACCATCAAAAGCTAAACCGTGGCCATAAAAGTATTTCCATGTCCAATTTAAGCTGCTTTTAAATCATATTTTTATTAGATTTACAACAATTTTGAATCAATTTCTTTAATTTCTATCTCTCTTTTCCTGTGCTTTCACTCCACCTCTTGCTTTCTCTTTCTCTGTTTCTCGCTCTATCTCACGCTTACTCTCTTTCTTTCCTTCTCTCTTTGTTTTCTCTCCCTTTCTTCCTCTTTCTTGTCATTTTCTCTTTATGTCTTTATCTGTGTCTTTTACTTTTCGTTTCTTATCTTTATTTGGTCCACCGCTGTGGTCTCGAGGTAGCGTGCTGCCTTGTCACGCAGCGGGCCCGGGTTCGATCCCCGGTCGGGGCAGTTTTTCTGGGTGAGGTTTTTATCGGGGTTTTTCCTCACCTGTAAGACAAATGTCAGGAAAACTTTAAGGCCCAAACGGTCCCCGAACTCATATGACCATCATCATCATCATCCTTATCATTATCAGCATCATCATTATCATCCTTCACCGGTGTGGAAAGCAACGGGAAGCTACCATATCTACACTTCCCTAGTAAAGCTGCAAACATAGCATGAAAATGCTATGATTGCAGTGAAGGGCCTGCCCTCAGGCAGAATTAATATGTATTGATATTTATTTGTCTCTCTGCCTTACTGTCTCATTTATTTTACTCTCTTTGTCTTTTTTGAGTCATGTTTATGTCTTTAACTTTCCCTCTGTCTTCGTATTCTTTACGTCTTTCTTTCTCCCTATGTCTTTATTTAACTCTATGTCCTACTCAGTGTCTTTATTTTTCTCGCTTTTCATTTTCTTTCTCTGTGTTTCTTTCTCTCTCTGCCTTTTGCCCTCTTTCCTTTTTCTTTCTCTGCCTTTCTTTCCCTCTCTGTCTTTTTCTGTCTCTTTCTCTCACTTTCCCTCTTTTTTGTTATTCTTTTTTTACTTTCTATGATTTTTCTCTCTCTATCTTCATTATCTCTTTATCCTTGTTTGTTTTTCATTCTCTTTCTTTTCTTTGTCTTTATCTTTTTACATTCTCTGACTTTCTCTTTTGTTATTCTTCCTCTGCCTTTCTTTCTTTATATTTATTTATATATCTATTTTTTCTGTGTCCTTATCTCTCTTTTATTTTTCTTTCTCTGACTCTTTTTCTCCGTGTCTTTTTTCTCTCTGAATTTATTTTTCCTCTGTCCTTCTCGCCGTTTCTCTTCCTTAATCTTTTATTTTTCCTTCTCTAACTTTACCTCTTCATCTTTCTTTCTGTCTCGTCTTTCACTCTCTCTTTATTTCTCTGTCTTTATTTTTATCCATACCCTACTCTTTGCCTTTTTTTCTCTTCTACTTTCTCTTTTCTTTTTTCTTTATCTGTATATTTTTCCATTTGTATTTCATCGTTTCTCTCTCTGCCTTTCTATTTGTCTCTGTCTTTCTTTCTCTCTTTTTTTTTCTTTCTCTCTGTAAAGATTAACTTCTTCCTTTGTATGTACCCTTACGGGCTTTACGCCAAAAGAAGCTTTTAGTGACATGGCCTGACAGGAGAGGATTTGTAATCTCTGAACTACACACACATATCTTACTGGACATGGGCATAGGGGGTTCTCCAGGTAAGCGAACAGCTCAATCCCGGAACTACCTCCGAGGAAATATGAACATTGGTACAAGACACGCCATTCACTCCTACATTAATATTTAACAAGTTGAATATTATAGGATGATTGTGATGATCAAATAGGTTCGGGAATTATTTGGACCTTAAAGTTTTCAGACATTTGTCTTACAGGTGTGGAAAAAACTCGAAACAAATCTTACCATATCCCGAGCAGAGATTGAAACCGGGCCCGCTGCGTGAAAAAAATACGTTACCATATTTAGTGATGGACTAATTTATTTCATTTTGATTTTCAAAATCTTGTCAATTCGTATCCAACATAGGCTATATATTTTGTTGCTTCAAGATTACTTACAGGCGCCCTAACATCCTAGTAGCGACTTTCACTTACTAATATACACAAAATTCATGTCAATTAATTTTAGATTATTTAAAACAAATTATATTTCATTTTGAACTTGGCTATTTATTTTTACCAATTATAATTTACTGCATGTACTGAGTAATTATATTTTTCTGCTAACTAATTTACCTTATTGAAATATTTTCCCTTCGCAATTAACCATTACTCTGAATCATAAATTGTATTTGCTAATTAAATCCAGTGATTGAGTTATGTATTAATGTATTTTTTGTAAACTTTAATCAGTTGTAATAAATTAGAACTGAAATTACAACTCACATTTTCTCCAAGGAACAAGTCCTCCGGGAGGGTTTTTAAGCCGTGAGTCCCGAGTCCGAATATTTTCACGCTCGTAAAAGATATTTAAGTCTGAATGAAGAGATATCTAAGCAAAATTTAGTAATATTTTATTTTGCCTACTAAATGTCTCATTGAGTCGGTATGTTGACAACATAACATTCATGATAGGCTATCTGTAGGCAAATAAGAGTAACTAAATTAACAAAGGAGTAGACTAAGGCACAACATTGGGCTGTTACGTCATTTTAGATGTAGACATCTCACAAGTAGTAAAGAAGTTATTAAAAATTCACATATTGATATAAAGGCAAACACATTCTTCTGAAATATATATATTAGTATTCCTTAAAAAATGTTATGGGATACTATAGACAATTCTAACATTACCAAAAAATTAATAGAAGCTATAAAAGCATTATACAAAGGATCTATTTCGAAAATAAAAGTTGGAAATCATATAACGAGGGATTTACTATTACAAAAGGTTTAAGGTAGGGTTGCAGTTTATCTCCAACTCTATTCAAAATTTATCTCGAAAGAGTACTAAGAGACTGGAAGAAAAAATGTCAAAAAAATTGGCAAACTGATAGAGTTAAGGGCGAAGTTCTTTATCTTCCACTTTTCCTGCAAAGCAAGATATAGCTACAAACTAACTTACTGTCATTATCAAACCCATAAGTTCAGAGTCGCACAGGCATAAGCTCTTTATACATCATTATCCTGAGCTATTTTTTTTTCCAATCATCCCCTGTATAATTTACTTCACTCAAACCATAGTTAATATTATTCTCCCATCTCATTCTTGGCTTACCTATTGGTCATTTCCTCTCTGATTTTCCTACGAGAAGCTTCCATACCCCCCTTTTTTTCATTTTTCCATTCGTGACACATTTTCCTATCCATCGATTTAGTTTCTATAATTCAAAGTTATGGTAATGATTTTTTTAAAAATTATTCTAGAGTACTAAAATGTTAGTAGTTATTTTTTCATTCGTTTTTTTTGTTCCTTTATGTTTTATGTTGAACTATTGAATTATTCAAGCTATAATTTCTATTGTTATTTTTGGTTTTAAATTAGTATATTAACTGATCTTTTAATATAATGTTTCCTATGAAGATCATGTAGCTCACTATTAAGTATTCTTGTGAATTATTGATTTATTGTCTATAATTTTTATTACTATTTTTATATTTATATTTTTATACCCTTATTATTATTGTTGAGGAGGTTTAGGTTATATTTTTGGCTATGACTATATATCTTTCGGTCTAGCTCACTATTAAGTATTCTTCTCCATTCGCCTGTCTGTTCATCTCTCTTTGGTCCTAAATTTTCCTAAGAACTTTATTATCAGATACTCATAATCTTTTCTCCCTCCTTAAAACATGAGTTCATGTTCCACATCCATATAACTGGGAAAATAACAATTTCATACATTTTCAGTTTTTTTAGAGATATTGAGACCACAAGAGTCTCTGTATTACATAATAGCACGCGTTTCCAGAATTGAGCCTATGTTTAATTGCTTTGTGCATCTCATTCCTGTTTGTAATTACTATTCCTAGGTATTTTATATTCAGTCACTTTTTTCAAAATTGCCCTCTTTGTCATTAACTGTATTTCTATGTGAGAACACATATTTAATTTTATTGATGTTTCTTTCTGCATCAATTCACTATAAGATGTAGATGCATTGGATAAAGAACAAAAATATTAAATAGTGGACATTTTAAATTTAAATTTCTACTTTCCATAATCCCTAAATGATAAATAATAAATTTACAATTATATTTACATGAGTAACTTAATTTTGTCTCCATTATTGTTTGGTTGAGGAAATCCGCAAAATTGTAAGAAGTCCTAAATAAATAAATAAATAAATAAAATAAATGTAAAGTTGTATTTTATAGGATACCTTGCCAATTCAAGAGATAAAGACCTCATGGATCATATAGGATGGAAAAGGACTTAAGAAGGTAGACAAAGAGCAGTAAGGGACTTAGACATAAGAAGTTTAATCTCAGGTTGTCTCTCTGTATGAAAGACACAAAATGGCGGTGGAGTGTACCTTTTATTCAGTGTCTTATTATTAGAGAGTAGGTTTATAAATGACTGCAGAGATGAACAGTTGAAGTGACTGGGACCGTAAAATCGATGTTTGCCTCTCTCACTGCAGCGTCTTTTGTGACGCACCACAACACTCTAATATTTCATACGACACCAAGCTTGCTAATTCACATCAAATATAATGGCTACCCACTGCGCATGTGCAGCCAAAACATTATGCATAATGAAAACGTTCTCTAATTCACTTTGAAGGTGTAACAGTACTACCAACTCTCCCGCATTTAGCTCAATATGACCAGAGCTAGTACCTTCATCCCATCTCCTAGCCAAGTTCCAGTTGTACTGTAAACAAACTTGCATAAGATATTACTCCGTCGACTCCGTATATTGGGGGAACCGTGGTGCTACTTTTACCCGCAATATGATTGAATTCTGTAAGGAAATGTCATTGCTAGAAACATTTTTCTTTGGTTATATCGTATTTTGCGGAAAAAAATAATACTGAATTCAAGATAAAGACGGTAACTTCCTTTTCTTAATTATTTACAACGAATTATATATGGACCTACTGAATCAGGAGTTTATGTTCTTTTCCATGATGTCGATCGATATATATATATATATATATATATATATATATATTATATATATATATATATATATATAACGTACAGAGTTTAGAGACTCTGGTTCAAATCCTGATTCAAGCATTCATTTTCCTTTTCATATCATATCATATATGTGTATGAATATATATATATATATATATATATATATATATATATATATATATGTCCACCGCTGTGGTCTCGAGGTAGCGTGCTGCCTTGTCACGCAGCGGGCCCGGGTTCGATCCCCGATCGGGGCAGTTTTTCTGGGTGAAGTTTTTATCGGGGTTTTTCCTCACCTGTAAGACAAATGTCAGGAAAACGTTAAGGCCCAAACGGTCCCCGAAATCATATGGCCATCATCATCATCCTTATCATCATCATCATCTTTCACCGGTGTGGAAAGCAACGGGAAGCTACCACACCTACAATTCCCTAGTAAATCTGCAAGCATAGCATGACAATGCTATGATTGCAGTGAAGGACCTGCCTTCGGGCAGAATTACTATGGATGGATATATATAAGAATGCTTGAATCAGGATTTGAACCCGAATCTCTCTCTCTCTCTCTCTCTCTCTCTCTCTCTCTATATATATATATATATGAAAAGAAAAATGAATGCTTGAATCAGGATTTGAACCCGAGTCTCTAAACTCTGTATGTTTAGCACTCTAACCAACTAAGTTACTCAAGTATTCCAACACAAACATACATTTTTCTTATATATGTAGAATTCTCAAATATATATATATATATATATATATATATATATGTATATAGTAGTAGTAGTAGGACTTTATTAGACAAAAAGTAAGCTATTTACAATATTATTTACAAATATGGGTCGCACGGGCAGTAAGCCGTACGTGCTGTTGACAGTCCGTTACAATAAAGTAATAATTGGTACTAGTGTAAAGAAAAATAAACAAAAACAGCAATAACATTACAATTACATAAAGAAAACACAATAAAAATATTACAATTAAATAATAACACAATATATATATATATATATATATATATATATATATATATATATATGTACTGTAGTTGAATAGTCAGAAGTACTGTCACATGAAGTTGAAGCATAGAAATTCAACGAAAACTTATGTCGATAAAAATTAATTTCTTGAGGAGAGCAGCAAGATGTTCAAAATTGGTACAAATATGAAATAAAGTCGTACGACACAACATTGAATACTAAATATTCAATACTGGATTATATAAGATACAAGAAACTAAATTGCTATGGGCATGTATGACGAATACAAGAAGAAAGGTTACCCAGAAAAAACATTGGAATGGTGTTCATCAAAACGAAAAAAGAAAGGAGACCTCTAAACTTATGGTTGTAAAAAATAAGAACTGGAATTAGAACAAGAGGACTGGATGTTATGGAGTGGATGGATAGGGACTAGAGGAGAGGAAAGAAAGAAAGATGTGTAAACATTGAAAATCTGTATAAATATAAATTATTATTATCATTGTTATTATTATTATTATTATTATTATTATTATTATTATTATTATTATTATTATTATTATTATTATTATTATTAACTTTTCTCTTCCCTTAAAGTAAGAGTCCATGTTCCGCATCTATATAGTATAACTGCTAGCGTTATAACAATATTCCCTGTAGTCAGAATTGAACCTATATATATGGATGTTATAACTATATTTTTAACATTTGGGAATGGCGGTAAATATGATATGAAAAGAAAAATGAATGCTTGAGTCGGGATTTGAACCCGAGTCTCTAAATTCTGTATGTTTAGCGCTCTAACCAACTGAGCTACTCAAGTTTTCCGACAAAAATGTACATTTTTCTTATATATGTAGTATTCTCAATTTGTTTACCTGTTATGCTGGCCACTAGATGTCAGTTGGATCGACTTCCCACTATCTCTTGTGTGAATTGAGAATACTACATATATATAAAGTGTATGTTTATGTTGGAATACTTCAGTAGCTCAGTTGGTTAGAGCGCTAAACGCACAGAGTTAAGAGACTCGGGGTCAAATCCCGACTCAAGCATTCATTTTTCTTTTCATATCATATATATATAGTTGATATACAAGTGATCTTCTTGGTGATAAAATATTAAAATATACAGTCAATATGCCCAATTCACCAATTAATGTTTTAAAATGTTTAAAATATTGACTCAGTCAATATCTGGTCTTGAGAATGACAGCTTGGCTGTCGAAACGTGTTGACCATTTTAAAACATTAACTGGTGAATTGGGCATATTGACTGTATATTTTAATATATATATATATATATATATATATATAAACAAAGTTCTTTACGGAATCTCCTATAAAGTTGAGTTCACCAAACATATTTTTCATAAGTAATCTCATGAGTGATTTCCAATTTATCTAGAGGATTTGGAAATCAAGAGTGGCATTTGTTAGGACTATTTAAATAATACAATTAAGCTGTTTACTAAAAAGTCACTATCCGAATATAGTTACCGGTAGCCTATTTTAAAATATGTATATATTTAAAGTAAACGGCGGTGTTTGAAAAAATTCAGAAAGGTATGGTTATGCTTATTCACTGCAACTTGATCATATTATTTATTGCCAAAAAGGATCCCAATCAGCGATAATCCACTAAGATCTCAATATTATAAGAATGCACCCTAGTGGAGAAAAAATTAAACTCATCAAACTGTATATTACAGCCAACATTATATGTTATTAATTATTTTTTAAGAAAAACTTAGTAAAATCACTATTTAAAAACATAATTATTGAACACAGAATTGTCAAATGTATAATTCGGAGGAATCTGTTCATTATTTGCTATATTCAGCATATTTGTTGGAGAGTCAGTCATTGCAAAATAGTGCTCTGACCTGTTCAGAATATTAACAATTAGTGACTTTCTTTATTTTGGTAAACAGAATTCGATAAATAGCTAAGCGAAACACGACTGTCATTGGTTGTAAAACAAAATTCATTGAAAAGTGATTTGTCATTGACTCCCATTTGGGGCATGAGTTTAATTAAGTCCATCTAAAGTACCAGTGTGATGATAACTGCATGACTAGATAAGTTGAAGACAAAATCTAATTGAAATTTAATAAGCTGTTCAATAGAAAATGTTACGTTAGTTCTAATATGTAATAATAGAAAGGAAATACTGTATGATTTTCAAGTATTATACCAATGTGTCTTCTTCTGTCAACCCTGGATGAAATAGGGGTTTTGTAATGAATGAAATTCTGTGCTGATTGGACAGGTACGACGTAGTGAAGACGAATGGAGTTCAATCCTTCGGGAATTAGAAGAGACATCTATTGACGGCTGTATTTTCAAAATAAACCTGATGAACTACTTTGACGACAATATATTATCTCGATAGAAATCGATATTTGAAACCTTTCTAAAACAAAATAGCAACAAAACTCTTCTTAGTGCTGTAACTCCATTTTGGTTTGAACCTAACGGTCTCACTTACCAAAACATGGAATTCCCTTCCGCCTTATGTCAGAGACTGTCAAACTATAACATCCTTCAAAAACAAATAAAATAATTATTTAATAACAAACTAACTTATTCACCTCACTGATAGTATTCTTTTAACAATTAATAAATTTAATTATCATAAGTAATGCCACGAGTGATTTCCAGATTATCGATAAATTCACGACTCACGAAGCAAGAAGTGAATTTATCTAGAGAATTTGGAAATCAAGAGTGGCATTTCTTAGGACTATTTAACGAATAAAATTAAGCTGTTTACTCACAAATCATTATTTAACTATAGATATTTTAAAATATTTATATATTTAATGTAAACGGCGATGTTTGAAAACAAATGAGAAACAATTGTTACGCTTCATCTGCTTCTTTTGTTTATCACTGCAACCAGATCATACTATTTATTGCCAAAGGAACGCAATATTGTAAGAATGCTCTATAGTGGAGAAAAAATGAAACACATCAAACTGTATATTAATTCATTTCTGATGCCGTATGATGTAAATATGACAATTATATGTTTCTGCATTATTACCTGGGAAAAATACATTTAAGAAAGTGCAAACAGTGGTTTCTTTTTTTGGTGGTGTAATCAATTGCTACAAATAGTTTTATATTAACTCCTGCAAGCGCTATGTTTTGACATCCATGCACTATATATACAATCTGGTAGCCGTATTTCTTATAGGATCAGTCACTGCAAAATAATGGTCAGACCTGTTCAGAATATTAAAAAGGAGGAGCTTTCTTTAATATGGTAAATTTAACATTGATAAATATTTGGTGAAACACGACTGTGATTGGTTGTAAAACAGAAATCATTGAAACGTGATTGGTCATTGACTCCCATTTGGGGCATGAGTTAAATAGTCTATGAAAATAATATTAAGATTAACAAATATTTTCTTTTGTTTTGTTTTAAATATTGTACAAACGTAAAATTAGTTTTCTATATCTCATTATTTTTTTGTTTTATATATACATTAGACAGGGACAATTTAATATGTCTTGATTGTATACATTTTATTATTAGTTTTAGTCTTAATTTTAACTAATATTAACTAGTTGCATTATAGATCGTAATATAATAGATATTATCTTTTTGATCAAATTTTTATTTAGTATTTAATATTAGAGTTCATTGTGATTGTTATATTCTGATGTAATATATGTTTGCCCTGGTGAGTGGAAGAGTAGGCCACATGGCCTTAACTCCACCAGGCTAAATAAATAAATCTAAATCTAAATCTAAATTATTATTCTGTTTTTTTTTGCGAATTCCAAAGGAATTGAAAGTGTTTTGATGAAGATATTGAAAAAAAATAAATGTCGTCATCGATTCTATATCTAGACACAGAAAATTAGCATGGCATAAAGTATATAGGCTAATAGATGATAATTTCGTTACTTTCAACTAACTAACTCAGTGGTATTATCGAACCCGTATGTTCAGGGCCGCGCGGACATAAGCTCTCCATACATCCCTATCCTGAGCCAATTTTTCCAATCACACCCTGTATAATATACTTCCCTCAAATCATACTTAATGTTATTCTCCCACCTCATTCTTGGTCTACCGACTGGGCGTTTTCCCTCTGGTTTTCCTACAAGAAGCTTCCATGCATGTCTTTCATCCCCCATTCGTGCAACATGTCCTGCCCATCGCAGTCTCGAGACTTAACTGTTCTTATTATATCTGACTTCCTATAAAGACCACGTAGCTCACTGTTATGTATTCTTCGCCATTCAGCTGTCTGTTCATTTCCCTTTGGTCCAAAAATTTTCCTAAGAACTTTATTCTCATATACTCGTAATCTCATTTCCTCCCTTAAAGTAAAGAGTCCATGTTTCGCAGCATATAATATAACTGGTGGAATAAAGTTATATATATATATATATATATATATATATATATATATATATATATTCAGTTTAACGTTTTTTTGAAAGAAGTTGGGACATCAAATGTCTCTGCAATGCATAATAACACGCATTTCCAGAATTGAGCCTATGTTTAATTTCTTTGTGCATCTCATTCCTATTTGTGATTATTGTTCCTAGGTATTTGAATTCAGCCACTTCCTCAAAATTTCCCTCATTTGTCATTAGCTTTCCATTTCTATTATATAATGAATTTCTACGTGTGACCATATATTTAGTTTTATTGATATTTACTTCCAGTCCTAATTTCTTAGTGTTACTCAATAGTGTGTGCGTGTTGTCCTTCAGTTTCTCCTCGCTATCGGCCAATAGTACTACATCATCAGCATAAACTAACAGCTTATTAAATACCATTGAGTTGTAGGCCTTCTTAATCCTCTAAAGATTTGATGGCATGCTCTAGTACAAAATTAAATAGTAGGCCTAGAGGAGATAGTGCATCTCCTTGCTTCAACCCTTTCTCGATTTCAAAAGTGTCCGATTGCTGTTTGTCTACACGCACCCTACTCTTTGTACTATTTAGACACATTCGTATACGTCTAACTAACTTTTTAGGAATTCCAAACTCCAGCAGGATACTATATAACTTCTCGCTTATAATTGAATCTCATTACTTTCAACTACGTACAAAATTCTAATAAGCACATATTAGTATCCAGACTTGCTCTCTATATTTATTACATAAAAGGTGATAATCAATGTGGATTTAGAAGAATATATCTGCAATAGATCAGATTTTATTATTATAAAGCAGATTTTAGAAAAAATAAACGGGAATAAAACGGCACTGTTAGAATTCTTAACTCCATCAGTTAAAAGAAAACAATGTAATTTTTTATTAAATGCCATCAGGTTGTCATTTCGACATTCTGGTATTCGCATTGGCGTTATTGTAATCCACTTCTGAGATGGGGCGCCTGGAAAGTGGAGTTACTGACCTGATATATTATACTGGTCAACATGATTTTTGTCTCATGAGTACCAATAGTTGTATTTAATGCAGTTTTTTTATCGTGTTTTCAAATATGTATTCGGAATTTCTCCATCACCCACAGTTTTTTTATTTCAATTTCAATTAATGGATTTAAATAATTATTTTTTAATAAATGTTTTTTCGTCCGTTTGTCCATTGTTACATCAAACCAAATGAGCTCTCTCAAATGATTTCAGCTATGGAAATGAGATATCAAGGCAAACGGAATCGTAATATGCTGGCCGATTATTGTTGGATCATCAAGAGGGATGCTCCACTGGCGAAATATAGCATAAAATCATTTCGTACTTTCTAGGTGAGTCCGAATGTTCGAATATTGTGTAGTTACGAATGTAGAAAATATTAAAGTGTTTGAAATTATAATTGCATGTCTCTCGGAAACCTTGCGTGATGGAGAAAAACCGATATCATATTTGAATTCAGGAGAAAAAATACTATCAGAATCGCATATTTTTCTTTCTGAGACAAAAACAAAGTTTATTGTTTGTTGCTCAGTGTTATAGATGATGATGTTGGCAATGATGCGCCAAGAGAGAGCCCTTAATCCTAAACTCAATCTAATGAAGTGAATGTGTTAATGATGGCCAGATGATGTTTAGGGACTGTTTGGGCCTTTTAAGGTTCCTGGCATTTTTCTTACAGATGAGGAAAATCCATCAACCAAGACATTTATCCCTGCCGGTGATCGAACTCAGGCCCGCTGCTGTACGAGGTAGGTACGCTACGTCTAGACCACAGCGATGGACTTCGCCAATTAAATAAATAATTATTGTGATTGTTTTCTGTTGTTTTGTATCCAAGTCATGGCGCCGCAGGATCGCCAGTGCTTGTGCCAAACAGTGCATTGTACACTTTTTTTACATAGCTACATAATTTGTTATTTTTTTTGCATCCCGTGTCATTGAACAAATTCAAAGGGTTTCAGATAAATTAATGTTGTTTACCGAAATCTATATATATATATATATATATCTCTGCCGTGTCCACCGCTGTGGTCTCAAGGTAGCGTGCTGCCTTGTCACGCAGAGGGGCCCGGCTTCAGGGACAGGCTCCTGAGTGAGGTTTTTTCCGGGGTTTTTCCTCACGTGTAAGACAACTGTTGGGAAGCTTTAGAGCCTAACGGTCCCCGAAAATCATTCGGCCTTCATCATCACCCTTCACTGGTGTGGAAAGCAACGGGAAGCTACCACACCTATAATTCCCTAGTAAAGCTACAAAGCTTAGCATGAAAATGCTATGATTGCAGTGAAAGACAGAATTACTATGGAGCAGAATTACTATGGGGCAGAATTACTATGAATGGATGGATTGGATGGATCTTTGCCGTCTGTCTGTTTGTCCTTTATGCATTACTACACCATTCTTCCGATTGTGATGGGGCTTTTTGCAAAATGTTCAGGAGTTTCCCGGGAAGGTTTTAGGCTATATGAGAGTTGTAATACTCAACCCCTTCACCCTTGTAGTGAAAAAAGTGTTTTTCGAAACTGTTTGGGCGCTTAAATTGGCTTACGCTGCCTAAACCATGACATATATACCAAATTAATGTACACGGAATTGAATATCACAAAAAAAAGTACAAAACGTCAGTGACAACATATGTCTCTCTTTTACGGATAACTCCTAATAATCATTTTTTTCTTTCAGCTCTTTGAGGCCAAGAAGATCGGGATAAGTAGATTCCCGGGTAACATCGGGTAATCAGCATGGGGTATCTAAAAGTACTTACGATATACATTTTTATTATATTTCTTTTTTACGTATTCTACTAAACATAAAAACACATTACATTTATTTAGGTGTAGCAGCGGACGCCGGGTATTAGCTAGTAATTAATAAAACTGACACTTTTTATGAAATGTCCTCTGCTAATTTGTCGTGTTTTGATCATCTAATTGGACGATAGATAACAATCCTTATCAGCCATCTTGAATAACAGTTCGACGCCATGTCGAGATGTTTACGTCATCTACATAGACAATAGACGAACTAATTGCTATGATGACGTAATGCAAAACACTACTAATGATGCAACATGATTACCGATAACATTTTAATTAAGGAAAAAGTGTGGATTAATTATTAATAATTATAAATTTATATACTCTCTCTTATTAAATATTATATTTTAAAATACAGATGTTTTATTTGTTAACGAAGTAACCTTTATAGTAGTCTTCTTCTTCTTTTTTCTTCACTTCCTGATTTAGGCATAAGTTGTCTGTTCCGCCCTTATACTAGTAATAATAATAATAATAATAATAATAATAATAATAATAATAATAACAATAATAATAATAATAATTGTTATGACATAATAATAATAATAATAATAATAACAATAATAATATAATAGTAATAGCTTTATTTCATCTCGTAGACTTCAGCCCTTAATTTGTTTACCTTACATCCAACCAAGTTTTAATATATAAAGTAAAGTAAAGTGATCCCACGACAAGCCTCTAGAGGCCCTTGAGTTAGTGGGAGCTTAAGGCTCCCACTTTTTCTGGACAATCGGCACTTGATGTCAGCCGGGTTGTCAGCCCTGCGTGACGGCCGCCTTTACCCCCAGAACAAGCGTTTGGTACTCATTTCCGTTAGAGGCTAAGTCGACCCCAGGACCATGGTGCCGCCAGAGGGTTTCGGTCAGTTTTGATATTTAGTTAACAATAATTTGTATTAAAAGAGGTTGAAATGGCGATTGAAAAATTGAAGATGTATAAAGCATCAGGTTCAGATGAGATCCCAGCAGAACTGATAAAATCAGGGGGAGAAAAAGTGATGGACAAGATACGCTGGTTGCTTAGTATGATTTGGGAAAAAGAAGCTCTTCCAGATGAATGGAAGGAATCAATTAATGTACCAATTTATTTGAAAGGAGATAAAACTGATTGCAACAACTACAGGGGCATCTCATTACTTTCAACTTCGTACAAAATTCTAACAAATATATTAGTAAGCAGACTTACTCCCTATATTGATGACATTCTAGGAGATCATCAATGTGCATTTAGAAGAAACAGGTCTACAACAGATCAGATTTTTAGTATAAGACAGATTTTAGAAAAGAAATGGGAATATAATGGTACTGTACATCAACTATATGTAGACTTCAAAAAAGCATATGATTCAATTAAGAGGGAGAAGTTATATAGTATCCTGCTGGAGTTCGGAATTCCTAAAAAGTTAGTTAGACTTATACGAATGTGTCTAAATGGCACAAAGAGTAGGGTGCGTGTAGGCAAACAGTTTTCGGACTCTTTTGAAATCCAGAATGGGTTGAAGCAAGGAGATGCACTATCTCCTCTACTATTTAATTTTGTACTAGAGATGCCATTAAATCTTTAGAGAATGAGGAAGGTTTACAACTGAATGGTATCAATAAGCTGTTACTTTATGCTGATGATCTTCTCCATAATGCATTCCCTAAAGCGACTTAAACATTTTCTTCCTACAACTCTTAAAAGAATTTTAATCCAAACTTTAGTGATGCCGCATTTTGACTACTGTGACGTTCTACTAACTGACATAAGTGACGGATTGTCGGACAAACTGCAGCGTGTCCATAATATGTGTATCAGATTCATATTTAATGTTCGAATATACGATCACATTTCTCCATTATTCCACGAATTGTCATGGCTACATCTAAAAGAGAGAAGAAAATCGCACTGTCTAATTCTCCTATTTAAGATCCTACATACCTCGATTCCCAATTATTTATCATCCCTTTTCCAGTATCTATCCTCAAACCATAACTTAAACACAAGATCACAACATAGTCTCTTACTTAATATACCGCAACATAGGACATCACATCACTCCATGTCATTTACCATCTCCACTTCTCGCAACTGGAATTCCCTACCACAAGAAATAAGGGGCTGCCGGACATTGGCATCTTTTAAAAGAAATCTAAATTTATATTTGCTCTAAACTCGACTTCATTATTATCCAG
The DNA here is from genome assembly GCA_030220185.1 of Diploptera punctata. Classification (NCBI taxonomy): domain Eukaryota; kingdom Metazoa; phylum Arthropoda; class Insecta; order Blattodea; family Blaberidae; genus Diploptera; species Diploptera punctata. The sequence goes on from JASPKZ010004560.1 coordinate 388,921, forward strand.
TGTAAGATATATATATATTAATTGGTGTTTCCCGTATAATGTATCATATTTATATTATTATTATTATTATTATTATTATTATTATTATTATTATCGTATCATTATTGTTATTACCCTATAAAATGTTGTTTGTACATGACATTTACATTGCTACATTTATTGTATCTTTAACTGTTTATAATTAGTACAGTGTATATCTATATTTGTCGAATATTTATTTGTATTTGTGCTGGTTGAGTGGAAGAGAGGGCCTTATGGCCTTAACTCTGCCAGAATAAATAAAGTATTATTATTATTATTATTATTATTATTATTATTATTATTATTATTAGTATTGTTGGCCGATAGCGAGGAGATACTAAGGGACAACACGCACACACTATTGAAATAACACTATGAAATTAGGACTGGAAGTAAATATCAATAAAACTAAATATATGGTCACACGTAGAAATACATTATATAATGGAAATGGACAGCTAATGACAAATGAGGGAAATTTTGAGGAAGTGACTGAATTCAAATACCTAGGAACAATAATCACAAATAGGAATGAGATGCACAAAGAAATTAAACATAGGCTCAATTCTGGAAATGCGTGCTATTATGCATTGCAGAGACTCTTGATGTCCCAACTCCTTTCAAAAAACGTTAATCTGAAAATATATAAAACTATTATTCTACCGGTTATATTATATGGGTGCGAAACATGGACTCTTACTTTAAGGGAGGAAAGGAGATTACGAGTATTCGAGAATAAGGTACTTAGGAAAATTTTTGGACCAAAGAGAGATGAACAGACAGGTGAATGGAGAAGTGTAATAACAATGAACTACTTGGTCTTTATAGAAAGCCAGATATAATAAGAACAGTTAAGTCTCGTAGACTGCGATGGGCAGGACATGTTGCACATATGGGGAATGAAAGACTTGCATGGAAGCTTCTTGCAGGAAAGCCAGAGGGAAAGCGCCCAGTTGGTAGACCAAGAATGAGGTGGGAGAATAACAATAACTATAATTTGAGGGAAGTAGATTATACAGGGAATGATTGGAAAGCATTAGCTCAGGATAGGGATGTATGAAGAGATTATGTCCGCGCGGCCATGAACCTACGGGTTCAATAGTGCCAGTGAGTAAGTAAGTAAAACGTGTTTCGTATGAGTGACCGTATATATAAAACACATCAGTAACAACACTAAATAACAAGTGCGGCAGAAATAATGACCCATTTTAAACATGTTAATTTGTCAAGAAGAAATATAACTACACGTTGTTAGTGTACTTTGTTCGAAAGAACACATCCTACCATTAATTACACTTGTCACTTATTGTAAATTATTTCCATTAGGTGTCCACCATTGTTGGCAATGTTATCTTCTGCACGAACACGCATATTCTCCATAACCTTACGAAGAATGGCACCTGTTATGGCCTCGATTTCGGTGGGAATGTTGTTTCTCGAGTCTTCAAGAGTTGTTGGCTTGTTAGCATACACTTTGGATTTTAGGAATCCCCATAGAAAAAAACCACAAGCTGATAAATCGGGCGAACGGGGTGGCCAGTTGACATTGCCAAAGCAACTCTTACTCTTGCAATGTTGTCCGGGGTGCGAACCGTACCAAGTGGTTTATTCTTTGTTGCAGATGCTGTTGCTCTGATCTGCAGGACCTCTCTCGTAATCGACTTCCGAGACGGAACTTAATCATTCCGAGCAATGTTAAAATGTTGCCGGAACAAACGCGTGTTCGTTTTACCAACGCTCCATACTGACTCGCAGAGCTTTGAACTACACTACGCTTTGGTACCAATATCAACTCTCTAGGAAACCTTGTCCAATAATGGCGGGAAATTTAAAATGAGTCATTGTTTCTGCCGCACCCGGTAAATGTCACACATAGAAACAAATTATAATCAAAATGGACAGTTAATGACAAATGAGGTAAATTTTGAAGAGGTGGCTGAATTTAAATACCTAGGAACAGTAGTTAAAACAGGGATAAAATGCACAAAGAAATTAAACACAGGTTCAATTCTGCATTTGCATACTATTATGCTTCACATGGATTTTAATCATCCCAACTTATTTCAATAAACCATTAAACTGAAAATATATGAAACTGTCTTTCTCCCAGTTATATTATAGGATGCGGAACATGGAGTCTTACTTTAATGGAGGACAAAATATTAACGAGTATTTGAGAGTAAAGTTCTTAGGAAAATGTTTAGACCAAAGATAGTAGAACAAACAGGCGAATTTGAGAATACTACATAACAGTGAGCTGCATGATTTTTATAGCATACCAGATATAATAATAAGAGTTAAGTATCTTAGACTGTGATGGGCAGGACATGTGGTACGAATGGGGAATAAACGAGAGGCATTTGAAACTTCTTGTAGGAAAACAGAGGGAAATGCCCGCTTAGTAGGTCAATAACGAGGTGGAAAAAAAAAAAAAAAAAAAAAAAAAAAAAAAAAAAAAAAAAAAAAAAAAACATTAACCATGATTTGATCGATTGGCGGGACATGCGGCACAAATGAAATGAAAGAGAGGCATTAAAACTCATTGTAAGAAAACCACAGGGAAAACGTTCAGTGGGTAAGCCAAGAATAATAAGGAAGAATAACATTAAACATGATTTATGGGAAGTAGATTATACAGGGAATGATTAGAAAACATTAGCTCTGGATAGTGATGTATGGAGAGCTTATGTCTGCGCTGCGATATACCTACGGGTTCAATAGTGCCAGTGAGTTAGGTAGGTCTAAATGAAATTAAATAAACAGGTAATTGTAATTTGTTATAGAGTTTTATCAAAATGTGTTCTTAGATAAGACTACTAGTTTTTCATATTCCCTCCTTATTACACTTGATGGGAAAGCGTGGAAGAGATGGGCAGGGGAGAGAGACGAGAAAAGCAGAATCAAGACAAATGAGTTTCACATCCCGAGGGCTAACTTAATTCAGCGAACATCACATCTACTTCCATCAAACCTCACCCTTCATCCAATCTACCACATTTCCAGAATCCACCACCCTTTCATTTTACGCATATATACTTACCCTGTCACCTGATTTTACCAGGATTGTCCATGAAAATGTTTTCATGAAAACATCAATAGATTCAAAGTGTTACCTCAAAATCTAGATTGCAAGTTGAATCATTTATCATCAAATTTGAATAATATTCCATTCAACAAAGGGTTTGATGAGAAATTTCTGCCTCTTCCTTCATTCCACATCTTTCCATCTCGGCCAAGATAATATTGAGCTTTATCACGTGCCTATATTAACTTCAAATCATGAATTTAAAATGACGTCAACAGTCAAAAAAACAAAGATGAATCTATCTTCTAACACATTCATACGTTCTAATATATCTTCTTCTTTCTTTTAACTAGACATATGATCTGTTTGTCGTAACTCATAAGTAATGCCACGAGTGATTTCCAAATTATTGATAAATTCGCGAAGTGAATTTAAGTAATCTAGAGGATTTGGAAATCAAGAGTGTAATCTGTCAGGACTATTTAATGAATAAAATTTAGCTGTTAACTCACAAATCATTATTTAAATATAGTCAATTTAAAATATTTATGTATTTAATGTAAACAGCGATGTTTGAAAACAAATGCGAAACGTTTGTTATGTTTCATTAGTTCATCTCTGCAATCAGATCATATTATTTATTGCCAGATAGGATCGCAATATTGTAGGAATTCACCCTAGGGAGAAAACATGAAACACGTCAAACTTTTTATAACCAACATTATAGGTTATTAATTAATTTCTGATGTCATATGATGCAAATATGTCAATTATATTTTTCTGGAACGTAAATAGGCCCCTACCTGGGAAATAATACGTTTAAGAAAGTGCAAAAAGTTGTTTCTTTTTACTGTGGTATAATCAATTGCTACAATTTTTTTCTGTTATATCCCGGAAGCGGTATCTGTTTACATTCTACAATTGATTTTCTATTATATCCCGCAAGCGGTATCTGTTTACATTCATGCACTATATATACAATCTGGGAGCCACGTGCGTTCTAGATGATTCTTACATCTTAACATATAAATTGCTATATTCAAGGTATTTCTTTAGAGAGTCAGTCACTGCAAAATAATGTTCTGACGTGTTCAGAATATTATTATTTAATATGACTATTTAACTCATGCCCCAAATAGGACTCAATGACCAATCACGTTTCAATGATTTCTGTTTTACAACCAATCAGAGCCGTGTTTCACGAAATATTTATCAGTGTTATAATCACCATATTAAAGAAAGCTCCTCCTTTTTAATATTCTGAACAGGTCTGACCATTATTTTGCAATGACTGAGCCTGCTAGAAATACTGCTACCAGATTGTATATATAGTGCGTGAATGTCAACACATGTCGTATGCGGGAGTTAACATAAAAGGGACATTCCATACGAAATCGGCAAAAAAATTGTGAAAAATGAACTCACATCTTTAAAAGTTTACCATTTTTTTTACAGTGAAACTTTATGATATACTGAATATCTGTACCGAATTTCAAGTCTTCGCTTGACGTAATTAAATAGTAATAGAGCTGTCAATTTATCGTATTGTTTTAAATAGTCTCTTTTATAAAATACATTTCTCGAAGAATGGCTATTCCCTCAACTTGAAAAGATAGTCACATTATAGATGATTTTATGCTCTATCGCGTGAAAATTAGTATGTTAATATTTACGTTTTTCTGAAGGGCGTAAATGCTATTAATATGCAATTGACCTTCCTCACCAAAAAAATTATAAAATCAAAAAGTGCCACATTATTACCTGAACACCAGTTAAGTTTTTGCAATTAGTATTAAAGTGGAGTCTTGAAAGGAAACTACCAAAAATAATTATTTTTCCTAAAATCTCCTATGTGTAGACTGCCCGCAATACCTTTCGCGTGAGTGGAGATCGCTCGCTCGTACAAACAATGACGGAACTACTTGGTAATAGTCCTTTGCGCACTAACAAATATTTTTATTGTTATTATCATCATTACATTATTTTTATTATCATTATAACAATTATTAATTATCATCATCATCATCATCATCGTGGACTAGTGGTTACTCTGCACGCCTCCGATTCCGAGGTTCGCGGGTTCAAACTCGATAGGAATCAATGGAATTTTAAAGGCGTAACAATTCTGAATGCTATTTTGCTATTTTAATGTTATGTTTTGATGCATAAAAATGCTGTTGTACTCTTCTTACTGACCAGGAGAGTGGAAGCAACGTTAGAATTTTGATTTTATCTTTTATATCACTGCTAGCAGCAAACGCCTTCTTAAGATTTTCCAAAACCTCAATTTCATATTTATCCTCTTCTTCACTTGAAGAGTCAAATTGGTGGAAAATTTTATTTTTAATTGCCTCAGTTACACTTTTATATTTATTTTTCACATATTTATTGTGAGACATTTTTGCTCTCTTAATGGGACTTTCCCCTATCAATTTAAATGATTCATTTAATGTTGGTATAGCCGATTCTTTAACGATGTCGGAACTACTATCGTTATTATTACTAGGTTGTGTTACATCGGATTCCTCATTTTCAGTATTAGTTAATCTGTTAGGCTGTACATCCTCAACATTTCTCTTACCCTCTAAAATTAGCCTGCAATTACTACATATTTTTGCCGGGAGCCAGTGTTCTTGGGGTACCCCGAGTTCCTCACAGTTCCATGGAGGGATAGATCTGAATTTTTTTTAACTACTCTTATGTCGTCGTCCGAGTGGATTGAAACACTTTCCATTCACATAACACCAGTTAGGCTTATTCATAATAGACAGTATAATTATATGTACAGTAATAAAATAAAACACTTCAATCTGCAAACTTGTTAGTTAAAAACGATAAAAGATTATTTTAAATTTGATTGTAATACTTAAAATAATGAGGTGACACACTAAACACACGTACTGATTTAAATCTACTGTCTAGTAAATAATCTGAACTTGAGAATTGTTGATAGAGGAACAGATGTTTTAAGAAGACGCGCTGATTCAGCATTTCATTCGTTTGTTAGGAAGTGGTACTAGTATTAAAACATTCGGTTTTATTTGGAAGTGATATCTTGTATCAACACTATTTCGTCATAGTTTCCAGGGTACAATACAGTACACTCAATAAAAATTATTTTAAGATTGAAATTAGTAATTATAACATAATAAAAATCTATACCAGTTTATTCAATTAATGGTGTAAGAGTTTTTATTATATTTCATTTAATTGCAATGAAAAATTTGTAACAAAATAAATAATTTGTTTTAAGGGAGGAAAGAAGATTACGATTATTTGAGAATAAAGTTCTTAGGCAAATATTTTGATCAAAAAGAGATGAACAGACAGGTGAACGGAGGAACTACATAACAGTGAGCTACATGATATGTATAGAAAGCCAGATATAAGAACAGTTAAGTCTCGTAGGCTTCGATGGGCAGGTCATGTGGTACGTATGGAGGCTGAAAGAGGTGCTTGGAAAATTCTGGTAGGAAAACCGGAGGGAGAACGCCCAGTTGGAAGACTAAGAATGAAGTGGGAGAATAACATTATACATGATTTGAGGGAAGTAGATTATACAGAGGATAATTGGAAAACGTTAGCTCGGAATGGGATGTATGGAGAGCTTATGTCCGCGCTGCCATGAACCTACAGGTTCCACAGAGCCAGTGAGTGAGTTAGTTATAAATAATTTGTTTAATAATTCACAGTAAACGTAAGTAACAGAGCTCTTTACTTCTCACTTCAGCAATAAAATTTGATAAATAAATATCTACTGCGTAAGAATTAAAATATCGCCACTTTTATAAATTTACGGTACTGTTCCATTAAGCACAACATATAATAATTTATTCGATTTAATGGCAGTTGAAAAGTCACTGATGAGAGCTCTTTTAATAAAGTACGCGCGCGACCTTGGTCGTGAAATGAATCTGATGCGCCGTGGACCCGCGAGTTTTTTTACGAAAATAGAATAAAAAACATTTATATTGTCTGAACTATTCAACTCTCCAAAAGGGTAATTGCTGAAAATTAATCCTTATTACGTGAATAGTATCCTGTATTTTTTCCGTTTTCATTTTTTGATATGTACTGCAGTAAAGCGCCATAAAACAGAAAATTGACACCGAAAATAAAAATATTCTAATTATAAAAATAACACCCTTAAACTACATGATATCACCTATATAAATATGTTTGAAACAATTTTTTGCTGTTTACTGTTTCAGAAATATTAGTTAGTAAACGTTTTAATTTATCATATTTACGATAATTTTAGATCATCATAACTACGAACCTGTAAATGATAAAAATTAAATTTCTGTATTAATACGTTTATAAATGTATTAACTATATTTAGGGATACATAAAATTAAAAAAATAAATTGCAAGATTTTTTGCTGTCCGATTTGATATGGAATGTCCCAAAAGCATTTGTAGAAATTGATTATACCACCAAAAAAAGAAACCACTGTTTGCGCTTTCTTAAATGTATTTTTTCCCAGGTAACAATCCAGAAAAATATAATTGTCATATTTACATCATACGACATCAGAAATGAATTAATATACAGTGTTTCATTTTTTTCTCCACTAGAGAGCATTCTTACAATATTGCGTTCCTTTGGCAATAAATAGTATGATCTGGTTGCAGTGATAAACAAAAGAAGCAGTTGAAGCGTACCTATCGCTTCTCATTTGTTTTCAAACATCGCCGTTTACATTAAATATATAAATATTTTAAAATAACTATAGTTAAATAATGACTTGTGAGTAAACAGCTTAATTTTATTCGTTAAATAGTCCTAACAAATGCCACTCTTGATTTCCAAATTCTCTAGATAAATTCACTCCTCACTTCGTGAGTCGTGAATTTATCGATAATTTGGAAATCACTCGTGGCATTACTTATGACTATTTAACTCATGCCCCAAATGGGAGTCAATGACCAATCACGTTTCAATGATTTCTGTTTTACAACCAATCAGAGTCGTGTTTCACCAAATATTTATCAGTGTTATAATTATCATATTAAAGAAAGCTCCTCCTTACAATATTGCGTTCCTTTGGCAATAAATAGTATGATCTGGTTGCAGTGATAAACAAAAGAAGCAGTAGAAGCGTACCTATCGTTTCTCATTTGTTTCCAAACATCGCCGTTTACATTAAATATATAAATGTTTTAAAATAACTATAGTTAAATAATGATTTGTGAGTAAACAGCTTAATTTTATTCGTTAAATAGTCCTAACAAATGCCACTCTTGATTTCCAAATTCTCTAGATAAATTCACTCCTCACTTCATGAGTCGTGAATTTATCGATAATTTGGAAATCACTCGTGGCATTACTTATGATAAACTTCTTCTTCTTCGGCTTTCCCCCACTTATAGGTTTGCTGTCTTCAATTTCCATTTATCTATATCATTTCAATCTCCCTCTTCCAAATTCGTATCATCCATTATAGTTCTGACGTAGGTTTTCCATATCCATCTTGGTCTGCCATGTTTATTTCTTCCAGGGGGTGACAACTGGTATATATTTTTTGGCCATCTTTCATTTTCCATTCTTTGTACATGGCCATACCATTTAAGCGTTTGATTTTCAGTCCTCTTAACAACAGATGTGGTGACATTCATTTCTCTCCAAAGGAATTCATTTCTTATTTTTTATCCTGTCTTGTTTTTCGGAGGCTTCTTCTAAAATAATCAAATTCAACCGTTCTAATTTTATTCTTTTGTAATTCCGTCAAAGACCATGTTTCACTTCCATATGAAACTTAAGTTGATAAATATCGAGGTGAAACACGACTGTGATTGGTTATAAAACAAAATCCATTGAAACATGATAGGTATTTGACTCCCATTTGCGGCAGGGTTAAATAATCATAAGTAATGTCACGGGTTATTCCCAAATCATCGATGAATTTATCTAGATGATCAAGAGTGTCGTTTGTTAGGACTATCAAACTTATAAAATTAAGCTGTTTACTCATAAATCATTATTCAAATATAGCTACCGGTATTTTAAAATATTTATATATTTAATGTAAACGGCAATGTTTGAAAACAAATCAGAAATTTGAGGTTATGTGTATTCATTGCAACTTGATCATATTATGCATTGCCAAGTAAAAAAGTAAAGTGTTCCCACAACAGGCCCGGAGGCCCTTGGGGTAGTAGGAGGTTAAGGCTCCCACTTTTTTCTAGACAATCAGCACTGTATGTCAGCCGGGTTGTCAGCCCTGCGTGACGGCCGCCTTTACCCCCAGAACATGCGTCTGGTATCTCATTTCAGTTAGAGACTGAGTCGACCCCAGGGCCACCAGAGGGTTTGGGTCAGTTTAAAAATCCTGACTCCAACGGGACTTGAACCCTCGACCCTCCGGCTTGTAGCTCAGTGCCTTAACCACTACGCTACGGCGTACCCCCATTGCCAAGTAGGATCGCAATATTTTAAGAATCACCCTAGTGGATAAGTAATTAAACACATCAAACTGTATATTAAAATCAACATTATAGGTTATTCATTAATTTTTTTAGTAAACAAGTCAGTAAAATCAAGGAATCTGTTCATTATTTCCTATATTCAATGTATTTGTTGGAGAAAAATAATGCTCTGACCTGTTCAGAATATTAAAAAGGAGGAGCTTTCTTTATCACAAAAGCAAGAGCTGATGAAGAAAAATCGATAAAGAGCGAGATGAAATACGACTGTGATTGGTTGTCAAACAAAATTCATTGAAACGTGATTGGTCATTGACAATCATTTGGGGCATGAGTTAGATATTCAATGTATGTATATACCCGATATGTTTCGGGTGGGGACACGGGTGTTCCCTAGCCGTAGTTTCTTAATCATGCTAATTTAGTTACCCATATATCTAAGAACAATAATCACAAATAGGAATGAGGTGCAGAATGAAATTAAACATGGCTTCAACTCTGAAAATGCTAGGTATTATGTAGTACAGGGATTCTCGGCATCCCAACTTTTCTTAAAAAAACTCTAAAGTGAAAAAAAAATATATAAAACTGTTATTCTCCCAGCTATATGGATGCTTCAGAAGCAGAAAATGAAACATATGTTCCCAAAGGCCTCCTGAATATTTGAATGCATTAAATAGTTGAGAACGACTGAGATCTCAGGTACAAATTTTATATTTTAAGTTTTAAATGTCAGGAATCTTTAAGGCCTAAACATCATCTGGCCATCATAATCATCATTATCATATTCGTCACGTTTAGTGTGAACATGTGTGCGAATTGTGTGATTCATCTTAACCCATTGATTCAGGTTTAAATGCTCAATGAATTACACCAGAAACATTTAAATCACTGTAAAGTATATTGTCTGTATTCAGACATTCAAAACAAACTAAAGATAACGGTACTTGAGGTCACAATAAGGGTGAAGGCCAAAAAACATTCCTCTACTATTCATAAATCTATCTATATTTGGTCTTTTAGCATTTTATGTTTTTTTAATGTATGGGAAGTTGGCCCACAGCATAAACCCCCAACCTTGAGGACCAGGAGAATTTCTGTCTGGGTTTTCCTCCCATAGCCTTTGAAGATCCCTCTTCACCGCAAGGCAGCGTTTCTTTTTTTCGCTTAGAGATAGGGTTGCCTCTTCGCCAGATCCGCCGTGTTGAAGGACTGCTTCTGCGCCGACTCTGCCGTTAAGGTCTTCACCGTAACCCTGGTTTTTTAACGAGGTTGTTACTCCTCCCCCTCCTCCTTTCTCATCCGGGCTTGGGACCGGCCATGGCGGAGTTACTATTCATAAATGTTAACAAAATATTACCCTGCCAAGGGATGTACAAAATATTGCGAAATATTTAATATTCAGAGTTAAGGGAGTTTAATTCGTTTTCTGAGTTGAAGGCCATTTAACAGCCGGTGTGTGTACCTCGTCTTCTGAGGCGAATGTGTTAATGTTGTGATGTCTCGGAGGAGGCCTTGAGATTGAGCTGATCACTCATTCAGGGAGGGTCTCCATGTCTATGTGTGATCAAATAATTATGTTTCTGATCCAGAGTTAAAATCCCTCTTCCGACAGGTCGTGTCTCTGTTATATCCGAGAGGCGTGTGGCACGTGAAAACTACCTGTAAGATGAGAGGTTATACTGTGATAAAGAAAAAGAAAATAACTAAATGACATAAATTCGTGAATTCAAGAACTTGTTCAATAATTTTTCATTTTTATTCGATTATCTTCTTAAATCTTTTACTTTTCTAATTTTCACTTTTCGAATACGGTTTTATCTACGTTATGCTTTGCAAAACCTAAAGTAAAATTTGAACAATTGTGCAAGTCCCTTTTTGCAGTTTTTTGAACTTTTTAATGCGACTCAAGTAACTCCATCTGTCGTCAGATCTAAACTAACAGAACTTCTTCTAACGATAATCATTTCTATTCGTTTCAACGTAGCAACCGAGTTGTGCTGTCTTTTTTTAAGGGGGCGAGGTACCCTCATGCGTGCGAAGATAGCGACTGAAGCAACTCGTTTGGAAGGATTTAAGTGGCGAGATAAGTGTTTGGTGCTTTAAGATATAGAGAAACATCTGAAAACAGAGTTCTAAGGAAACAAGTCATTCCCGCCTCCGGTAAAATCGCACACGCTCTTCCGAGTTAAGTTCAAATTGTAATGTAAATAAAACAGGTGTATGACTGCATTTTCATTGGACAGATAACGGTTTTACGTTTGAGCGTGCAAGAAAATGTAGTTCCACTCTCACATGCGAAATAGAGAGAAAACAATAGCAATTGGCAGTTTAAAAAATGGAACGGCTTGCGGAGAAGGAGGAGTACAGCCAGAATTATTTAAATATGGAACAAGGACATTATTTGAACTGTTAAGAAGCCTTTCTGAGGGATTCCTAAATGGAAAAGATGTACAAGTAAAATGGAATATTTGATTTATATCAGTCATTGATAAGAAAGGAAGGAAAGACGAATGCAATAATTATAGAGGAACAGCAAGATGTTCAACATTGGAAGAAATAAGAAATAAATTCATATGAAAACAAAATTCAGTATTAGATTATATAAGATATACGGCAAGTAATTAAATTAGTATGGGCGTGCACGACGAATGAAAAAAGAAAGGTTACCCAGAAAACATTGAAATGGTGTCCACCTGAAAGAAGAAAGAAAGGAAGACCTCGTGGATGCAAGAGATAAGGACTGGAATGAGAACACGAGGACTGGAGGAAATGGAATGGATGGATAGAGACGAGTGGAGAAGGAAAATTAAACTTAAGCACAGAAAGATGAGTAAACATTGAACATCTGTATAAAATAAAATAAATAGCACATGTCTATATTAGTTGTATAGGAGAATCTTAAAATATATAATTACAATTTTAATACATTAAATAACCATTGTTTTATTCTCACTCAAACGCAATGTAGATTACGTTGGAATTTTAGTTGTTTCAAAATGGCCGCTTCTGTATAATTATAAGACATTACAAAGGAAAGTGTTTTGAAAAGCGGAAATAAACTAATTATTTTGAATGCTTTTAAATAGTTTAGTGAAAAATATCCTACATTACCCAATGGTGATGTGCTGAAATAACTGTAGAATTTACAGGTGAGTCAGCATGGAGCATAAATTCTGATCGGAATGAAATTGTATATAATGGATATCTATCGACATCATGGAAAAACGTTAACGTTCAATTAAGTAAGCACAGGTATAATTTTATCAAAAATAAACAAAAAAATTATGTTCCTAATCATTGGTACAACTTACTTTATGTTCATTCTTATTTTCCATAAAATACAATGTTGCCTAAGAACAATGTATCTATCGATAACGATTCCGTACTCAATTCAATCATATGGCGGGTAAAAGTAGCACCACGGTTCCACCAATAGACGGTGTCGGCAAAGTAATACATTGTGCAAGTTTGTTAACAGTTCAGTTTGAACTTAACTCGGAATTGGTATACACCCTAATCAGGATGCCTATAGAGTGGCAACAGTTGTTTTCGAACTTTTATTAAAATCACTGGTCAACATGATTTTTGTCTCATAAGTACCAATAGTTGTACATAGTACAGTTTTTTATCGTGTTTTCAAATATGTATTCGGAATTCCTCCACCACCCACAGTTTTTTATATTTAAATTTCAATTAATGGATTTAAATAACTATTTTTTTAATAAATGTTTTTTCGTCCATTTGTCCATTGTGGAATAAAACCAAATGAGCTAACTCAAATGATTTCAGCAATGGAAAAGATATATCAAGGCAAATGGAATCCTAATATGCTGGCCGATTATTGTTGGACCATCGAGAGGGATGCTCTACAGGCGAAATATAGCAGAAAATCGTCATTTTGTACTTTCTAGGTGAGTCCAAATGTTCGAATATTGTGTAGTTACGAATGTAGAAAATATTAAAGTGTTTGAAATTATAAATGCCTGTCTCTCGGAAACTTTACGTGATGGAGAAAAACCAATATCACATTTGAATTCAGGAGAGAAAATACTATCAGAATCACATACTGTTCTTTCTGAGACAAAAAAAAAAGTTTATTTTTTGTTGCTCAGTGTAATAAATAACAACTGATATCAGTCTTTTAGTTAGAGCATCTATTGTTGAATTTGTTTATATCCACTCAATAGACGTTCTGAATAGGGTGTACAAAATATCAGTGCAAATTAGTCTTATTTTATGAAAGTTATTTCTTCGCGCTTAAATTTTATTCTGAGATGCTTAAACATAGGGTTAACCCAGGAAACGCATACTACCATTATACGTTGTAGGAATTCGTGTCATCCAACTTCTTGAAATTTTAAAAAGAAAACAAAAGTCTACTAAATTGTAAATTGGTCTCAAATACTCGTAATCTTTCCTCCTCCCTTAAAGTAAGAGTACATGTTTCGCATCCATATAATATAACTGGTAGAATAACAGTTTTATATATTATCAGTTTAACGTTTTTTGAGAGAAGTTGTGAAGACATGAGTCCCTGTTATGCACAGTGGCATGCATTTCCAGAATTGAACCTATGTTTGATTTCTTTATGTATCTCATTCTTTATTCTAATTATTTATCCTAAGTAATTTAGACATTTCTTCAAAATTTTCTTAATTTATCATTAACTGTCCATTTCCACTATATAATACATTTATATGTGGCCATATATTTAGTTTTATTGATGTTTACTTCCAGTCCCAGTTTCTTAGTTTAACTCACTAGAGTGTGCGTGTTGGGCCAATAAAAATAACAGTAATATTTTTTATTTATATATATTTTTCAATGCTTACACCTCTACCTGTGCCTAAATGTTTTAATAATAATAATAATAATAATAATAATAATAATAATAATAATAATAATAATAGTAATAATAATAACTTATTCATAAATAGGTTTACAATGTAATAAAATATCTTCCTGTACCCAGAGCTTTTTAATTTTTTATCTTCTCTCTCCATTCTTCTCTGCCTTCCCATTCCAATTCTTCCAGACCTATTTCCCTCATACCTCTTCTTACATCATCCATCCATTTAAATCTAGATCGACCTCTCCTTCCTTTCCAGGTGGAATCCATTCCAAAGCTTGCCTGGTAATCATTCCTCTGGCATCCTACGTATATGACCATGCCATTATAGTTGTCCGTATCTCACAAAATCTAATATTGAATTTTGATCTTTCATTTGTTGTCTGATGATTGTATTTTTTCCCCCCAATTTAGAATGTCTAGTTGAGCGTCTAAAACAATCTATTTCAGTAGACAACAATAACAACAATAATAATAATAATAATAATAATAATAATAATAATAATAATAATAATAATAATAATAATAATAATAATAATAATAATAATAATAATAATAATAATAATAATAATGGTAATTTACTTATATGTACAGATTTTTAATGTTTACACATATTTCCGTGTCTAAAGTTTTATTTTCCTTCTCCACTCGTCTGTATCCATCTTCTCCATGTCCTCTAGTCCTCATTCCAGTTCTTATTTCTTGCATCCCCGAGATTCGAGGTCTTCCTTTCCTTCTTCTTCCAGGTGGAGACCATTCCAATGTTTTCGTGGGTAACCTTTCTTCTTGCATTCGTCGTACGTGCCCATACCAATATAATTGCATATTTGTTATATAATTAATCTACTATTTAATATCTAATATTCATTTTTCCTCGTATGACAGTATTTCTTATTTTTTCTAATATTCTATGTTCCAACAAGAAATGCCCTTTTCCTTTACTTTTGTCGTCTTGGTTTATTTCTGTCCGGCTTTAAATCTTTACGTGGTGGGGGGGCTTAGTACCCGATGAACCAGACGACTCTACTGGGGAAGATTGACTTAGGTTAATCTTGCTGGTGGGTAAGAGGCGAGGGGAACTAAGTATAGCTCATAACGAAGGAATGGCGTCTTTATCCATATTGGGCGGCCACATCTTCGTCAAGTCTTCAACGGTCAACAGGGCGACAAGGAATAGCACAGCTAAACTTGTAAGGCTTGAAGAGCGGAAGAAGCAGCCCTCTCTTGGGGGGTGGATACCCAGAGGAGCATGTTTGGAGGCTCAGAGGAAGCAGCCCTTCCACCATCCTTGTCCTGCGAAGCGCTCGTAACGCTTCCAGGAGACATTTATCTTACTGAGAAGCTTCATGGAAATCAGCCGGATTGTCATAAAAGGAACCGACCCAAGCAAGATAAAAGGATACGATTTGGAATAAAGGACATTTTGAAATTAGGAAATTGGAACGTAAGGGGAATAAATACAAAAGAAGAAGAATTAGAAAGAGAATTAAAGAAAAAAGAAATAAATATAGCAACAATAACAGAAACAAAAAAGAAACTAAAAGGAACAAAGGACTTAAAACACTATACTATGTTGTATAGCGGAGTAGAACAGACAACAAGAGCGCAGTGTGGAGTAGCAATTTTAATAGATGAAAAATGGAAGAACAAATTGAATAGCTATGAGTTTATAAATGAAAGAATCCTGATAGCCAGATTTAAAATTGAAAGAGGATATATGATGATAATTGCTGTGTATGCCCCAGAGGAAGGTAAGAAAGAAGAAAAACAAAAAAATTTTATAAAACATTACAAACATTAGTTGATAAATATACAAAAGATCATCATTTAATAATAAGTGGAGACTTAAATGCCAGAGTAGGCAATGTCCCTATACCTAATGTAATAGGAAATAATGGAGAAAGAAATAACAATAAATGATAATGGACAGGATTTGAGACAGTTTTCAGCCTATAATCAATTAAAAATAATGAATACCTATTTCCGAAAAAAGGACATACATAAATATACAAGAAGTGGATATAACTCAAGATCAATAATTGACTATTTAATCGTAAACAACAAGCTAGGAGCCTTGGTAAAAGATGTGAGAGTACATAGAGGCAGCGATATATACTCTGATCACTATCTCGTGATAAGTAAAATAAACATAATAGCTAAATGGCGGAAAAATAACATAAAGAACAAAAGAAACCAAGAAGAAGTATATAAAGTATATTTATTACAAGATCAAAGTATTAGACAACATTATGAAAGCAGAATGAATAAATATATATCAGAGATAGCGACGTCAGAAGATATAAATATTGAATGGGAAAATATATCAAATGTAATACATAAAACAGCAAATGAGATATTAGGAAAGAAAAATAGAATAAGAAATAGGAAGGGCTTGAGAACTTGGAATGCGAATATACAAAATGCAGTGAATGAAAAACAAAAAGCATATCATACATACTTACGACTGAAAACAGAAGAATCTTATGAAGAATATAAAATGAAAAGGAGAATTGCTAAAAGCATTATAAGAAAAGCCCATCAGGAGTCATGGGATAAATTTATAAGCTCAGTAGAACATGATATGTATGGAAGACAAGAAATGGGTTATAAATTAGTGAAACATCTAAATCAGACTGAGAAAGATTCTGCCAGATTGAATATAATCCCAGAACAAGAATGGATCCAACATTATGAAAAACTTTGGAAAAAGGAGGAAATTGAAGGAAAAGAGAACAATGAGGAAGAAATAAAAGTGGAAAATATTGATGTAATAGACATAAATGAATTAGAAATGGCTTTGAAAACCACTAAGAATAGGAAAGCAACAGGATTAGATAATATAAATATGGAGTTAGTCAAATATAGTGGAATATTGTGTAAACTACGAATACTTCATCTAATTAATATATGTTGGCAGACCTATGGGATTCCAACCACTTGGAAAACAGCAATTGTGGAAGAATATATTCAAAAGAGGAGACCGGAGAAATTGCGAGAATTACAGAGGGATTAGCTTAATGAATACTGGCTACAAGATATATACGAAAATAATAAATAATAGATTGAGAAACATAACAGAAGTAATAATAAGTGAAAATCAAAGTGGATTCAGAAAGGGAAGGTCATGTATAGACAATGTCTTTACACTGAAACAACTCATAGAAAAGAGAAGAGAACATAACTTAGAAACTCACATAGGATTTATAGATTTGGATAAGGCCTTCGATCGAGTAAACAGACAAAAATTATGGGAAATATTACGAATGAAAGGATACCCGCTGTGCCTTGTTGAAACAATAAAGAAATTATATGAAGACACAAATATAATTATAGATACCGGATTCAAAAGAACAGATGCAATCAAAACAAATACTGGATTACGACAAGGATGTAGTTTATCACCCACTTTGTTTTATATATATATATAGACGATATTTTAAATAAATGGAAAGTTTTAGTAAATCCAGGAATAAGAATGGATAATAAAGTGTGCATAAATAATCTTCTATTTGCTGACGATGTAATCATAATACAGAAAAATGAATACGACTTACAGAAATCAATGCATGCATTAAATGAAATATGTAAATTATACGATCTAAAGATTTCTGTAAGGAAAACGAAGACCATGGCTTTTAGAGGAAGAGATCCAGTGAGATCCAAAATTATTTTAGAAAATCAAAGTATAGAACAGGTGTCTAGTTTCAAATATTTGGGCTGTGATGTTGGCTACAATGTGGAAAGAGATATTGACTCCAAAATAAATAAATTTCAGACGGTGTGTGGAACAATACAGAGAACATTCAAAAATAAAATTAGAAAAGAAACCAAGATAAAAATGTATAATGTTATGGCGGTTCCCACAATATTGTATGGATGTGAAACTTGGGCTCCAGTGAAAAGACAGAAGGATAGAATACAGACGGCAGAGATGCGGTTCCTAAGACAAGTAAAAGGATGTACAAGACTTGATAGAATAAGAAATGAGGATATAAGAGAAGAATTGAAAGTACAGCCTTTATTGGATAAAGTCACGAATTACAGACAGAAATGGATTGATCACATGGATGGAATGAGTAAGGAGAGATATCCATTGTTAGCAAGAAATTATCAAGCAAGAGGAAGGCGTGATGTTGGAAGACCTAGAAGACGTTGGGCTGATGCATTATGAAGTCGGAACGGGCAATTGCCTAATACCTGGAGTGATGATGATGATGATGATTTGTTTGTTTTTTGTGACGAACAGGGAGCTGGCCTGATGCATCAACTCCCAACCCGGAGGACCAGACATTTTTGGTGAAGGGTTTCTTCCTCTAGCCTCTATCAAACCAATGACGAACTGCAAGGCAAAAGTATCTGTATTCTAGATAAGGGACCCACACGGGGTACTATCAGTCGGACGCACTGAACCCTGTTTTTTTAACGAGGTTATTTCTCCCCCACCCTTTTCTAACCTGGCTTGAGACAGGCTTTGTTGGGTTTATAATAATAATGATAATAATAATAAGTAAAGTGATCCCACCACAGGCTTCAGGAGGCCTTTGGGGTAGTAGGAGGTTAAAGTTGCCACTTTTTCTGGACAATCGGCACCTGATGTTAGCCGGGTTATCAGCCCTGCGTGACGTCCGCCTTTACCCCCAGAACAAGCGTCTGGTACTCATTTCTGTTATAGGCTGAGTCGACCCCAGGACATAGTGCCGCCAGAAGGTTTGGGTCAGTTTTAAAATCCTGACGCCAGTGGGACTCGAACCCTCGAGCTTCCGGCTTGTAGCGCAGTGCCTTAACCACTTCGCTAAGGCATGCCCCTAATAATAATGATAATAATAATAATAATAATAATAATAATAATAATAATAATAATAATAATAATAATAATAATAATAATAATACTTTATTTTACCTGATGGAGTTAAGACCGTAAGAACGTTTCGTGCATTTCACCGGAATTAAATTAGTTACAGATAATATATTAACAATTATGAATGATATGTAGGTAAATTAATAGCATGTAATAAGCCTACAGAATATACAAGTTACTGCGTCTATACAAGTTAAATCATCTATACATATGAACGAATGTTAATGTTTGTAAACTGCTTATATATTTTTTCTCTCTCATTGATGTTCAATTATCTGTCTTTGTTGTTCACGAGTGAAGAGCAATAGAGGGATATTTTGAGTGCAGTGACTGGCTTTTCAAACAAAGGAATCTAGAAGGCTCTGGATACCAATTAGATTGTCAAGTGGATGAAAACAGACATAAAATGATGCTGTATAAAACATCGCGCAGCTTTGTCTCCATGGGAAATATCCGTTCTTATTGCCTCTCTTCAAAATGTATCGTTTCATTTTAAATTGCACATTATTCCATTGCAGGATTTTTAATAATTCTTGTATCCACTTACTATTTTATCTCTTTACTTAGCTAACTAACTCACTGGCCCTATCGAACCTGTAGATTCATATCATCGTGGACATAAGATCTCCATACATCTCTTCTGAAATGTTTTCCAATCATTCCCAGTATACAGTAATATACTTTCCTCAAATCATGGTTAATGTTATTCTTCAAGCACATTACACTGAGCAACAAAATACTGTCTGACTCTGATAATAGTATTTTTTTTCCTGAATTCAAATATGATATTGGTTTTTCTCCATCACGCAAGGTTTCCGAGAGACAGGAATTTATAATTTCAAACACTTTAATATTTTCTACATTCGTAACTACAGAATATTCGAACATTCGGACTCACCTAGAAAGCAAGAAATGACTGTTTTCTGCTATATTTCACCTGTGGAGCATCCCTCTTGATGGTCCAACAATAATCGGCCAGCATATTAGGATTCCATTTGCCTTGATATCTCTTTTCCATAGCTGAAATAATTTGATTTAGCTCATTTGGTTTTATTTCACAATGGAGAAATGGACGAAAAAACGTTTATTGAAAAAGTAATTATTTAAATCCATTACTTGAAATAGAAATAAAAAATCCTGTGGGTGATGGAGAAATTCCGAATACATATTTGAAAACACGATAAAAAAAACTGCATTAAGTACAACTATTGGTACTCATGAGACAAAAATCACGTTGACCAGTGTTATTAGCCCATCTACTAGGGGCTTTCCCTCTAGTTTTTCTGCAAGGACTTTCCAAGTCCCTCTTTCATTCCTCATTTGTACCAGTTGTCCTACCCATTACAGTTTTTGTCTTTACTTACACAAATTAATTTATATTTTTATTCACATTTATCGATGATCACCTTTTAAATAAATTATATATAATATATATATATATATATATATATATATATATATACAGTATGTAACATTCTTATTTGTACAGTCAAAATTTGTATAAACAATAATTCATATTCCTTTAAATACAGATTATGAAGAAGCCGATACCGTTAAATCTCATTTCTAATAATAGAGAAGTTCATAGTATATTATTACAACATTGTACTTAATATTCTTATTATATTTACAAAAGTGTTTATAATACTGCAACAGTTTTATTTGTACACTATAGCAAATGTCCTTGATGAACACAGGGCTTACGGTGTTACTGGACATAAGAGATGGTTAAACCCACTCATTTGTTTACTCCTTTATTCAGTAGAGTTCGATATGAATATAGGAAAAGAGTTAGAGAGCCAAATTAAAGAAACAATGATCAATCTTGCATTGAGGGGCTACTCGTTAAGAAAAATAGGATCAATGGTTAATAAACCCCATTCTACTTTGAATAATATTGTTAACAAGTACAGAAACAATGGTTCAACTGAAAATATTTCAAGTAAGCCAAAGACAAAGTTGCTGAATCAGAGAGAAGGAAATTTCATTGTCGGGCAAGTAAAAATTAACCCTAGAATAAGTGTACCTAGAATTAAGCAATTATTGGAACAAGTATCACAAAATAAAGTATCCCACCAAATAGTCCGTCGAGTTTTGTGGCAGCATGGCTATCGAGGCAGAATTTCTAAGAAGAAGCCGTACGTAAACAAGAGGAACCGCACAGCAAGATTGAAATTTGCCAAAGAGCATCTAAACAAGAACCAAGACTTCTGGAAGAATATGATATGGTCAGACGAAACGAAAATAAATATTTTTGGATCCTACGGGATAAACTAGGTATGGAGAAAGAACAATACTGCCTATCAAAACGTGAATACTATTCCTACAGTTAAATACGGAGGAGGATCCATTCTTCTTTGGAGCTGTATGTCATCAAACGGAATGGGTACTATCCACTTCATCGACGGTACTATGGACCAGTAGGTCTACAATGACATTCTGAAAAATAATGTGAAACAAAGTGCTCTAAAAATGGATATGTCTGCGTCTTATGCGTTTCAGTAAGAAAATGATCCGAAACATACAGCCGACATTAAGAAACGATGGTTGATCTGGAACGTCCGCAAGCAGCTAAGAACGCCTGCACAATCTCCAGACTTAAACTCATTGAGCACTTGTGGGGAATTCTAAAAAGAAAGGTTCTTCAATAGAACGTTTCATCTAAAATTTATCTGAAGAGTGTTATTTTGGAAGAATGGGAAAAAATTCCACAGAAACGTGTTTCAAATTAGTACAATCAATGGGAAAAGATGTAAAGCTATTATTAAGACCAAAGGACATTGCACAAAGTATTGAGTATTTCAGTTGTGTAAATAAGTTCATAATTTTTGTTAATTTATTTCAAGTTTACAAATAACAATGTTGCACAAAATAGTACAAGTTTTGTTTTATAGTTCATTAATTTTGTTGTTTGAAAATTTGTGAATTTAGCCTTTAGTTTATGTTTCTGTTACATTAATGAATACTTACTAAGAAAGAAAACAAAAAAAATTATATTTAAGTGTAAACCTGTTATATTTTATTAAAAATTTAACTGTAAAAATATAAATGTTCCATTCTGTATGTAGGAGCGAAGTAAATTTTAGAATGAACAAGAGAGAGAGAGAGAGAGATGTATTAAAATGAAATGAAATAGGTTTAAAAGTAAAATTAGAAAATAATGATACTGTACTTCAAATGTATACAGACTTCAAAAAGACATGTGATTCAAATGATTTAGTTAAAGGGAGACCGACAACAAAATATATAAATCTAGGAGCCATTTTCAAGATATAAAGTAAATCTGGCACATACAAAATTAAAAATATAGCCTTATACAAGGGAGAATAAAATAAATAAAACAATATAGAATCGATTAATATCAGACTGAAGAAGGTAAAAAAGACATTAGGAAAAATACGAGTATTTGAGAATAAAGTTCTTAGGAAAATTTTTGGGCCAAAGAGAGATGAACAGATAGTTGAATGGAGAATATTACATAACTGTGAGCTACATGATCTTTATAGGAAGCCAGATATAATAAGAAATGTTGAGTCTCGTAGACTGAGATGGACAGGTTATGTGGCACGAATGGATAATGATAGAGGTGCATGGAAGCTTCTTGTAGGAAAACCAGAGGGAAAACTCCCAGTTGGTAGACCAAAAATGATGTGGGATAATAGCATTAACCATGATTTGAGTGAAGTAGATTATGCAGGGGATGATTGGAAAACATTAGCTCAGGATAGGGATGTATGGAGAGCTTATGTCCGCGCGGCCATGAACCTACGGGTTCGATAGTGCCAATGAGTTAGTTTGTTAGGAAATAAAGTAAAAGAAAACAAAATTAGGAGAGAATTTCAAAATGCATAATGTTTGATGAATGGGATCTACCGTTTTTAATATATCATATTAATGGAATCAATTAGGACTCTATTATAATCTTAAACTTTCAACCTCAAAAACTAAATTATGGCTTTTCAGAGAAAAGTGTCAGTCAGAGCAAAAATAGTAATCAATAATGAAATAACAGAACAGGTAGCACACATTAACTAATCTTCATTCAGATATAACATATAGCTACGATTGGGATATACATACTAAATTAAACAGATATCAAATGGTGTGTGGCACCATAAGAAGAACCCTCCGAAAGACTCGAAGAGAAACTCAAATCAGGTTTTATAAAATTATGGCTGTTCCTGTTCTTTTATATGGATCTGAATCTTGGATACTTACAACAAATTATATCTCACACATTCAAGCCACTGAAATGAAATTTTCAAGATCCGTAAAAGGATGTACACACATGGATAGATTACACAATGAATCATAAGAAATGAACTGGAGATATTTTCAATAGTCGACAAAATGGAAGAGTACAAATACCAATGGAAAGAACATTTAGGGCTGGTTTCACCAACAGAGGTAACTGTATTACGTCAGTTTTCCCGTGTATAATGCATAGTATAAACTGGTGTAATATAGTTACCTCTGTTGGTGAAACCGACCCTTAGACAGAATGGACAATACAAGATTAGCCAAAACGATCAACACCTACAGACCACATGCAAAAAGATCTTTGAGACACCAAGGAAACGATGGACTTGAGACCGCAACAGGTCGCACAGACCTAATCCTGGAAAGGAAGAAGAAGGATATTAATGGAATGTACATCAGGAAGCTCTTATACTTAAAACATATAAATTAATTATGAAATTAATAAAAACTGAAAATTAAGAACGGTTGAGATACGCCCTTTTGGCTAAGTATTGTGGCTGGACAATCTATCATCTGTGTTATAAACACATGTGGATGTGAAGAAAGCAGCCAGTCGGTAAGCCAAGGGCCTTTCACGCCAAGCAGTTTAATGAATAATTTATTTATTTAGCAGGTCTCACAATGTTTCACAGCAACATTCTGCGCCCAATTAATATACTGTATTTTTTTCTCCACGTCTGTCATTCCAATCTCCATCGTCCAATTATCTTTGCCTCATACTGCTCAAAACATCAGTCCACGTTAATTTTGGCCGCCCTCTTCGTAGTGTATCAAGTAGCACCCACTCTGATTATTTTTCTTGTGAATCTGTCTTCCGTCATTCTTTTTAAATGACCATACTTACTTCTTACTCATTGGCACTATCGAATCCTAGGTTCATGGCCGCGCGCACATAAGCTCTCCATACATCCCTATTCTGAGCTAATGCTTTCGAATCATTCCCTGTATAATCTACTTCCCTCAAATTATAGTTGTTGTTATATCCCCACCTCATTCTTAATCTACCAACTGGGCGTTTTCCCTCTGGCTTTCCTTCAAGAAGCATCCATGCAAATCTTTCATTCCCCATATGTGCAACATGTCCTGCCCATCGCAGTCTATGAGACTTAACTGTTCTTATTATATCTGGCTTTCTATAAAGCATGTAGTTCATTGTTGTGTAGTCTTCTCCATTCACCTGTCTGTTCATCTCTCTTTGGTCCAAAATTTTTCCTAAGTACCTTATTCTCGAAAACTCGTAATCTCCTTTCCTCCCTTAAAGTAAGAGTCCATGTTTCGCACCCATATAATATAACTGGTAGAATAATAGTTTATATATTTTCAGTTTAACGTTTTTTGAAAGGAGTTGGGACATCAAGAGTCTCTGCAATGCATAATAGCACGCATTTCCAGAATTGAGCCTATGTTTAATTTCTTTGTGCATCTCATTCCTATTTGTGATTATTGTTCCTAGGTATTTGAATTCAGCCAATTCCTCAAAATTTCCCTCATTTGTCATTAGCTGTCCATTTCCATTATATAATGTATTTCTACGTGTGAACATATATTTAGTTTTATTGATATTTACTTCCAGTCCTAATTTCTTAGTGTTACTCAATAGTGTGTGCGTGTTGTCCCTTAGTATCTCCTCGCTATCGGCCAATAGTACTACATCATCAGCATATATGACCATATTATTTTAATTGTTTTATTATAATCCACAATTGAAATTTTAACTTTCATCTTTTTTTATTACAGAGTTTTTTATCTCTTCTAGAAATTCCAGCTGAACAACTCCAAAATGCATTTCTGCAGAATTTAATTTACTTATTGTTCTAGATTTTAATTCTCATGTTTCTGCACTGTATGCAATTGTTTGTACTATTGAATTAAGAATATTTGTTTTTGTTTGAAAACTTATATTCTGATCCCATAAAACACCATTTAATTATGATATTGAATTTTTATCTTATTTATCCTCTCTTTCAATTCAGCATCCATTCTTCCTTATGCACTAATTTTGCCCCAAAAATTCGTATTCATCACATGTTTTTATTTTATTTTTCCATGTCTGTCATCTAAAACCAGATATTTTGATTTATGTCCTATTACCATATATTTCGTTTTGTCCAAGTTTATTTTTAATCCCTATTTTTTTATATTCCTCCTTCAATTTCATGGCCATGTACTCTAAATCTTCGTAGGCCTAATCACCTGCCATCAACATCTGATCATGGGAAAATAGCAACGAATAAACGTTACCTTCTTCTACCTTTAACCCATAGTTGAATATTTATTTTTCCAATGTGTTAAGGAGTTTTGCAGATATATTTTGAATAAGATCGGCGATAAACAACATCCTTGTCTTAAACCTCTAGTAACTCCAAAACCTGATGTAATAGTTTTACCCATTTTTACTGTAGAGTGAGATTCAACATCATCATCATCATCATCATCATCATACGCCATTCATCAATGTAGGCCAATGTTGACCTGTTTCGGTCTCAACTAGACAGTCGTTTCTTGTGGTCGTCGTCCTCATCGGCGATACCGAAGAACTGCATTGGGGATTCTATTTGGTGACATTCGGAATACATGTTGCGGCCATATTTCTCTGTAGGTGGATATATTTTCTTCAAAAAGTTTAATGTGGAGTTCCTTTAAAATGTCTTTATTCTACTGGTGGTCAAATAGAGGGTATCCAGCAGTTCGGTACATACATCTCATTTCTGCACCTCTTAATCTGGTGATGTATATTTTTTTTGGAACCCAGATTTCACTTCCATACAGGGAAGTCGGGAGGGCGAGAGTTTTATGTAATTTGAGTCTTGAATTTGTTTGTGTCCCGCGCCGTAGCCGAGCGGTTAAGGTAGGAAGCCTTGGCGCAGAGCTACGGGACTTGCGCTGGTTCGAGTCTCCATGGGGGAAGAGATTTTCTCATGGTAATTCGGCCAGTATGGGACCGGTGCCCACCCAGCATCGTGAGGC
The DNA here is from genome assembly GCA_030220185.1 of Diploptera punctata. Lineage (NCBI taxonomy): Eukaryota > Metazoa > Arthropoda > Insecta > Blattodea > Blaberidae > Diploptera > Diploptera punctata. The sequence goes on from JASPKZ010004560.1 coordinate 415,330, forward strand.
AATTGGGTAGCTACAATAAGTAGCGGCTCCAGGTTGAGGAACAAGCTATAAGGGCTGGGGGACTCGACATGCTAACCACATGTCACCCCTACACTGGCTGTTGATCATCTACCTCTGTGATTGACACATGTGGATGTGAAGGGCCAGCAGCCGGCTGGTAAAAGGGCAACCGCTGAAAAAGGAAAGACCCTCAATCGGAATTTGTTTGTACAAGAGAGGTTTTAAAACATTTTTATTATGTCTGATATATGGGAAAACATGTGAGGTTTATACAGTAAAACTTGTTTAATCCGGAACGCGAATAATGCGGAAATCTGTCCAATGCGAATAAATTTATTGGTTCCGGCAAAATAATAGTAATTTTACGTGTTTTTATTTTGTATAAAACGGAATCTGTCCAACGCGGAAATGGAAGGATATTTCAACACAATTCATGAAAGAAAATGTTTATAAGGCGGAAAGATAGAGAGAGAAATAAATTAGTTTCCACTTCATTGAATTTCCATTAGTCGAATTAACAATAAGTGGTGATTCCTGCGCGCCGGGTGAAGTAGAGTTTCTACCTATATCTGAAATTTTCTTTCGGCCTCACTGCACACTCGTTTTGCGAAATACAGGTTCGTTTAACAAATATTTGGCGTGTGACTTCTGTCTTACAAGTAACCAGTGCACTGTAAAATCTTAAATTAGTTTAAGATCTGAGACTGGTTGTATACGTATCTTTCACCCGGTAGCGTTCTGAATTTACGGAATAAAGATGGCTAAATCGTATGTATAATTGTCATTAAACGAAAAATTGAAATTGATTGAAGATAAAGAAATACTAACTCTCAGTACGCGAAATAATGACTAAATTTAAATGTGCTAAGACCAAAGTTTATGATATTTTAAAGCACAAAAAATGAATGAATGGGCATACGGAAATGGCAAAAAAATTATGAACTCAACGATGTATGGAGTGTTTTACATGTCCACGACCAAATCTCCAAATTTCCGGACCGATGCTCCAAAGTCAAGCTCCAGCTATTGCTATATCCCAAGGGAATAACGATTTCAAGGCATCTTCAGATTTATTGTGGACAGTTTTAAAGACGACACATGTAGTGTGGAATGAAATGTGCTGTAAATCAAAGGATGTGGACGAAAGTATAGTTAGTGAATGGAAACCGAAACTGCATACTTTAATGTCCGGATACGCGCCTAAGAGACATTTTTAACGCTGACGATACTGGAATGTTTTTTTCGCGCATTACCGTCGAAGTCCCTCGTCCATACTATACTTCACTTTCCAACGGCAGAGGAACTACAATTAATCCAAGGTACATACGAAGACTTATACGTTGCTCTATAATCTAAGATTGGTTAATATTTTTTTTATAATGTGGTGTGTTGTCTAACGTGGAAAAAAATTGGTCCCCTGCGATTACACTTTGAACAAGTTTTACTGTATTAAGATCGTTCTCGCCTTGATAGGAGATGTTACATCGTAGGTAGGAGAAATTATTTACTTGCTCTAAAATCATATTCTCAATCACTATTTTGCTACGTACTGAATCGTTGCCTCGGAATTCCATTACTTTGGTTATCAGTTGAAATTTTCATACCATAGTATTTTATGATGTTATGTAGAGTAAATGAGCTTTTCTGTAGCATATCTTCTGATTCAGCAATTACTATCTGGTCGTCAGCAAGTTCATTGCGTTAAGTTTGCTATTTGCTATATGGGATTCATCATATAACTTTTTTTTTGCGCGCGATAGTGCGTTTTGTCGCATTTACAGCAATGGCGAACATGATTGACAGTTCAACTTCCTACATTTCGGGGTTGTCAACCTAAATATCTATACTGTAATACAGGGTTGTTTCCGATCTCCGATAACGATTTGCCAAGTAGACTGTGACGTTGGAGTACGAGTCATCAGGACAGCAGGAGTGTGCGAGGTGATCAAACCAGTTAGTGTGCTGCTTCTGTTACACTCGCACGCGTGTTGCTCTCATAACGCCTAAGAAGATAGACCCGTTTTGCGAAGGATACTTTACTGCCTTTCCGACGCTAATTATAGTTATTCCGCGATTATTGAGGCTTGCAAAAACGTTATTTTATGGTGTCAAAGTGTGGAATTAGCTCAGTGCTTAATAAAAAGGGAAAGGGTCGCTTGGGATTAATTCCAAAAGGGAAGAAACGGGAAAATCCACGACCTGCTACTACCCGCACCCCAGATGTAATTAGAAAGGTCAAGGTCCTTATCTCTGGTGGTAACCCTGCCACACAAAGGGTGATTTCGAACAGATTGGGAATATCCCTTAAAACTCTAAACACCATAATAAACAAAGATTTAAACATTGAGAAGCGCCACAAAAGCAGGGTTCATAAATTGTTGCCACGTCACATTGCCGAATGCCGCACCAACAGCAGGAAACTATGAAAAGCACATGGCAGGAGAAAATGGAAATTTTTGGTCACACTTGATGAAGCATATGTTTATCTAGGGGCAATTTACTATAGAGAAAGGTGTGAAACAAATTTCAAATGTGGTATGCCGAATGCAGACAAAGTTTCTCCAATGGATTTATGGTCATCGCGGGATATTGCTACAATGAAAAACTGACCATTCGTAGAGTAGCTAAAAAGGCAAAATCAACTCCCAGTACTACCAGGAAGACGTTCTCACCCCAATTTACCCAACTGAAATCCCAGCTCTCTATGGTACAGACAAAAACCAAGTCTGGGTGCACCAAGACAAAGCCTCCAGTCACACTTCGGGTTCAATCCTGACATTCCTGGAGAAATGGAGCAGGAAACTGGAATACATGCTATTCCATTCAGCAACATCCCAGTGAAGTCTCCTGATGCATCACCGATGGAGTTTGTGCCTTTGGGCTCTTCAAACGGGCACTGGGAAACAGGCATCCTCGAACAATAGACGGTCTCTAGAAAGCATATAAAGAGGAGTGGGAACTTCTAGACGTGGCTGTGCTCGTAAGAGTATTCTGCAGCGGAAACTCCGATGCCGAACCATAGCTCGGGTGAAGAGCCATCAATTAGAGCATGCTCGATGGTGGAGACACGGCTATCCTTAAGGTAAAACTTAAAAATCATTTGTTATCAGAGATCAGAAACAACCCTCCGTATTACGTATTACAAATCGCGTGTGGTAAGTAAAGCCACTGCTTTCTATGTATACTACATAGAGGAACTTCGGTAATTTGGACCCCTGTTTTGAACTTGTCGTTTTTCTTCTTTTAATTAAGGGATTTGAATTTTGTTTAATTACAGTCATTATCATTAGTGTTGTAACTATGAAATAGCAGTTATTTTATTCAAATATGGAAACCATCTTCATAATTTATAAACATTTTACATTACAAGAAAGGTCCAATTTAACCTCCATATTCGGATAAAGTGGGCCGCAGAGTCCACCTTAGATTTTAGTATATTTTTAAGTTTATCTACTCTATGAATTTAGACAGGTACAGATTAATCTGAAAATATTTATGACTGATCATAATAAAAAGCGTTGATATTTATTTAATGTTTTAAAAAATATTGTTGATTATAACATTCACACGTCATTCAACTGCAGAGAACGACGGTCTTTGGGTTTAGTAAAATTACAAGGATATTAAATAAAGTTAATTAAGTGAATGGTTTTACAGATATCTTCTTCATTGATAAAACATACGTATTCGTATAAAGTGGACCCACGTCGTCGTGGACGGTCCATATTAATCGAATTCCTTTTTTATGTTTAATTATTTTATGCAGCCACCATGTCACATAATATCAAACAAAACCTGTCAGTATATTAAAACAACATTTACATAATGTAATATATTTAGGAGTTTTTTCAATATTTGTAATATTCAATAGCAGAAATTAAGAATGAATCCTTAGCTTGAGGAAGTTTTAAAATGGTAATTTTCATAAATATCATAAATAAACCCTTCTTCGCACAAATGATAAAGTAAACTGGCCTTGAACCCGTCAAAGATGAGAGGAAGAAGTTAAAAAAATATTTTCCGTTCGAGGGCAGCACCAATTAAAGAATATATTAACGGGTCCACTCAAACAGAAGGGTGCACATTACGCGAACATCCCTGTACAATGCATATATAAAAATATCCAACAAAAAGTTGTGTTAATACACATTATACAATACAAATCACTGCATTCTAAATGAACTGAACTTTATTTGTAACAATATAAAACAATAAATAAGTACCTGCCGCCATTTTGTCACTGTAGTTGGTCTCACGGCCTTCTGTAGTTTCAACTAAATAAACATTAACATTAGTCGATTGTTTATAATGAACGCAAGTATTTCCAATAAAGATCTTATTATTTTACTATTACTTATTATTTTGAAAACACCATCGCACAAAAAATAATGTACAGCGCACGTTTGTGTAGTGTTTTACAGAATCTCAGAAGTTAAAAACCGAGCGATAGTAATGGTTTTAAACATTTTTCTCGATTCTATAAAATTCACTTCCCAACCTCGCATCGTAATATTCAATTATTACCTGGATAATGTTTTTAGTTATTGTTACTGCACGTAAAACTTGCCGTAATTTAATCAGGGGCACATTGTCCTGTGGGTGATATTGCATGGAACTGTTAGAGCAATCAAGGTTAAAAACCCCAGCGTTAGAGGTAAATAAGCATGGTGCCCCTAGTACGTTAGAACCACTTTAAAATTTCCCATCACATCAGAATTCGAATCTGCGGCTTCCAGCTAGTAACATGTTTGATAGAGCCAGTAAAATTAGTTTGTTTTTAAAGAATGGCCATGTTAGGTTGGCTATTGTTTAACGTCTGGATAAATGGAAAATACACGACATTGCACTTGGATTAATTACAAATTATTTTGGTTATTTGATGGCGTGTAATTTTGCATCCTTTCATTTATGCAGGATTTAGGGGAGGGGTACGAGGGGCTTTGTTGATTACGTAATTAATCCCTGAACCTGAAATGAACAAACTCTAAAATCCATTTCCAAACAAAAACAACCGCCATTGTTTGTAATCCACGCAAGTGCAAACCCTGACACGTAACAAAAATATAAACATAAAGCAATATCACACCAAAATAGCCTATTGAATTGGATAATACTACTTTAAAACTACAAGGTGTCCCTAAACTTCAGCGTCAAAACTAAACTACTAAAATAACTTTTTATTTATTATTGATTTATTTATTTAGACTGATAAAGTCATGTGGCCTTCTCTTCGACTCACCATGACAAACATATGAAATTTAAGTAAAAAAAAAACAATAATATTACATCTCTCTCATTCTGAGAATTTTCCTCATCACTCAGGGTTTTCTCCAACCAATCTTAGTAATTAATATGAATTAAAAAGTAACTAAATAAATATAAATGACTACGGACTTACAGACTAACAGTTTGTAACAAACAGTCATACATTCCCCTTAATTAAAGTTCTCCGCCGTTCTCTGTACTCTGTGTCTTCACCTGTTACACCAAATTCCCTCATTGAATTTTGAATGTTGTTCTTCCAGATTGTTCTTGGTCTTCCTTTTCTGTTCGTTCTTTCAATTTTCCATGCATAGACGGCCTTTGGTAGTCTTCTACCCTGCATTCTTCTTACGTGTCCATACCATTCTAGCCTCCTGTGTTCAATCTCATCCGTTATATTTCTTTCTGTGTTCATCCATTTTCTAATTTCTGTATTTATAATCTTTTCCAGTCGAGATTTTCTGTCGGTCTTGTCCAAAAATCCATTTCAACTGAAGTTATTCTGTTGACATGTTCAAACTTTCGATCCATATAGCATTATACTTTGTATTAATATTAAATACTAAACAATAAACTGAACAATAATAAAAATAATGTATAACAATACAATAAAATTAAAAACAAGTACAATTAATACTAATGAAAGAAATAAAGGAATAACAGCTCGAATCTACTATCTAATAAAACTAAATACATAGAAAGTAATAAACTGTATTGAATTAATCTATCGTTTTTATATATGTAAGAGACATTAGGTAAAAATTAGTAAATGTTAATATTATTTTATTGAATAAAAGAAAAACAAATTATTATTGATTGTAAAAAAAACTCAATATTTGTGAAATGTTTCTGTTAATAACTTTATTATCAGTTTGCTTTTAAAAGATGGCAAAGTTTGGCGGTCTCTGACATAGGGTGGAAGAGAATTCCATGTTCTAGCAAGAAAAACTGTAAAGCGGCCCCTACACGATCAATATTTACTTTAATATATTGCACAATATTTTGTACAATAGTATTACTTGGCCAATCCAGACGGTGCAATATTATTGCTCAATAAATTAGTTCCCGGGTGATACTTGTGCAGTCAACATGTAAAATAATAAGAAGACAGAATACAGAACTGAAATAGTATTGCGCAATATTGCCAACTGACGACGCAATGTTTACTAGATTGCACAATAAAAATATTTTTTTTGATTGACTCGATATATTGCGCAATCGTTCAATGTGATCTACAGACGCTGAATATCATTGTACAATGTCAATTATTGTGCAATATATTGACGTAAATATTGATCGTGTAGGGGCTGCTTAAATGATTTCGAGTAATAGGATGTGCGATGAGGAGGGATATAAAGGACAATGTGCTGATGGGATCGGGTATCTATTTTATGTGCATCAGAGAGTCTAGTGAAGCGGTGTGATAAATAATAAGGTAATGATTATCAACTTCCTGAGAAATTAGCTTAGTTTAAGCAGTTAATGAATTACATTTTTTTTCTATTTTCCATTTGCCTCGTTAATTCTTTAACTCTAAATACTTCTTCTTCTTCTTCTTCTTTACTTCACGGGCTAGGCAAATTGCCTGTTCCGCCTCACAGTTGTTCTGTCCATCTTTTCACTGGCCTTCCTACATTCCTTGAACCTCTTGGCTTGTAGTTGAATGCTGCTCTTGGCAATCTTGTTACATTCATTCTTTTCACGTGTATAAACCATTTCTCTCTATATTCTCTGATTTTCTCATCCAATGCATATATATTTAACTCTGTTCTTATATCTTCATTCCTTATCCGATCCAATCTTGTGCAGCCTTTTGTTCTTCTAAGGAAGTTCATTTCTGCGCTTTGTATTCTACTTTGCAGTTTTTTGGTCATTACCCAAGTTTCGCTCCCATAAAGTAATGCAGGAACTGCCAATGTTTTATAAAACTTCAATCTAGTATATCTTCTTGTTTTATTCTTTAATGTTTTATGTATAGTTCCGCATATAATTTGAAATTTCGACAGTTTCATATTTATGTCTCTTTCAGTTCTTCTGTTTATAGTAAAATTACAACCCAAATAATTGAAATGTGTTACTACTTCCAGAGGTTTGTTGTCTATTACGATTTTTGATCTTATATGATCGTTTCCCAAAAATGCCATTATTTTTGTTTTTTTCTTTTGATATTTTGAAATTATATTCTTGGCATAACTGATTTAATTGACGTAAAGAGTACTGCAAATTATTTTCATTTTCTTGAATAATAACCACATCGTCAGCATACGTTTAATATTTTAAAACGGTCCATTCTTATACCTACATTAACAATACTTTTCCAATTTTGGATGATGTCATTAATATATAGATTAAAAAGGGTAGGTGATAAACTACACCCTTATCTTACACCTCTATTTATTAAAATAGCTTCGGTCTTTGATGTGCCTATATTTACTCTAAATACATGAACACATATTTTACACATTCATTATATATATGTACAAGGGCTATTAGAATTATTTTATAATTGTGACTTAAATGTGTTACTTAATCATAGTATTAAGACTTGAAATTGTAAATTTATCTAACATTGTTGAATGCAAGACAAGGTCTTAAGGCCTTAATCTTGCCAGGCAAAATGAAGTAATAACAATAGTAATAATAATAATAATAATAATAATAATAATAATTATTATTATTATTATTATTATTATTATTATTATTATTATTATTATTGTATTCACGTAGACTTTCACGGCCGGAGTTGCTATGATGATCTTGAAGAAGATTTTCGGGCTGAGGATGCCAGACGCAGTCTCTGGCGAAACGTCGGGGAACTACAAGCCTCACGACCACGGCCTACAGCCCGAAAATCTTCTTCAAGATCATCATCATATTATTATTATTTTATTATTATTATTAATTATTGTTATTAAAAGTAATAAGAACAGTTAAGTTTCTAGATTCCGATGGGCAGAACATGTGACACAAATGGAGAATGAAAGAGGTGCATGGAAGCTTCTTGTAGAAAAACTAGAGGGAAAACGTCCAGTTGGTAGACTAATGATGAGGTGGGAGAATAACACCCATGATTTGAGGAAAGTAGATTATACAGGGCACGATTGGAAAACATTAGCTCAGGATAAGGATTCTGGAGAGCTTATGTCCTCGCGGCCATGAACCTAAGGATTGGATAGTGCCAGTGAGTTATTGTTATTATTATTATTATTATTATTATTATTATTATTATTATTATTAATGTTGTGACTATTCTAAGTCTGGTTTCAACTTGTAAATGTTCTAACAGAGAACAAATGACTGTTAGCGTCATGTTAGCCAACATCATAGTACTAATTTCCGTTATCAGATTGATTTTTTCCTTCTTCTTCTATTTCTTCTTCTTCACATGTTGATCGCAGTGGACTAATGGTTATGCTCCTTGTCTCTGGTCCCAAGGGTCGCGAGTTCAACCCTGGCCGAGGTCGATGGACTTTTTTAGGATGGAAAAATCCCAGGAGCAAGTTCTCCGGGAGGGACTTTAAGCCATGGGTCCCGAGTCTGAAAATATTCAGGCTCGTAAAAGGTCCTTAAGCCTGAGTATAAAGGCCTCTAAGAAAAATTTACCAAATTTTTCCGTCCTAGTACTACCTTGATTTCCTAGATGTCACTATGAGGCGGAACGCTGACTATAGGTCACTCAATGACACCTATCCGAAAGCAAGTGTAGCCAAGTATGGTTGAATTTCTCCCCTGTAGGCGGAGAACGCCTAAGTCTCGTTGAGATAAACAGGATCCTACAAGAAGATTTATTCACCCATTACTAAGTCTTTATACTAAATAATATTCTACACTCATTCAAGAAGGAAAAGTTATATAGTACCGTATACTCCTGGAGTTCGGGATTCCTGAGACATTAGTTATACTTTCTCGAATTTATCTAAATGGCACAAACAGTAGGATGCATGTGGGCAAACAGATTTCGGATACTTTTGAAATGCACATTGAGTTTGGGCAAGGAGATGCACTATCTCTTCTAATCTCAATGTTGTATTAGATCATTCCATCAGATATTTACAGGATGTAGAAGGTCTACAACTCAATGGTATAATAAGTCGTTAGTTTATGCTGAAAAATTAGAATTGTTATGCGATAGTGAGGGGATACTAAGGGTCAACACGCACACTCTATTGAGTAACACTAAGAAATTGTGGCTTGAAGTAAACATCAATAAAACTAAATATAATATGTTGACACATAGAAGTACATTATATAACGGAAATGGACAGTTAATGACAAATGAGGAAAATTTTGAAGAAATGGCTAATTTCAAATACCTGGGAACAATAATTAGGAATGAGATGCACGAAGATATTAAACATAGGCTCAATTCTGCAAATGCAAGCAATGATGCATTACAGGGACTCTTGTCGTCCGAACTTTTCTCAAAAAACGTTGAATTAAAAATATATAAAACCGTTCTCCCAGTTACGTTGTATGGATTCGAAACATGGACTCTTACATTAAGGGAGGAGAAAAGATTACCAGTAAGTGAGAATAAAGTTTTAGGAAACTTTTTGAACGAAAGATAGATGAACAGAGAGGTGAATGGAGAAGAATGGTTAACAGTACATTTTCTTTTTAGGAAACCAGATACAATGATAACAGTTAAGTCTCGTAGACTACGGTTGCCAGGACATGTGGCACGAAAGGAGAATTAAAAAGGAGCATGGAAGGAATACTGGAGGGAAAATGCTCAGCTGGTAGACCGAATGTGATTGGAGAATAACATTAACCATGATTTGAAGGAAGTCGATTATATAGGAGATGATTGGATAACATTAGTTCAGAATAGGGATGTGTGGAGAGCTTGTGTCCGCGCGGCCTTAAAGCTACGGGTTCGATAGTGCCATTGAGTTAGTTATTTATTCATTTTATTTCGTTGAGTGAGTAAATGAGCAAGTTTGGATGAGAAAATGGTCAATTTTTATTTACACCAGATTAGTTAAGAGTTTATTGGATAATCTGGTGTCCCATGATGTTAAGTTGCTATTTTGTTTTAACAAACGACTAATGTAGGCCTATATTTTCAATTGTAAACAGTGACTTTAGGTTTAAAATTACCTCAATTTCTCATTTAAAACATATTACAGATTTTTTTTTGTGGAAATAATCAACATATATATATATATGGTATGATAAGAAAAATACATGTCTGGACGGGATTCGAATCCGGATCTCTGAGTCTGTACCTGAGGTACAGGCTCAGAGATCCGGGTTCGAATCCCGTCCAGGCATTTATTTTTCTTATCATACCATATTAAGCTTGCATTGCTCAATGTTAAACATTTAATTATAACATCGATAAAGCGTCACTGCTATAAAGTAAAATAAATATTCTCTTTAATTTGCTTACTTGTTATAGTCAGCTACTAGATGGCAGTGAAGACCGAGTTCTCACGACATCTAGTAATAATGGAGAATATAATACATATATAAGAAAAATAAGTGTTTGAATTGGATTCGGCTGGTAGTGTAATGGATATCACGCTGAGGTACAGACTCAGAGATCCGGGTTCGAATCCCGTCCAGGCATTTATTTTTCTTATACCATATTAAGCTTGCATTGCTCAATGTTAAACATTTAATTATAACATATATATATATATATATATATATACACTGCAATTGTAATTTGTGTTTTTTTCGTCCTTCATTTGAATTTATGTAGGTCGAAATGTGGCATATAATCTCCTTGTTGTAATTAAATTATTATTATTATTATTATTATTATTATCATCATCATTATCATCATTATTATTATTATTAACAGCAATGATAAATGGAGTTTTATCGAGCAGACATATAACCAGAAAAAATAAGTTACAAATATATAATTCAATAGTGAGAAGTACTGTCACATATGGAGCTGAAGTTTGGAAATTCAACAAAAACTTATGTTGGTTGAAATGAATTTCTTGAGGAGATTGGCAAGATGTTCAATATTAGAAGAAATAAGAAATACTATCATACGAGAAAAAGTGAATATTAGATATTGAGTAGTAGATTATATAAGATACAAGCAATTAAATTGGTATGGACATGTACGGCTAACGCAAGAAGAAGGGTTACCCAGAAAAAACATTTGAATTGTGTCCACATGGAAGAAGGAGGAAAGGAAAGCCTCGAAACTCGTGGATGCAAGAAATAAGAACTGGAATGAGAATAAGAGGATTGGAGAACATGGAGTGGATGGATAGAGAGAAGTGGAGAAGAAAAATGAAACTTTAAACACAGAAAGATGTGTAACCATTGAACATCTGTATATAAATATTATTATGATTTATTTATTTATTTAGCAGGTTTCACAATGTTTCACATCATCTTCCTGCTTCCAGTTAATCTACAGTCATTCTCTTCCACGTCCTGTTCTTCCTCTACCAAGTGGCATCCATTCTGGTATTCTTATTGGGAATCTGTTTTTTGTCATTATTTTTAAATGACCATAGAATTTTAATAATAATAATAATAATAATAATAATAATAATAATAAAGTATTTGGGATCAATAATTCAAAAAGATAGATCATCTGAATTAGACATCGAAAAAAGAATAATAGAGACAAAGAAAGTTATTGGCACATTAAATTATATTTTATGGAGTCGGAATATAATCAAGAGGACTAAATTATTAATATATTACACACTTGTGAAGAGTATTTTATTATATGATGCGGAAACATGGACGTTGAAGCAAAAACACAGAAATAAATTATTAGTCAACAGAAATGGGCTTCTTAAGAATACTGTTGCAACGCGACTAACCCGTTAGGACAACGCTCCATTAATTAGCGGAGAAGTTTAAATTAACCTGAATGATTCGTAAAAAAGAGAGATAAACCGATGAATGAAATAGAACAAAATTTTAATAAGATCCTGAAAATACCAATAAATTATGAAAAATAAGTAGTTTATTTCGTAAGGGAATAAACAGGGAGTTTAAAAACAGACCTGTGGAAAACAGGTTATGTAAAGATACAAAACAATTCTGCGAAAACACAAAGATATTATTGACAAAGCAGTTCTAAGAACATTTCCACATATTAATAATAATAATAATAACAGCTTTATTTTTTTTAATATTATGAAATACAATACGAAATTAGCCCTAATTTGGGGGAATGTTTTGAAAGAAACATCATATAAAAACTGGCTCATTCGGATAACAATTTATCCCGACGGCAGCGACCCAAGTGTGAACGGAACATCTTTTGCACGACATGATTCTGGGTTTTGTTTTATGTGAGTAAGACTTGATATATTTTCAATAACTTCAGGAATATTTTCAATAGATTTAAAAAAAACTTGATAATATTGTAATAACATTTTAATAAACTTAAATAATTAACAATTGAAGACATATTAACTATGAAATCAAATTTGGATTCATATTCAGAAATTAATCTTGAACATTTAGCTTTAACAGTTTACAATTTCAAAAAGGAGCTTAATATCTTTTGTTCCAAGTGTTTATAGTATTGTTTTAAGTGTTATATTTTGTCTGTTGAGCTTTCTTCTGTATATTATGTTTTATGTTTTATATGATTTATATATGTTTTAAGGGTTTAATATCTTGTAAGATTGTAGTTTAAGTCTGAAATTTATAAGATTGTTTTATATTCTCCAGATATCATAAATAAATAAATGGTCATTTAATTTTACAGTTGTATAGAGAGCTCTTTAGCGTAAAATCAGTTTCTCCTTCTTGCATATAGTACAAACACATTCCCTCTTCAAATCAGATACCATTCATGGCATGATAATGGTACACTGCAAATGTCCTCAAGCTAACCGAATTCCGTATCCATAAGCCCTTTTCCTTACTTGAAGTCCCGACTTCAAGCATTAGAATCCGTCAAAATTCGTATATATTTCTCGCCACGCTACCATTTAATTAGTAAAGTCCTTTCGTAATAAAGAATAAGCTCCCAACGCATTACAAAGATCGACAAGAATATCAAAATTAGACAAAATTAAAAATAATGCAATAAGATAAATTATGAATGTAGAAAATAATATTGTACAAGAGATTGAAGAAATCTAACTAAGATAGTATAGATATATAATGAGAAGAAGGAACACATAAATAAACAAAGAAGTATTAAAATGGATACATCCTGGAAAAGGGAAACATGGTAGACCAAAGCTATCGTGAGTAAACGGAATTAAAGACAACATGAAAAACATAAATATGACAGAAGCAAACACGCAAGTTCGGGAAGTGTGGGAGGAAAAAATCGTATATTTTGGTTGAGGATACCTGTGTAAAACAGAAACAATCCTGTATAAAATAGTAATAATAATAATAATAATAATAATAATAATAATAATAATAATAATAATAATAATAATAATAATAATAATAAATAATAGGCCTAATAATTTATTACTATTAATATTAAATATTGATTATGGGTTCAATTTGGAAGGGCAGTTAAAGCGATGAGTCTAGCGTTGTAGATTTGCAGCAAGTAAAAGAACCTGAAGGCTGAAATAAGATATCTAATCATTTTTTCGCCCTTTCACATCCAAATTTAAATTACGAAGATAATGACTTCCAGTTGCGTCATTAAATAAAATACCAACTTTAATAACGTGGTACATATGCAGGAGGAAGTTGAAAACGCGACACTCCACTCCAGAGATCCGTAATGGAGCGTTGAGCATGCGCAAGGATGTAAGTTCAGGGCCTCAGATTTTACTGTCATTTGTTTCTTAATTAGTCTTGAGCTTGAATAGAGAGCGCTTCTAGTGGCCAAATTATGTCGACCTTTGTTAGTCTCTGTGCAGCTTGTGTATATACAGGTTCAAGGATATGTGCAGAAACCTACTATCTTACTTCTTTTCAAATTGAACATGACTAATTATTTATCGAATTCCGAAGGGATGTAACAATTGAGATTGTTCTCAAGAAAGTCTTCTTCTTCTTCTTATTATTCACTTCAACGTCTAGGCGATTTGTCTGTTCCAAATTCACAATGATTCCTTCCATCTCTTCCTAGTATTCCTACATCCCTTAAACCTTTTGGTTTATAATTATATGCTTTCTTGGGCAATCTTGTTTCTTCCATTCTCTGAACATGCTGTTCCCAGCCGACGCAGTGTTGTTGAATTCCATCATTTATTAAATATATTTCTAATTCAGTTCTTATTTTTTCATGTCTTATGTGGTCTTATTTTGTGCATCCTTTGGTCCTTCTTAGAAATATAATTTTTGCACTTTGTATTCTACTCGAACTCCTCTTATTTGTTACTTAGGACTTACTACCATATAGAAGTACTGCTACCGCCATTTTTCCCTAAAGAACGTATTTGTAAAAATTACACTTCTTTATCGATCTTACTAAGAAGGGAACTGTCATCAAGTCCATGCCGAAACATACCTTGAAATTTATTCCAGAGAAGTGTTGTGATGTACAAAGCTAGTTTCCAAAAAAATATCTGCCATTTTTAACTGCAAGACACTAAAATCCAGTGCCAAATCTCTCTAAACAAGTAATAGAACTCCTGTATGTGCAGACAAGATAACTTTGACTACCTACCGTCCGCTCAGCGTCCCGACTCACTTCACTCCGCTCTTAACTGATGCAGGGATGTACATCTTCTCCGTACAGTGGGTTGCCATTGCTGGATTCTGACTTAGTTTTCTGTGCCTTTCAGTTAAAAACATTAGATGATTTTTGGACACGGCCTTGGTACATCACAACGCTTCTTTGGAAGAAATTTCAATGAAGGTGTTGGCATGCAATGGTTGACAGTTTCCTTGTCAATAAGCACCGAAAATTACCATGACATTATATGTCATCATCATCATCCAGTATCATGGCAGCTGCCGCCGTCTTCCGGAAATCAAACGGCATTCCTCTCTGCCCATCCATTGATCTTCCTCCAATCCTCTGATATTCATAGCCGCATATACCTGTTCTATCCAAGTTTTCTTCGGTCTTCCTCTCTTCCTTCTTACCATTGGGATCCATTCCATAACAATTTTAGGCAATCTTTTCTCTGGCATTCTTTTGACATGGCCATACCACTGTAATATTTTCTTTTCTATAATGTCTATGATGTCCGGCTCCTCTTGTACACCCATAATTTCCCTTATTTCTTTATTTCGTATTTCATCCGTTCTAGATTTTCCAGCTGATCTTCTTAAAACATCAATTTCTGAACTTAAAATTATTTTCATTTCACTGGTAGGAATTTGCCAAACTTCAGCACCATATGTTAAAATGCTTTGGATTATGGTTTGATATATTTGTAATTTTCTATTTTTTGTAATGTCCTTGCTCCACCAGACAATATAGTATGTAGGGTGGAAATCATATAAGGTAGCAGATTTTAAGTATGTATTTCTAGTGGTGAATATAATCAAAAACTCTTATACATTTTAGGGGTACATTTCGTACATAAACGCATTAATACATTACTTTATAATGATGGCGAGTATCTGTCTGAGTTTGAAACAGTACATAGGAGACGTGAAATGGGAACTTTTTCCTTTAGTATATTTCAATAAAAGACATAATATACTCCGAAAAGTTACCAATTTTCCCTTGGGTAATATCAATAATGATGCTTAATTCAATTGTTTCAATTTAATCTCTGCTAAAAGACCATAGAATGAATAAATACCGAAGGAAAAATTTGTTCTAGTTCACGTCTCCTGTGTAATGTATGAAAACTCGTACAACGATTTTTAAAAATCATTATTAACCACGTTGAGTTTGTTAATTGTTTAAAAAACAATACAAATTCTAAGCCTGCCTGTGAGGGCAATCTTCCTCTACAAATTAAAAATTGTTTAAAGTAATCAGCTAGGGTTTTTTGGAACTAATTCAATTTTCAAAGCTTTGAAAACTATGAAACTATTTACGAAAGGCCTAGCTGATTATTTTAAACGATTTTTAATTTGTTGAGGACGACTGCCATTCGAATGTACATTTTTTTGTCGTTTTAAATATTCAGACCATTGATCCCTATTAGGTTCGTCTTCCGGGCATAAAGCCTACAGTTATACATTCAGACCATTATTTGCGTCATTGTAAAGTATAGCATCTCGCGCCGAAGCCGAGTGGTTAAGACAAGATGCATTGGCGCAGAGCTACGGGACTTGCGCTGTTCGAGTCCCCATAGGGGAAGAAATATTCTCACGGAATTTCGGCCAGTATGGGACCCGTGCCCATCCAGCATCATGAAACATTTGGGTAGGTACTCCAGGTTGACAAGACCAACTATAACGGCTGGGGGCCCGATATGCTGACCACATGTCACCCTTATACTGGCTTATGATCGTTTACCAATGCGATTAACACATGTGGACGTTAGGCGAGCAGCCGACTGTTAGGCCAAGGGCCTTCTAGGCCTGTCGCGCTTGGAGTAAAGTATAGCACCGGTAAATTTTTATACGAATTCCTTCTTCTGAGAAAACTGCGCTTTTGCGCCCCAAAATGTGTAACATATATTAATTATGTGTACCACAAGGAATTCATATTCGAAATCTGGTCACTTATATTACTTCCACTATATATATATATATATATATATATATATATATATATAAAATTAAAGTTTGACAATTGACAATGAAAGCCAAATATGAAAAGAAAACTCGTCGCGCCTGAAGCAGGATACGAACCCAGGACGTCTAACTCTATACATTAGCGCGATACCGACTTCGCTATCTTTGCATCTCATTAATCATTATACAGGATGTAACTAAATTCCCATTACAAACTTTGAACACGTGTAGTGGAGACTAAAACGGCTACGTTTAGCATAGGAACTCATGCCCGGAAACGTACTGTTGTCCCGTTACACACAAAACACTACAACACACGTTCAATTCTGCACGTTCTACCGACTTGACCTCGCTAGACTACTACCTGTGGGGTCATATTAAATCCTTGATTTACGAGACCCCTGTGGTAACCGAGGAACACCTACTGGAGCGGTTATGGTTGCGGCAGGTATTGCAGGACCAGGGATTGGTAATTGTATGTAGCTACTAGAATATGGTACGGAGGTACCGTATCCGTGTCGACGTCGGTTATCGTCAAATTGAGCCCTTCTTGTAAGTGAACTCAGACGACAAACAGGGAGAGCAACATGTGTTGTGATATTTTGCGTGTAGCGGGAAAACAGTTCGTTTCCGGACATGAGTTCCTATGTTAAACGTAACTGCCTTGGTCCCCACTACACGTCCTAAAAGTCTGTAATGGGAATTTAGTTACACTCTGTATATCTTCGCTTTAAAAACTACTTTTTATCCCCCATTACAACTGTCTCCCCTTATTTAACGCCGTTAAATAAATAAATAATAATAATAATAATCATCATAATAATAATAACAATAATATTTTTTAGTTAGGGATATTCCACAATGCAGTGTTTCTCCTTCAACCCAAAGTGATTTGTCGCCAGAGATTCCTGTCTAGAGCATCTTCTTCCCTCATATCTTTAGCTTCCATACTTCTCCTCACTCTATCCATCCAACGTTCTCTAGGTCAGCCTCTTCCACTTCTTCCATTAGCTTTCCAATTAAGGATCTTCTTTGGTGTTCTCTCTTCTTCCATTCTTATGAGTAATAATAATAATAATAATAATAATAATAATAATAATAATAATAATAATAATAATAGTAATAATAATAATAATAATTTTATTTATTTATATAGACTTACAGTTTTTCAATGTTTACACATCTTTCTGTGCGTAAAGTTTCGTTTTCCTTCTCCACTCGTCTCTATTCATCAACTCCATGTCCTCCAGTCCTCTTGTTCTCATTCCAGTTCTCATTTCTTGCATCCACGAGTTTCGAGGTCTTCCCTTCCTTCTTCTTCCAGGTGGACACCATTCGTCGTATGTGCCCATACCAATTTAATTGCTTGTATCTTATGTAATCTACTATTGAATATATAATATTCATTTTTCTTGTATGACAGCATGTTTTTTTCTTCTAATTTTGAATATCTTGCTGCTCTCTTCAAGACATAAGTTTTGTTGAATTTGTAAAATTCAACTCCATATGTGACAGTACTTCTCACTATTGAATTATATATTTGCAACTTATTTTTTTCTGGTTAAATATCTGTCCCATAAGACTCCATTCATCATTGATGTTGTTTCTCTACCTCCATTTATTCTGTTCTGAATATCAATTTCTTGTTTATCCTCTTTATCTATTTTTACTCCCAGGTACTCTAATTCTTCACATCCTCTATTATAATGCTTTCTTCTTCTTCTTCTTCTTCTTCTCCTCCTCCTTCTTCCTCTAGGCATGAAAGCTGGTAGCTTGTTGCGTGTTCATTCACTAAATAATAATAATAATAATAATAATAATAATAATAATAATAATAATAATAATATGAATAATAATAATAATAATAATAATAATATATAATAATAATAATAATAATAATAATAGCAGCAAATGCACATATGCCAACATTTTTGACATCTGTGGTTCATATGAGAATGAAAATGTGATTCTAAAGATAGGGGAATGTTAGGAAAATGGTATGTTTACATCGCTTCGCTGGTATCAAAGGCGAATTTTGCGCGAGTAGTTAGGATTGTTTCTAACCCTGCAGCTATGGTACATCTGCCAAAATGTTCCGTTTGATGTGGCAAAAGACCTCGTTTCGTATTGAACGTGATGACGGATACGTCCTCCTCTATGTTGAACTGTAACCGCATTCTGTCTCTTCTCTTTGTGTCAAAGCTACGACTTCAAGAAGCTCCTACATGATCCCAGGCTTCTATCTGCGTCTGCGCTAAATTACCATACTTCATCCTTCTCACTGTTACAAATTTACACTTGTTTTTAATCAAATAAAATCATCTCGATTTCACAAAGTTCGGTCTACATATGAAACATATATGTCTTAGTATTGCACAATGATTTGTACACTTGTAGCAGCAAAAAATGATATATATTTATTATTATTATTATTATTATTATTATTATTATTATTATTATTATTATTATCATTAACATTATTATTATCATTATTGTTATTTATTATTATTATTATTATTATTATTATTATTATTATTATTATTATTATTATTATTATTATTATTATTATTATTATTATTATTATTATTATTATGGAATTACATGATAAAATACACAGCACAGAAATTAGGGACAAATGTCATATTCAAGACATAACCAAATATATTATAGATAGACGAAAATATTGGAAGGGTCATTTTTTTATTTAGAGCCCCCCACCACCACCCGTGTTACCTCGGGCATAATGCCCTTATCCCCGGGTCTGATCTATGTCCCTAACTACTATTTAATCTTTATTAAATAAATAAGCATAATACATACAGATTTCGGGTATGTGAAGTGTAGATGTTACATAAAGTAAAACGTGTTGGGTGTCTGTGTTTAGTGATACATAAAATAAATATACGCAATACTTAAAGTAATGATAATTGTTTTGTTGATACGTGATATGAGAGTAATTGTGTTTTGTTGTGTTTGTGTTAGTGTATTGGAAGGGTCATAGAAAGAATGAAAGGTAACCGACTTGCAAAAAGAGCTAAAGAGGATAAACCAATGGACGGAATAACAAGAGGAAGACCAGCCAAGAGATGGATAGACAGTGAATGCACATCCAATACGACTTCCTCCGAGGAGTGATTTTTTAAATAAACAGGATGAAAACCCTATAAGTTATGATTAAGAAGAAGAAGAATTATATGGGATCTGGAGCAGAAACCTAAGATTTAATATTAGAAGATTAATATTAGAGGATGTGAAGAACTTGAGTATTTGGGGGTAACGTAGATAAAGAGGATAGGCAACAAAGTGATAATTAAGAATAGAATGAATAAAGGTAGAGCAGTAATATCAATGATAAATGGTGTCCTATGGAACAGACACATAACCAGGAAAAATAAATTATAAATATATAATTCAATAGTGAGAATCACTGTCACACGTGAAGCTAAAGTATGGAAATTCAACAAAAACTTACGTCGATGGAAATTGATTTCTTGACTCCTCAAGATATTACAAATGGGAAAAAATAAGAAATAAAGTCATGCGAGAAAAAGATGATAATTAAATATTCAATGGTAAAGTACAGGGTGGACCGCTCGAATGGACCTAATTTCAATTGCTTGTTACTGGCAAACGGTTGACGATAGAAACTTAAAACAACGTTCATATTACAGAAAAACTCACCAAGTTTTGATATCCAGATCACCACATCTCTATATGAGCCCCAGCAGTCACTGTGATGATATCAAAGCGATGAACAATTTCTTGCCAAGTACGTTGGAGTATGTCTTCTGGAATGTTCTCAATAGCCTCTATGATGCGCTCACGAAGATCACGAAGGTCTTTGACTGGGGTGGTGTAAACTTTATCTTTGACATAGCCCCAGAGAAAGAAATCCAGTGGTGTTAAATCGGGAGATCTCGGGGGCCACGCGATTGGTCCTCCCCTACCAATCCAACGGCCAGGGAAAATGTTGTCCAAAGTCGTACGAACTTCATTGGACCAGTGGGGAGGAGCACCATCTTGCTGGAAAACGATGTTAGGCTGCAGTTGTTCAATTTGTGGAAAGAAGAACTGCTCCAGCATGTCAAGATATGTGGTACCACGAACAGTTTTCTCGGCGAAGAAAAACGGTCCAATGACCTTATTATGTGACAAACTGCACCAAACATTCATCTTCGGACTATCACGAACATGCTCTTGAATAGCGTGAGGATTCTCCGATCCCCAGATCCGCACATTATGCCGGTTTACCTTGCCTGACAAATGGAAAGTGGCTTCGTCCGAGAAGAAAATCTTGGTCATGAAGTCAGGATCAGCGCCGAGACGGTCCAGCATCGTATTGGCGAATTCCACTCGTTTCGGCATGTCATTCGGCTCCAGACGTTGCACTAACTGCACTTTATATGCGTGCAGTTTGAGGCGTTTGTGGACAATCCGTTGTAATGTCGATTTTGGTATTTGAAGTTCCCGCGAAGCTCTTCTTAATGACTTCCGGGGGCTTCGCTCAAATGCGGCTTGAACATTTGCTACCATTTCATCGGATGCTCTGCGACCACCACCATGCTTCTTCAACACAGATCCTGTAGCTAATAATGTATCACGCCACTTCTTTATGCTTCTAGCAGTTGGAGCATCACGGTTAAACACACGCCGGAACTCCCTTTGAACTCTAATGATTGATTTAAACTCCGCATACCACAAAACAGCTTGCGCTTTCATCTGCCGAGTCGCCATTTTCACAAACAATTAAATCTAAGAACGAGAAACGTATCTTTGTGCCATCTACCGACAGGATTCGAAACTTGGTGAGTTTTTCTGTACTATGAACGTTGTTTTAAGTTTCTATCTTCAACCGTTTGCCAGTAACAAGCAATTGAAATTAGGTCCATTCGAGCGGTCCACCCTGTATATAAGATATAAGTAATTAAACTGGTGTGGGCATGTACGACAAATGCAAGAAGAAAGGTTACCCAGAAAAAAAAAACATTGCAATGGTATCCACATGAAAGAAGAAAGAAAGAATGTCCTTGGAACTCGTGGATACAAGAAGTAAAAACTGGAATGAGAACAAGAGAACTGGAGGACATGGAGTGGATGGATAGGGCGAGTGGAGAAGGAAAATAATTCTTTAGGCACAGAAAGATGTCTAAACATTGAACATCTGTATATAAATTATTTTATTATTATTATTATTATTATTATTGTTGGGCAATAGCCAGGAGATACTAAGAGCCAACACGCACACTCTATTGGGTAACACAAATAAATTGGGACTGGAAGTAAACATCAATACAAGTAGATATATGGTCACACAGAGAAATACAATATATGTCATGGAAATGGACAGTTAATTTTGGATGAGGGAAATTTTAAATAAATGGCTGAATTCAAATACCTAGGAATAATAATTACAAATATTAATGAGATTCAAAAAGAAATTAAACATAGGCTCAATTATGGAAATGCGTACTATTATCTTTCTTGACGTCGCAACTTCTTTCAAAAAACGTTAAACTGAAAATATATAAAACTGTTATATTATATGGTTGTGAAACATGGACTCTTACTTAAAGGGAGGAGAAAAGATTAGGAGTGCTTCAGAAATAAGTACTTAGGAAAATGTTTGGAGAAAGACAGATGAACAGACAGGTGAATGGAGAAGACTATATAACAGCGAATTACATTATCTTTATATGAAACCAGATGTAGGAAGAGTTAAGTCTAGTAGACTGTGATGGGCAGGACATGTGGCACGAATGGCAATGAAGGAATTTAAGTTTCGTAGACTGCAATAGACAGGACATGTGGCACGAATTGGGAATGAAGGTGAGGCTTGAAGCTTCTTGTAGAAAATCCAGAGGAAAGACGCCAGTTGGTAAACGAAGAAGGTGGTGGAAGAAAAACATTAACCATGATTTGAGTGAAGTAGATTATACAGGAAATGCTAGGAAAGCATTAGCTGAGGATAAGGATGTGTGAAGAGCTTATGTCCGCGCGGCTATGAACCTATGTGTTCGAGAGTGCCAGTGAGTTAGTTAGTTGTATTATTTTAATAAATATTGGCAGTACTATGGTGTTTTTGGTGTACCTGAGAACGTAGGTCTACATCTTCTTCTTCTTTACTTCACAGACTAGACAAACTGCCTGTTCAGCCTCACAGTTGTTCTGTCCATCTTTTCACTGCCCTTGAACCTCTTGGTTTGTAGTTAAATGCTACTGTTAGTAACCTTGTTACATTCATTGTTTCTACATGTATTAACTATTTATTCAATATTGTTTGATTTATTGTTCAGTGGATATACTGTATATTTAACTCTGTTATATCTTCATTCTTTATCTTATTAAATCTTGTGCAGCTTTTACTCTTCTAAGGAACATACGTATAGTTCAGTTCTGTTTTATGTAGCCGCTTTGATGGTCGGTTGATGTTGTAAGGTGCGGTAAGAGGGGAGGGCGAGTTGCAGGTACTGACAGTAACTACACTCAGTTTTAAAAACATAGTAGTTACTACATGTTGAATTTTTGTATCTACTAGTTCTATTATTGAACACTTAGATTTTCTCGTATATTTGGAGTGTTCATTATAGAACAGTGTTGTTTTTATAACAATTTATGTAGTTATTATTATTGTTGTTACTATTATTAATCGGCCGCGGTGGACTAGTGGTTATGTTCCTTGCCTCTGGTCCCGAGGGTCGCGGGTTCAAACCCGG
The DNA here is from genome assembly GCA_030220185.1 of Diploptera punctata. NCBI lineage: Eukaryota > Metazoa > Arthropoda > Insecta > Blattodea > Blaberidae > Diploptera > Diploptera punctata. The sequence goes on from JASPKZ010004560.1 coordinate 438,858, forward strand.
CCGGGGACGGTGGATTTTTTAGGATGGAAAAATCCAAGGAGCAAGTCCTCCGGGAGGGACTTTAAGCCGTGGGTCCCGAGTCTGAAGATTTTCAGGCTCGTAAAAAATCCTTAAGCCTGAATGAAAAGGCATCTAAGCAAAATTTACCGAATTTCTCCGTCCTAGTCCTACCTTGGTTTCGTAGATGCCAGTATGAGGCAGAACGCTGACCACGAACCACTCAAACGACATCTATACGAAAACAAGTGTAACTAAACTAGTATGGTCCAAATTCTTCCCTTTAGGGGGAGAGCGCCTAAATATCTGTTAAGGGAAACATGGGCTTACAAGATACAAGAAAAGTATTATCATGATTATGATCATTATCATGATTGTCATCATTATCATCATTGCCATCACCATTGTCATCATTATCACCATTATCATCATTGTCATTATTATTATGAGTTATTATTATTATTATTATTATTATTATTATTATTATTATTATTAAAGTGCGTGACCACTACTTCTCTCCCCCACTCGGCAATGTTCCCTTCTGCCTTAGGATTCACCATGACGGCTGCAGTTACCACAATTTATTGGACTAGACATACAAATCTATTTGTAAACAATTTCCTAGACAGGTGCTCAGAATCGGAACTGTAGTGATGGATTGAATGGAATAAAGATTTTTAAGTAGCCTAACCTGTATGCTGTAAGTGTTGATTATCTCGCTGTTGCACAAACAGTGACATCCCTCGCTAACAGTAAATTAGTTAATTTACAAGCTTATTAATTGGCGGTTACGGAAACGCAGTCGCTTCGCTGTTTCCTCTTTAATAAGGCAGAGGAGAGGAGCGAGCAATTCCACTAACAAGAAAACTAAATTCGAAGTCTCCTTGTTCGAACCTGATTTGTTAATCTCACTAGAGTAATACAATTTTATCACTTGAGCATGCGCATTCTCATCTTATTGTATAAAATTGGATTAGATTCAAATGTGGAGTGTATCTATTCTACACCCACACACAAACAATAACATGCATTAGTGGATTCTCCGTTCTCCTGCAGAATTCTCACTCACACAAAACAATAGCGAAATCTTGTTTCTAGCAAGCTATTCAATTCTCGACATTGAACTTAAATATTCAACCAATATCAGAAATATAATAAGATCCTGTATACATTTATCGTTAAGTTTTAAGGTTCGTTGAAAATTGATTAATTATCCCCGTAGCATGAAGTGGTAGAATATCGATCACTTTAGCTATTAGTCGAATAACCGTGATATTATTCGTGATTAAAAAAAAACTTAGAATTGTTTACCGTTCTATTACTTATAAAAATAAGATGAAAACACCTACTGATCATGTGTGTAGGAATTTAAAGGATCCATATCCCCCGCGAATAAGGAATTTTTGCTGTATTTACAGTTTTACGTACACCTAAGTATTACTTAGGTAAAACTGTAAATACAGCCAAAACTTCTTATTCGCGGGGGATATGTTCCCCAAAAATGCCGCGAATATGGAATGGTAATTTGTATGGTTTTATAGGGGATACGTTCCAAGTTTACAGAATAAAATAAAATAAAACTTATAAGTAATCATAAGTAATGCCTCGAGTGATTTCCAAATTATCGATAAATTCACGACTCACGAAGTGAGTGAATTTATCAAGAGAATTTGGAAATCAAGAGTGGCATTTGTTAGGACTATTTAACGAATAAAATTAAGCTGTTTACTCACAAATCGTTATTTAACTATAGTTATTTTAAAATATTTATATATTTAATGTAAACGGCGATGTTTGAAAACAAATCAGAAATGTGAGGTTATGTTCATTCACTGCTGCTTGATCGTATTATTTATTGCCAAATAAGATCACAATATTTTAAGAGTGCACCCAAGTGGAGAAATAATGAAACACATCAAACTATATAACATAATCAACATTACGGGTTTTTCATTTATTTTTTTTAGTATACAACTCGGTAAAATCAAGGAATTCATTATTTGCTATATTCAATGTATTTGTTGGAGAAAAATAATGCTTTGACCTGTTCAGAACATTAAAAAGGAGGAGCTTTCTTTATCACAAAAAGCAGGAGCTGATAAAGAGAAATCGATAAAGAGCGAGGTGAAACACGACTGTCGTTGGTTTAAAACAACATTCATTGAAACGTGATTGGTCATTGACTAGCATTTGTGGCATGAGTTAAATAGTCATAAGTGATGCCAGGAGTGATTTCCAAATTATCGATAAATTCACGACTCCGAAGTGAGTATTTTTGGCGTTTAATTGGCTTACGCTGCCTAAACCATAACAAATACACAAAATTAATGTACACAGAATTGAATATCTCCTCAAAACATTCTATTATTGACAAAAACTTAAATTGGAATACAAAAATAAACCATACATGCAAAACAGTCTTCTCAATAATACATTCATTAAATCGTGTACGAAATTGTTTGCCATTCGCCCTTAGGAAAATGTTAGTAGAAACACTTGCAATGCCCCATTTTGATTATTGTGACACTCTTTTTACAGACTTAAATATTATTTCCACTCAAAGACTTCAACGTGTTCATAATTCTTGCGCACATTTTATTTGTGGTATTCGCAAATTTGACCATGTTACACCGTCCCTGGAACAATTATCGTGGTTTCGTCTAAGAGATCGTAGAACTGTCCATTCCCTATCCCTTCTCTATAAAATACTTCACACATCATCGCCTAATTATTTATCACGCCGCTTCATCAGACTATCCGACACACATAATCTTGACACTCGATCCCATCAGCACATTGTCCTTTATATCCCGCCTCATCACACTGTATATTATTCATTATCTTTTACGGTGTCACTTACCAAAACATGGAACTCTCTTCCGCCCTATGTCAGAGACTGTCAAACTATAACATCCTTCAAAAACAAACTAAAGAATTATTTAATAACAAACTAACTTATACACCTCACTGATAGTATTCTTTTAGCAATATTAATATATTTAATTATTTATGTAAATAATATTAAGAATAACAAATATTTTTATTTGTTTTGTTTTAAATATTGTATAATCGTAAAATTAGTTTTCTATATCTCATTATTTCCCTGTTTTTTATATACACTAGACAGGGACAATTTAATATGTCTTGCTTGTATACATTTTATTATTAGTTTTAGTCTTAATTTTAACTAATATTAACTGGTTGTATTATAGATCGTAATATGTATATTAGATATTATCTTTTGATCAAATTTTTACTTAGTGTTTAATATTAGAGTTAATTAAGATTGTTATATTCTTATGTAATATAAGCCCTATGTTTGTCCTGGTGAGTGGAAGAGAAGGCCACATGGCCTTAACTCCACCAGGCTAAATAAATCTAAAATCTAAATCTACAAAAAAAGTCCGCGACAGCATATGTTTATGTTTTACAGATAACTCATTATAGCCATTTTTGTTTATCGTTGATGCCAAGAAGATCGAGATAAGTAGATTCCCGGGCAAACGTGCGCAGCCGTACCGTTTATCCGATTGTGATGGGAATTTTTGAAAAAAATCACGATTTTCCCGGGAACGTTATAGGGTATAAGAGAGTTTTAATGCTCAAGCTTTCACCCTAAAAAAATCACCTTTTGTAGTTAAAAATGTAAAAAAAAAGTTTCTAATTTTGTCTTTCAGCTCATTTCTGCCAAGAACGTCATGACAGGTACATTCCCTGGGAACGCCGGGTAATCAGCACGGGGTATCAAAAAATAATTATGACATGGCATTACTTATAATGATTGTTTGAATATTAAATTTTGGAAGATGGAATTTTATTTACTATTTGGATTGTATGAAAGGTAGTTTTTAAATATAATTAATTAGTTTATTGGTTGTTTTAGCTGCAATAACGAAGAGAGCAAATTTATAATTATTCTTCCATTTACTTACTGAACTTAACATAAAAACACAATTTTCGTCTTTCAGCTAATTTATGCCAGGAAGATCGGGATAAGTAGATTCTTGGGCATCGCCGTGTAATCAGCACGTGGTATCTAAAATTAATAACGATATAAATTTATAGGCCTATATTTTTTCCTATTAATTATTCATCTAAACGCAAAAGCACATTATTATTTATTTAGGCGCAGCAGCGCACGCCTGGTATTACCTAGTAATAAGATAAAATGTAATATATAAAAATGCAGGTTTGTTCGTATTTCATGCGCTGCCATACTGTTCATCCGATTGTGATGGGGCTTTTTGCAAATTATCAGGAGATTCCCGGGATGGATATAGGCTATAAGAGAGTTGTGTTACTCAACTATTACTCCCTTAAAAATCACCCTTTGTAAAAGTCGCTTTTGGACGCTTCAATGGCTTACGTTACCTAAACCATAACAAATACGCAGAATTGAATACATGAAAAAAAAAACTACAAAATGTCGGGACAGCATATGTTTAGCTTTTACGAATAACTCATAATAACCATTTTAGTCTTTGCTAAGAAGATAGGGATGCTGTAAATAGATTCCTGTGTAAGAGTACCAGCGCACGGCGGGTAATTCTTTTATGGATAACTGGCAATAACGAATATTGTCTTTCAGCTCATTTATGCCAAGAAGATCGGGATAAGTAGATTACCGGGCAACGACGGATAATCAGCTCGGGGTATCTAAAAATAATTATGATATACATTTTTCCTTTTACTTATTCTACTAAACATAAGAACACATTAATTTTCATTTCTTTAGGCGTAGCAGCGCAGTGTTAGCTGAGGTTTTTGTTTCACGTGTCGAATATTTATAATTTAAATACCTTATTTATTGAAAAATAACATTTCTTAGCATTCTTGTACTTTTATTTGTCTTCCTGGATATTATTATGTTTATATAGTCCCTTCAAACAGGAGTTCATAAAATTAATCAGTTATTGAAGTAATGACAGTTTTACTGTTTGGGACTTGCTGATGTAAGTGTCAATTCTAACAAATCCAGCACACTCTCATTCAATTATGTACATATTAGGGGGAGATGATGATCCTAACCTTAAATTGGCCAAACAATAATTTACCCTGCCACTTATTTAAATGTTTCGGACCGCAAAAACAAGATCATATAAAACTCTAAGTTATTATTGTACATTATTATGTAATTATAGTCCACCGCTGTGGTCTCGGGGTAGTGTGCTGCCTTGTCACGCAGCGGGCTCGGGTTCGATCCGCGGACGGGACAGTTTTTCTGGGTGAGGTTTTTTATCGGGGGTTTTCCTCACCTGTAAGACAAATATCAGGAAAACTTTAAGGCCCAAACGGTCCCCGATATCATATGGCCATCATGACCCTTATCATCATCCTTCACCGATGTGGAAAGTAACGGGAAGCTACCACATCTACAATTCCCTAGTAAAGCTGCAAGCATAGCATGAAAGTGCTATGATTGCAGTGAAGGACCTGCCCTCGGGCAGAATTACTATGAATGGATTATGTCATTTGATGCAAATGTAAGTAATTTTTACTCATTTGTTTTTCTATTGTTCTATAAATATATACACACACAAACGAATGTATGTCTGTTTGTCCTTCATAGGCTTCTAAACCGTTCAACCGACTTTCGTAAACATTTGTATATACAGGGTTTCAGATGCGGCGAGTGTTTAGCCGTTATCTATTATGTTCTAAAATCATTAATTGTAGGAGTTACCCTCAAACGAATGTTTAAAAATAGCTCTAGCAATCATAATTTTCGACGTTCCACTACAAAACTCGGAATATCCTATTAGAAGAAACCGAAGTACAGTATGTATTAACAAAAAATCAGCGAATTCTGATCATTAGAAGTAAGGTTTACCTAAAATTTGAAATTAAAAATTTACTATAGACACCGCCAAGTTTGGTTCTTCGCAGTGAATACCATATAATTAATTAACCCTCTAGATTTAATTTATTTTGACGTAGCAGCGCAGCGGGTATTAGCTAGTAATAATAATAATAATAATAATAATAATAATAAGAAGAAGAAGAAGAATAGCTTTATTTTACCTGGCAGAGTTAAGGCCTTAAGGCCTTGTCTATCACTTAACCAGATTTAAAAAATACAAAAATGTTTCTTGTATCTAGTTACAATAAAAATAAATATTACATAGTATGTCTACAATATAATCATCAGCCTCACGGTATAGGCCACCTGGCCTGTTCTGGTTATTCATTCCATGGGATCCCTTGCTACTGCCTCTACCATTCTATCAAGACGTGAATCAATTTGTTCTGGGAGTTTTAACTTTATTTAGAAGAGGTGTAACTTGTAATTCTTTACGTGAAAGGGATGTAGGTAGAATTTATATCGCCTCGGATTTGATAGTCACAATGAGTTAGTTAGTTTTCTTGTGTGGAGATACAGAGTTAATGGTGTTCGCTTTTTGAAGGTTGACGAATAATTGAAACTGTGGCGTTAAGAGGTATTGTGATGTATGCGTTGCTCTGACACAGTATTGACGTATATAACTCGAGAACTTAATGAAGTTGGAACACCTGTTCGTGTCAGCAGTTTCTCTCTCTCTCTCAGGTGCGCTCCAACTTTGTATTGTTGAGAACTTTATCATCCAGCTCGGTTTTACCAACGTTTAACAAGTAGGTTACCATACATAATAATAATAATAATAATAATAATAATAATAATAATAATAATAATAGTAATAATAATGCTTTATTTTTCATCATCATCCATCATATATCATCGGGGAACGTAACCCCGCCTTCCAGGCGCCCCAACCTCAGAAATAGGTTACAATTACGCCAGTGCCAGGAGAGAACGCCAGAAATGTCTGTGGACAAAAATTGGGGCATTAAAAAATATAAATAAATATGCTTTATTTTAGCTGGCAGAGTTAAGGCCATAAGGCCTTCTCTTCCACTCAACTAGCGAATAGTAGAATTATACAAAAATGACATACATATTACAATTTTAAGATATTATTAAAATACAGACTAAACAAAATACAATCTTGATGTGATCTAATACTAGCTAATACTAACAAAGACATAGAATATAATAATTGATTATTTATAGAATGTTGTATATAGTTGTTATGCAGTTAATATTTCCATTGTGCCGACATTAAGGTATTAGTTAATTTGTATTTAAATAATGATAGCGATTGACAGTCCCTGACATGACTGGGAAGTGAGTTCCATGCTCTAGTCATAGATATTGTGTAAGATTCAGAGTATAGACATGTACTGTACTGTGGTATATGACATGAATAGAAAAATAAATGCTTCAACTCGAGATGTCTAACTCTGAACGTTAGTGCTCTACCAACTGAGCTACTTAGGAATCTTAGCACAAAGATTATTTTTCTTATATATATATATAATGGCTTTATTTTTTAATAATAATAATAATAGCTTTATTTTACCTGGCAGAGTTAAGGCCTTAAGGCCTTGTCTACCACTCAACCAGGTTTAACAAAATACAAAAGAAAAGTCTTAAATCTAACTTACAATATATATATATATATATATATATATATATATATATATATATATAAACGATTACAAGTTATGAATACAATACAATTAATATTTATAATGTATTATAATATATTTATATGATTATTAAACGTGTGTATATATATATATATATATATATATATATATATGGTATGATAAGAAAAATAAATTCCTGGACGGGATTCGAACCCGGATCTCTGAGTCTGTACCTCAGCGTGATATCCATTACACTACCAGGCGAATCCAATTCAAACACTTATTTTTCTTATATATGTATTATACTCTCCATTATTACTAGATGTCGCGAGAACAGTCTTCACTGCCATCTAGTAGCTGACTATATCAAGTAAGCAAATTAAAGAGAATATTTATTTTACTTTATAGCAGTGACGCTTTATCGATGTTATAATTAAATCTTTAACATTGAGCAATGCAAGCTTAATATGGTATGATAAGAAAAATAAATGCCTGGACGGGATTCGAACCCGGATCTCTGAGTCTGTACCTCAGCGTGATATCCATTACACTACCAGGCGAATCCAATTCAAACACTTATTTTTCTTATATATGTATTATACTCTCCATTATTACTAGATGTATATATATATATATATATATATGTTTAATAATCATGGTTGAACACCGTTGAGGTTAAAAGTATTTCGATTTTAAAAAATTGTACCTTATAAAACAGTCGTCCTCAACTTACGAAAACTTTTTTCTATACGTAACACTTTTTATTCTTCTTTTATATAAAAAAAAACTAGCTAATACCCGGCGTCCGCTGCTACGCCAGAGTAAATTAAACGTCTTCTATGTTTAGTTGAATAAATAATAAGAAAATGATTATATATTTATGTCGTAAGCGTAGTAGTTAAGGCACTGAGCTACAAGCCGGAGGGTCGAGGGTTCAAGTCCCGTTGGGGGTCAGGATTTTTAAACTGACACAAACCCTCTGGCGGCACTATGGCCCTGGGGTCGACTCAGCCTCTAACTGAAATGAGTACCAGGCGCTTGTTCTGGGGGTAAAGGCGGCCGTCACGCAGGGCTGACAACCCGGCTGACATAAAGTGCCGATTGTCTAGAAAAAGTGGGAGCCTTAACCTCCTACTACCCCAAGGGCCTCCGGGCCTGTTGTGGGATCACTTATTATTTTTAGATATCCCGTGCTGATTACCCGGCGTTTCCCGGGAATCTACTTGTCCCGATCTTCTTGGCATAAATGAGCTGAAAGACCGAAATGGATATTATCAGTAAGAGAATATCCGCTGTTCGCTGCTACGCTTGCCCGGGAATCTAGCCATCCTGATCTTCTTGGCATCAATGAGCTGAAAAATTTTCTTCTTCTTCTTCTACACCTAACGGGCTAGGCAAATTGCCTGTGTCGCCTCACTGTTATTCTGTCCATATTATCACTGGCCTTCCTATATTCCTTGAACCTCTTGGCTTGTAGTTAAATGCTGCTTTTGGTAATCTTGTTACATTCATTCTTTCTAGATGTCTGAACCACTTTTCTCTATATTCATTGATTTTACCAACAAAAATAAAATGGTTATTGTGAGTTATCCGTAAAAGATAGACATTTGCTGAATCGGACTTTTTTGTAGGTTTCTTTGAGCTCTACTGTTTTATAAGGTATAAATTTTTAAAATTGATATCTCAATTTATGAGAGGCAGCGCATCATCGGTCGAACTGCCATCTTGTGGCTACTATAGTATATATATATATATATATGGTATGATAAGAAAAATAAATGCCTGGACGGGATTCGAACCCGGATCTCTGAGTCTGTACCTCAGTGTGATTTCCATTACACCACCAGGCGAATCCAATTCAAGCATTCATTTTTCTTATATATGTATTATATTCTCCATTATTACTAAATGTCGCGAGAACTCAGTCTTTACTGCCTTCATATATATATATATATATATATATATTTTCCACTGCTGTGGTCTCGAGGTAGCGTGCTGCCTTGTCACGCAGCGGGCCCGGGTTCGGCCCCCGGTCGGGTAGTTTTTCAGGGTGAGGTTTTTATCGGGGTTTTTCCTCACCTTTAAGACAAATGTCAGGAAAACTTTATGGCCGAAACCGTCCCCTAAATCATATGGCCACCATCATCATCATCACCCTCCTTATCTTATCACCATCATCATCATCCTTCACCGGTGTGGAAAGCTACCACACCTACAATTCCCTAGTAAAGCTGCAAGCATAGCATGAAAATGCTATGATTGCAGTGAAATACCTGTCCTCTGGCAGAATTACTATGGATGGATGGATATATATATATATATATATATATATATATATATATATATATCATGGCGGAAGTCCAGATTAGAAAAAAAAACAGGAAACGTTGAAATTAGGATAATATGGAAGTTGAATGAAATGTATTACAGACAATTGAAGAGAGACGGGAAAGGTGGTATGGACGTCTCAAGAGGATGACATCTGTTTGAATCACCAAGAAGATCTTGGACTGGAAAATAGATGGGAAAAGAAGAGAGGGAAGACCTAAAGAAAGTTGATGGACGATGTGAAATGAAGTATGAGTGAACTGGGATAATACATATGAGGATGTTCAAGACCGCTACAGCTGAAGAAGACGAATTTCGTGAGAGTGGTGGAAAACCTCTGTATTAAGTATGAATTCCGAAATTATATACCGGTATATATATATATATATACATAGTATTCTGCCCACGAGCAGGTTCTTTAACTGCAAACTCAGCATTCTCCACTCTTACCTTAACTCAATCTACCTATTTGTATCCGCATTGGAAAGACTCATCAGGCCATGTTTTTAGCTTTACTGTCTCTTAAAATCATAAAATATCGTAAGGAAGTCCCGGGGGCCCCGACGTGGAGGTGAAGAGAGTGGATTTGACTAAGTTATACCCTCTGAACTTAACCGAAATTAAGCCTAGAGGTTAAATATCAATTCAATCAGGGTTTCTGACCCCCATATATATATATATATATATATATATATGTGTGTGTGTGTGTGTGTGTGTGTGTGTGTGTTCGTGTGTGTGGAAAGCAACGGGAAGCTATATATATATATATATATATATAATTGGAATTCACAATTAATAAGAAATAAGCGAAATTTTGAAAATTAAACTGGTTGAATTGAAATACCTTGGAACAAAAATTACAAACAGGAATGAGATGCAGAAAAAAAATTAACATTGTTCAACTCTGGAAACCCAAGCTATTGTGCACTACAGGGAGTCATGTCATTCCAATGTCTCTAAAAATAAGTGTTAAAGTAAAGATATATCTAAAACTTAGGCTTTTATGGCCGGAGTTATGATGATCTTGAAGAAGATTTCCGGGCTGTTGGCCGTGGTCTTGAGGCTTGAAGTTCCCCGACGTTTCGGCACAGACTGCGTCCAGGTTGCCTTGAGGATGCCGGACGCAGTCTCAGGCGAAACGTCGGGGAGCCTCAATCTTCAAGACGACGGCCAACAGCCGAAAATCTTTCCAAGATCATCATATCTAAAACTATTTATTTTCAAGTTATATGGATATAAAACATGATCTCTTTTCTTTAAGATAGGAGAATATATTACGAGTATTTGAGAAAAAGGTGATTATGAACATTTTTTGATCGAACAGAACAGAAGATCTAGGTGAATAGAGAATACTACATACCAGTGGGCTGTAAGATTTTTGTGGGAAACCTGATGTAATAAGTACAGTTAAATCTGGTAGGCTTCGATGAGCAGGATATGTGGCGCGAAGGAGATAGAAAATTGTTATAAGAAAACCAGAAGGAAAGCACCTAGTAGGTGGTCCAAGAATGAATTGGCAGAATAACATTAACCATGATTTGAGGGAGATGAATATTAAACAGTGAATGATTTAAAAGCATTTACTCAAGATAGGGATATATGGAAAGCACAAGTCGCCGGGCCTATGCACTTTCGGGTTCGATAGTGCGAGTAACTTATCACTTAAGGCGCTGTCACTGTGGATCCCGAATCTGAAGATATTCAGGCTCGTTAAAGAACCACAAGCCTGAATAAAGAGGCCACTATGCAAAATGTATCGACCGTTACCCATCGAAGTAATACCTTAATTACCTATTAGGTTATTTTTTTGGGAATTCACGCTATGAGGTATTATTTATTTAGGTAAACTTTTATCACTCGTGTCATATTATTCTTCTTCTTTTTAAACTAGTTTCGGACCCTTCTACTTCAGTTCCATCTTCAGTAATTTCATGCCCGTTGTTCTGTCGTCTTAAAGAGCCGCCTCTCGTTTCCTCATGAGGAAGCTCTTCAAGAGGACAGAACAAACATTACGAAATTACTGAAGATGGAACTGATATATAAAGTTCCTAAACTAGTTTAAAAATAAGAAGAAGAATATGAAGTGAGAAATAAAATTTAACTAAATACCTATTAGGTGTCTCACTCAGGTGTATAGTGATCCCACTACAGGCCTCAGAAGACCCTTGGGGTAGTAGGAGGTTAAGGCTCTCACTTTTTCTGGACAATCGGCACTTGATGCCAGTCCTGCGTGACGGCCTCCTATACTCCCAGAACAAGCATCTGGTACTAATTTCAGTTAGAGGCTGAGTCGACCCCAGGATCATAGTGCTGCCAGAAGGTTTCGGTCAGTTTAAAGATCCTGACCCCACCGGGACTCGAAACCTCGACCTTCCGGCTTGTAGCCAGTGCCTTAACCACTACACTTCGGCGTGCCCCACTAAGGTGATATGCCGACCCCGTATCACTCGTTGACATCTGGGGGTAAATAAGCGATGCTAAATTAGCTTGATTAAAACACTCCCACTAGGAACATGCTAATCTTCACACGGGAAATTACAGGTGAAGAGGGCCACAAGTGAAAAAAAGTCATGAATTGGGTTAAGACTACTATCTATTAGAAAAAAATGGTTACAAATTTATTTCTTTATGACCACAAGTCATGTGCAAGAAAATGGGGACAGGATGAAATTGTGTCCACATCAAACATTGAATTTACTGTATACCTATTTTATAAGTTGAATTACGAATAACTCGGAAGTAAACTTTTTACACTCATAGCCGTATTCTTCCCAAGGTGCGATTTGTGTCATCAGGCTGAAATATTGATAAATCTTAATATTATTTTCATTACATGAAAAAAGAATTTAAACAGCATGAGGGAAAAAGGATTGGACTATGAATTTTGGAACGATTGTCTGATGTGGTATATACATATATACACACTAATACCCGGCGAGCGCTGCTATGCCAAAAACAAATAAAAATTAATGTGTTTTTATGTTTAGTTGAATTAGTAAAAGGAGAAATAATTATAAATATATATCGTAATTGATTTAAGATTCCCCGTACTGATTACCTGGTGTTGCCCGGGAATCTGCTTATCTCGATCTTCTTGGCATAAATGGGTTAAAAGACAAAATTCGTTATTGTGAGTTATCCGTAAAAGAATACCCGCCATGTGCTGCTATGCTTGCACAGGAACCTACGTACGTGTCTCAATCTTCTTGGCATCAATCAAAGACAAAAATGGTTATTGTGAGTTATCCGTAAGAGATAAACATATGCTGTCGCGGACTTTTTTGTAGAGCTTTTTGAGATATTAAATTCTGTGTACATCAATTTTGTGTATTCGTTATGGTTCAGACAGCGTAAGTCATTTAAGCGTCCAAAAAGCTACTTTTCTTCGCGTTTACCACTACAAAGGGCGATTTTTAAGGGAGTAGGAGTTGAGTATCACAAATCTCTTTTAGCCTTTGTTCATCACGGGGATCTCATGAACATTTTGCAAAATGCCCCATCACAATCGGATCAATAGTATGCCGCGCATAAAATACGAACAAACAAACAAATATTAATTTTTATACGTTCGATTATTTATATTTATATTTATATATGACATTAGGTTGAAATATCGATACTTCTTTATACTATTTTTATTAAATAAAAGAAAGATACATTTTATGAGGGGGGGAGTAAAGAGTGTGGAATGACAGTGACATGTGGTGGAGAATGACAGTAAATTAAATTGGCGCAGTAAAAATGAGAAACATTTTGAATCGTGCTGAAATAAAATAACATTTAATTATTTCACAATGCAGATTGTACCTTTACGGAGATTTCTATTTACAGTTTTTTTGTAATAAAGCTAAGTACACACACACACACACACACACACACGTTGAAAAATACGTAATTGTTGCTTAATTTTAATGTGTTTCCTGTTGAAAAGGGTGGAATTATAATTTGCGTATTAAATCAGTTGTTTCAGCGCGAGGTGTTTTCTTACATGTTTGTGAAGTGATAGCCGACAGGTGGTGTTGCGTTGCTAACTGAGGGCTGTGCATGCTTTTGACATGACGTGTTTTTGCATTCACACAACTCACTTATCTTAACTACCGACCGTGTTTATTAAAACTCCTTTCACAAACATATGTTCAAACTCAAAGGTACAACAAAGTCAGAAATTAATATAACCAACTCATTGGCATCGTCGAACTCGTAGGTTCATAGCCGCGCGGTCGTAATGCACCCCACTTCTGTGCTATTGTTTTCGGGACGTTTCCTGTATAATGTATCTATAATGACGTAGCCCATTGTTGAGCCATAGCCTCTCCTTTGTAAGGAGTTACTAGGCTAAGTTAATTTTTCATCATCATCTGCATTCATGGATTCGGTCTGTTGACCCGTTCCGACTTCAGCCCATCTCTTTTTAGGTCTGCCCACATCTCGGGTGCCGTTAGGTTTGTATTTTTGTTATTTGTTTTGGATATCTATCTTCATTCATTCTGTCTATGTGTTGCTTCCTTTTTTGTCTATATGTATCTATTTTATCAGTTATTGCAAATATTTCAAGTTCCTGTCTTATTTCTGTGTTCTTGAAGTTAATTTTTATTTACTTTATTTACTTACTTACTTACTCACTGGCACTATCGAACCCGTAGGTTCATGGCCGCACGGACATAAGCTCTCCATACATCCCTATCCTGAGCTAATGCTTTCCAATCATTCCCTGTATAATCTACTTCCCTCAAATCATAGTTAATGTTGTTCTCCCACCTCATTCTTGGTCTACCAACTGGGCGTTTTCCTTCTGGCTTTCCTACAAGAAGTTTCCATGCACGTCTTTCATTCCCCATACGCGCAACATGTCCTGCCCATCGCAGTCTACGGGACTTAACTGTTCTTATTATATCTGGCTTCCTATAAAGACCATGTAGTTCATTGTTATGTAGTCTTCTCCATTCACCTGTCTGTTCATCTCTCTTTGGTCCAAAAATTTTCCTAAGAACTTTATTCTCAAATACTCGTAATCTCCTTTCCTCCCTTAAAGTAAGAGTCCATGTTTCGCACCCATATAATATAACTGGTAGAATAATAGTTTTATATATTTTCAGCTTAACGTTTTTTGAAAGGAGTTGGGACATCAAAAGTCTCTGCAATGCATAATAGCATGCATTTCCAGAATTGAGCCTATGTTTAATTTCTTTGTGCATCTCATTCCTATTTGTGATTATTGTTCCTAGGTATTTGAATTCAGCCAATTCCTCAAAATTTCCCTCATTTGTCATTAGCTGTCCATTTCCATTATATAATGTATTTCTACGTGTGACCATATATTTAGTTTTACTGATATTTACTTCCAGTCCTAATTTCTTAGTGTTACTCAATAGTGTGTGCGTGTTGGCCTTTAGTATCTCCTCGCTATCGGCCAGTAGTACCACATCATCAGCATAAACTAACAGCTTATTAATACCATTCAGTTGTAAGCCTTCCTCATTCTCTAAAGATTTAATGGCATGCTCTAGTACAAAATTAAATAGTAGAGGAGATAGTGCATCTCCTTGCTTCAACCCATTCTGGATTTCAAAAGTGTCTGAAAACTGTTTGCCTACACGCACCCTACTCGTTGAGCCATTTAGACACATTCGTATAAGTCTAACTAACTTTTTAGGAATTCCGAACTCCAGCAGGATACTATATAACTTCTCCCTCTTAATTGAATCATATGCTTTTTTGAAGTCTACATATAGTTGATGTACAGTACCATTATATTCCCATTTCTTTTCTAAAATCTGTCTTATACTAAAAATCTGATCTGTTGTAGACCTGTTTCTTCTAAATGCACATTGATGATCTCCTAGAATGTCATCAATATAGGGAGTAAGTCTGCTTACTAATATATTTGTTAGAATTTTGTACGAAGTTGAAAGTAATGAGATGCCCCTATAGTTGTTGCAATCAGTTTTATCTCCTTTCTTATAAATTGGTACGATAATTGATTCCTTCCATTCATCTGGAAGAGCTTCTTTTTCCCAAATCATACTAAGCAACCAGCGTATCTTGTCCATCAATTTTTCTCCCCCTGATTTTATCAGTTCTGCTGGGATCTCATCTGAACCTGATGCTTTATACATCTTCAATTTTTCAATTGCCATTTCAACCTCTAATGCACTTGGCTCTGCGACTAGCATTTCTGCTGTCTGTAACTTATCCTCCTCAATGTCCTGTTCTGTATGTACATTTAATAGCTGATTAAAATAACTTTTCCATCTATTTAATATACTCTTTGGAATCTGCAATCATATCCCCATTTTCATTCCGAATTATGTTTGTTCTAGCCTGAAACCCTTTCTTCTCTATACTAATTCCCTGATATAATTCTCTAATGTTCCTATTTTTTGCATTCATTTCAAGATCATTAATCTTCTCTCTCAAATATTCCCTCTTTTTACTCTTTAGTAACTTGGTGGTTTCCCGTCTAACACTACCCAATTGCTCTAAATTTACCTCATTTGGCTCGTGTAACCATTTCATTTTTGCTAGCTTTCTTTTCTTTACAATGTCGGCACATTCCTCATCAAACCATTTCTTGTTTTGCCTCTTTTTTAAACAACCAATGCTTTCTGATGCTGACAATTTAATAGTATCTCTTATAGCCTCCCATTCTTTATTTATATCAGTTTCTTCTTCGTTTGCCACATTGTCATCTGAAGATTCCAGTACTTCAAATCTATTAGCAATTTTGATTTGGTATTCTTGCCGCATTTCATCATTTTTCAAGTTTTTTAATTCATATTTTACTGAATCATCTTTAGCGTTTGTTCCTCTCATAAGCGATAGCCGTTGTCTGATTTTCACTCTGACCAGATGATGATCCGAATTGCAGTCTGTCCCTCTAACTGATCTAACATCAATGATGCTACTGTGCCAGCGTTTATCCACTAATACATGATCTATCTGGTTCCGAGTTTCTCCATCTGGGGACGTCCAGGTGTATTTATGAATATCCTTATGCTGAAATGTTGTGCTCTTAACAATGAGATTCTTTGATGTGGCAAATGTGACTAATCTAACCCCGTTGTCGTTACTATCTTCATGAAGACTGAATTTGCCTATTGTTGGTTTGAATATATCTTCCTGCCCCACTTTTGCATTAAAATCTCCCAAGACAATTTTCATATGATATCGTGAAAGGCTATCAAATAAGCATTCTAATTCTTCATAGAACTCATCCTTGATCTTGTCATCTTTATCTTCTGTGGGGGCATGTACATTTACAATTATAAAATCATGTCGTTTACCCTTTAGAATTATGTATGATATCCTATCACTAACAAACTTAATATCTCGGATAGCGGATAGGATCCTCCTTCTGACTAAAAACCCCGTTCCAAATGCAGGTCTTTCTGCACCCCCATAGTATAATGCAAAGCTTCCTGATTCTTGACTACCTTCTCCTGGCCACCTAACTTCCTGTAAAGCGACTATATCCAAGGGCGATTTATCCAATTCCCGCGTTAATATCTCTAGTGCCCCGCTATTGTATAAAGTCCTAACATTCCATGTTCCTAGGAACATGTCCCTGTGTTTGAGCCTTTGGCATGGGTTCCCTGAAGTAGTCCCCGCCCGGAGAACCGAATGGGGGACTATTTGACCTCCGGAAAATTTTACCCCAGTAGAACCCATGTCCGCATTTCTTGACGGTTGTATTTTTACTGTGAAAGATCGTCACTCTTTCGACCAAGGTACTTATTTCGTCTGGCTTATCACCTTCGACCAGTCCGGCATGGGTAACCCTATCGGCAGCAATGCTACCGCCGGCATAGCTCTCAGGATCATTTAAGCACACAAGACTATTTAATTCATGCCCCAAATGGGAGTCAATAACCAATCACGTTTCAATTAATCTTGTTTTACAACAAATCACAGGGCGTGTTTCACCCGATATTTATCAATTAAGTTTATCATATTTCAGAAAGCTCCTCCTTTTTAATATTTTGAACAGGTCATAGCATTATTTTGCAGTGACTGACTCTCTAAGAAATACGTTGAATACAACAATATATATATATATATATATATATATATATATATATATTAAGGTGTAAGAATCCTTCAATGCATGTGGCTACCAGATTGTATATATATATATATATATATATATATATATATATATATAGTGCACGAATATAACCAGAGATTGCTTGCGAGATATAATAAACATGTAGCAATTGATTATACCGTAATAAAAAGAAACCACTGTTTGCACTTTCTTAAACGTATTATTTCCCAAGTATTTAAGTTCCAGAAAAATATAATTGACATATTTACATCATACGACATCAGAAATTAATTAATAACCTATAATTTTGGTTATAATTAGTTTAATGTGTTTCATTTTTTCTCCACTAGGGTGCATTCTTACAAAATTGCTATCCGATTTGGTAGTAAATAATATGATCTGGTTGCAGCGATGAACAATTGAAACATAACAAACGTTTCTCATTAGTTTTCAAACATCGCCGTTTACATTAAATATATAAATATTTTAAAATAATTATATTTAAATGATGATTTGTGAGTAAACAGCTTAATTTTATTCGTTAAATAGTCCTAACAAATGCCATTCTTGATTTCCAAATTATCGATACATTTACGAGTCACGAAGTGACTTTACTTATGAATATTTAACTCATGCCCCAAATGGGAGTCAATGACCAATCACATTTCACTGATTTTTTATTTACAACCAATCAAGTCGTGTTTCGCCTCGAATTTATCAACTTAAGTTTATCATTTTTAAGAAAGCTCCCCCTTTTTAAGATTCTGAATAGGCCATAGCATTATTTCGCAGTAACTGACTCTCTAAGAAATACGGCTACCAGATTGTATACAGGGTGTCCCATTTATCTTGCTCACCCAAAATAACTTTTTTCTTATTCGATAAATGAAAACTTGTTTCTAACTCAAGTTTTTAATATCACTGGGCAGTTCTTGCTGAGGGTATACTTTTTATGTATCCTCATAGATGTAGGAGATACGGGGTAGAGGTTATATTTTTTTAAATGGAACCATCTACATTTTACTCAAGAATACATTTAATCTGTCCAAAAGCTATTTAAAAAATGTATCACACTGTACCATTTTTGTCAATAGAACGGAGAAGTGGAAATGATAAAGAGTAAACAGGTACTTTAAGAAAATGAGCTGTTTAATGCCTTGATTGAGCAAATTACGTACCCTAACGTAAAGCTGTACGTAGTAAACCGTGTGGGTTTTGTTTATGATTTCCGACTCATGTAAACACAGGTACTCCTTCCC
Organism: Diploptera punctata; assembly: GCA_030220185.1. Taxonomy (NCBI): domain Eukaryota; kingdom Metazoa; phylum Arthropoda; class Insecta; order Blattodea; family Blaberidae; genus Diploptera; species Diploptera punctata. Next base: position 457,953 of record JASPKZ010004560.1, read on the forward strand.
CCCGTTGCACTCCATTTGTTGTTGCTTTAGCGGACAGTAGTACACTGCATACCAGTGTTGCTGCAGAGTTACTTAGTAACTGCATGGAGGTAGTACACATTGTGAATCCAATTTTTGTTGTGTAAAGTTGTATCATGTACACGCATGAAGGTAAGATAGAAATGCTGTATCATGTACACGCATGAAGGTAAGATAGAAATGCTGTATCATGTACACGCATGAAGGTAAGGTAAGATAGAAATGCTGTATCATGTACACGCATGAAGGTAAGATAGAAATGCTGTATCATGTACACGCATGAAGGTAAGATAGAAATGCTGTATCATGTACACGCATGAAGGTAAGGTAAGATAGAAATGCTGTATCATGTACACGCATGAAGGTAAGATAGAAATGCTGTATCATGTACACGCATGAAGGTAAGATAGAAATGCTGTATCATGTACACGCATGAAGGTAAGATAGAAATGCTGTATCATGTACACGCATGAAGGTAAGGTAAGATAGAAATGCTGTATCATGTACACGCATGAAGGTAAGATAGAAATGCTGTATCATGTACACGCATGAAGGTAAGATAGAAATGCTGCTGATCTATGGAGAAAGTAAGTTGACTGAAAATAATATATTAATTTATTTTCTGTACCGTTAAAGAACATTATGACTACATGTCTACATAATCTTGTACTCTACGTATTGTACTGTAATTTGAACTTATTTTCTGTAGGCGGGCGAAATTCTATTCAGGCACAACTACTTTACACAAGACAAGACATCGCCGTCTCGCTGGATGTTTGGTCATCTCGTTTCTACTTTACGTAAAACGGGAAGTTTAAATGCAAGACCTAGAAATCGTCGTAGAACACGAACAGACGAAGCTGCTGTAGTCACTGTGCTCGCTTCCGTAGCCATGAATCCTCACGTCAGCACACGACAAATTCTATTCAGGCACAACTACTTTACACAAGACAAGACATCGCCGTCTCGCTGGATGTTTGGTCGTCTCGTTTCTACTTTACGTGAAACGGGAAGTTTAAATGCAAGACCTAGAAATCGTCGTAGAACACGAACAGACGAAGCTGCTGTAGTCACTGCGCTCGCTTCCGTAGCCATGAATCCTCACGTCAGCACACGACAAATTCGACATGAAGTTAGTGTATCGAAAACAAGTGCACATCGCATTCTGCAACGTCATAAATTCCATCCATACCATGTTCATTTACACCAAGAACTTAATGGAAATTACTTCAACGTTAGGGTTCAATTTTGTCAGTGGGCTCAGCAACAACTTCTGACGAATCCTAATTTCTTCTCAGATGTTCTTTTTACCGACGAGGCATCATTCTCCAACAAAGGAATTGTCAATCTGAGAAATATGCATTATTGGTCTGTCGACAATCCACGATGGCTCCGACAGATAGAGCATCAACGTCCATGGAAAGTTAATGTTTGGTGCGGACCTTTCTTTATAAATGGCAACCAAAATCGCAGAATGTATGCCAGAGTTTTAAGACACACTCTTCCTATTCCCTTGGACACCGTACCTCTGAATAGGAGAATGGTCATGTGGTACCAGCATGATGGATGCCCTGCGTATAACGCCTTACGAGCCCGACGAATTCTGGACCGCAAATGCCCTGGAAGGTGGATTGGACGTGGTGGGCCAGTTAGTTGGCCTGCCCGATCTCCGAACCTTACACCGCTGGATTTTTTCTCTGGGGAGCTGTCAAGGATGCTGTCTACCAGAATGTTCCAACAACACCAGAGCACATGCAGCAACGCATTATTGAGGCTTGTACAGCCATCACAGAGGAAGTAGTAACACGAAGTAGAGCGTCCTTCATCCACAGAGTGAGCTTATGTACGAATGTCAATGGTCACCATTTTGAGCATGAGATGTAAACTCTCTGTTTTTAATGTAGTGGTAGTATCACATTAGGTACGTAACAAGGCATTAAACAGCTCAGTTTATTAAAAGAACATACGTATTCTATCGTTCCCACTTCAGCGTTCTATTGACAAAAGTGGTACAGTGTGTTATATCTTTGAATAGCTTTTGGACAGAATAAATTATTCTTGAGTAAAATGTAGATGGTTCCATTTAAAAAACATAACCTCTACCCCCTTATCTCCTACATCTATGACGATACATATAAAATATACCCTCAGCAAAAACTGCCCAATGATATTGAAAACCTTTGTTAGAAACAATTTTTCATTTATCAAATAAGAAAAAAGTTATATTAGGTTAGCAAGGTAAATGGGACACCCTGTATATAGTGCATGAATGTCAACAGATAGCGCATGGGGGAGATAATATAAAAACATTTGTAGCAATTGATTATACCACAAAAAAAAGAACAACTGCACTTTCTTAAACGAATTATTTCCCAGGAAATGACGTTGCAGAAAAATATAATTGAGATATTTACATCATAGGACATCATAAATTAATTAATACATATAATGTCGGTTATAAATTTCTCCACCAGGGTGCATTCTTACAGTATTTCCATCCTTTGGCAATAAATAATATGATCTGGTTGCAGTGATGAACAAAATAAGCAATGGAGCGTACCAATCGTTTCTCAATTGTTTTCAAACATCGCCATTTACATTAAATATATAAATATTTCAAAATAACTATATTTAAATAATGATTTGTGAGTAAACAGCTTAATTTTATTCGTTAAATAGTCCTAACAAATGCCACTCTTGATTTCAAAATTCTCTTGATAAATTCACTCCTCACTTCGTGAGTCGTGAATTTATGGATAATTTGGGAATCACTCGTGGCATTACTTATGATAAATAATTTGTATATTAACAAATATAATATTAATTATTATAATTCTATCTAGTTGAATTTTGAATGTAAGTTCCTCAACTGCCCTCCCAAAACTGACACTGGCCGGGTTTTGTAGCTAGGAACCGGAATGGTAAACGGTAGAAGCAAGCACGTGGAGTATATAATATAATGTTGAACAGGGACACTAACTTAGTTTGAATGTAGATAATGCACGAGTAGCAAGATTGAATAGACGCGATACACAGTGTTATATGTACAGTATTATTATTCTCAATTACACACTGAATAATACGTCAGCTTGAGGTAATTTGGATTTCATTAGATTTCACTAATTATTGAAGCTAATCTCTTTACATCTGCAACAAACGTACCGCATCCACAATCAACTTCCTTCATCATAATTTATGATTGACTCTATATAGCCGTATTGGCCTTAGCACAAACTGGCATTGGATCTATTTAGATTATTACAAATAAATTAAGAAATATGCCTTCGCATATAACACAAACAATTATATTTATCAAATAAAAATAAAATTTAGTTTTATTTGATTTTCTTATTTATTAATATATAATTCAGTGACAGCTGTTTCGGTACACTGTACCTTTTTTCAGACATGTTAACAAATTATGAATTGTGTTGTTAATAGTGATGGGTAATTCGAGAGTGAGTCGTTAAAAAAGAACGCTTCGCTACTGTGAAGTGTCAAAAAGTTACTCACTTTTAGTGAACTGTCAGTTCAGAGTTCAATACTGCTACTTAAAATTAAAATGTACTTTTTATTTCAAGCTCTACATGTCTCACTCCAAATCAACTTTCGCTCATTCGTTGATTACTCTACATTTCTCCGCCCATCGACCTTGCATGTCCCCGCCTCTTTCCTACGTCATCCATATCGTTTGTACGGCAGTGAGTGTCTGACAGGAACGAACTATCTTGCCAGGGTGAACTGCAGAGGAACGAACTATCTCGCTTGAGTGAAGTTATATAGAAGAACGAACTACCTTGGGAGAACGAAGTGGTATAAAAGAACGAACTATCTTAGAAGAGTGAAGTGTTTTAGATTAACGAAGTGGTATCAAAGAACGAACTACCTTGGAAGAGTGAAGTGTCTTAGAGGAACGAACTATCTTGACAAAGTGAACTGGCTTTAAACATTCAGTTGTACTTCAAACATTCAACATTCGACACGCTCATTCATTCAGTACATGTACATTACGGCACCTTCCCGCTCTTGCTTACGTCATCACTCATACGCAGCATTATTCAGGGATTACTCCTTTTGGTCTACGGCATTACTAACGCTACAGATCTAATGTAGTCTAATATTACAATCACTTTACATTTTATTTACTGGAATTTCGAAAGTATTTAATAAAAATCCATTTTATCCAAGTTTTAAAACAACATATTTTACTAGATTTACAAAAAGCTGTTGCAAAATTTAGTAAAAATCTTACCTTGCTAATCATTTAAAGCGAATATGCCGTGCAAGTTTAAAAGCATCCCGCCCCCTGAATGAAACTGTGTTTAGAACAAAAGTTACACTTTGCTTTACCATCGCCTAAATCGGCGAAGTAACCCCAAATTTCACTACTTTTTCTTGATCGCGAATTAGAAGCCATTCTGTAAAAGTGCACACACAAGGCTAAATTTTGTTGGCCTACCCAGTATTCACCCTCTTTATATTTTTAGTTTAGGGGTTGTAAAGATTAAGATCAAGTAATTGCCAATAGTACGATTTTGCAGATTTATTTCTTTTTAAAGAACTATTATGCAAATAATATCTGTAAATAATACATAAATAAATAAAATAAAATATATCTTCCTTAAAAGTTTTAAAATACTCCACACTTTTTTTTTCAAATTATAGAGTTACGATTTTGTTTTTTATTAACATTTACAACTTGAATTAAAATATGTAAACATTGAAAATCTGTATATAAATAAAATTATGCAAATAATACAGTTTATAACATAAATAAAAAGGAGGTATAAATAATTACAAAATAAACAAAAGTATGGTAGCAGTCATATTAGAATTTTTCATACTCAAATAAATTAAAATAGAATTTACAGAACTATTTACGTTTATCTTTAAAATCCACAGATACCATGTGGTTGGTTAACGTCAAGTCACCCCATGCTCGTGTCTTCGTGCTTCCTCCCCCAGCCCATATTCTTGTTTTTATTTTATTTTATTTTATTTTATTTTACTTTTTTTGCTTGGCGAATGAAGGGCTTCGCTAAATTTTGTGAACGAACTAGTTGAATTGAATGTTTCACAAAAGTGAGTGCGACTGAACGAACTACTTCTCGAAATGAACTGGTTGGGCACAACGCTCGTTGTTGTAGTACATATCAACTGATCTAAGCAACAATACAACAATAATTTATTTAAATTTTTTAATTTAACAAAGGCGATTCATTCAAATCAAGTTGAGAATTTAACCGTTTATTACTACTTTTCAATTTATTTATTTCTACAGCCTCCAAAATTGAAATTTTACATGTTTGTGATAAGGATAAGAAGTTGGGCCTTTTGGAGGCTGTAGAAATAAATAAATTGAAAAGTAGTAATAAACTGTTAAATTCTCAACTTGATTTGAATGAATCACCTTTGTTAAATTTAAAAATTTCAATAAATTATTGTTGTATTGTTGCTTAGATCAGTTGATATGTAGCCTACTATAACAACACAATTCATAATTTGTTAACATGTCTGAAGAAGGTACAGTGTACCGAAACAGCTGTCACTGAATTATATATTAATAAATTTGAAAATCTAATGGAACTAAATTTTTTTTATTTGATAATGAATTTGGTTTTTCATCAAGTAAATACCAACTCAATTGATTAATTATATTTATATATTTTTTTCAATGTTTACACAACTTTCTGTGCCTAGGGTTTTATTTTCGTTCTCGGGTTAGATTCCCGGTTAAACCATAGGAATTTTTTCTTAAAGGGAATCATTCCTGTGGTTGCTCATGGTCTGGAATTTAGGTTAAGTTTAGGTTAAGAGCTCTCCTAGCGCTTCATTATCATTTATCACCCACCATGTCATAGGGTTAACGTAACTCCTCCTTCTAGGCGCCCAAACTTCAGAAGTGGGTTACAATTAAGCCAATGCCAGAGAGAACACTAGAAATGTCGAAATGACAACCTGGGGCCTGAATATAAAAAAATTATTAAGATTGGTCGGAGAAAACCACTCGATGAAATTTCTCAAAATGAATGAAGATCTTAATATTATGATTAAAACTTAGCAATCGATTTCCCAAATGTTTTCATTTTGTTAGTTACCATGTTTTATGGCGGAGTGCCTCAAATAAGAAATAGAAGTAATAATTTTATGAAAGAGGACCCTGGTCCACAATATTTTTTGTTATTGTTAGCAGCGAAGTTAGTACGGAGCGATTCAAGCATCTGACACACCTTCGCTTTTAAAAACATTTCAATGTGGCGTTATGTAAACAGACTTTAACACACGTTACCATGGCAACGGAAGATGGACTGAAAATTCACCAAAAAAATTGATTTATCGACAGCGAACGCAATGTTCACATTCTGATCGGAATCGAAACTCCACATTGCGAATCGACTCACTTCAAATTTCCCACAATTTTAATTACATTAGGATATTTACATTGAATTTCTACTTGTTTTAAAATGGGAGCTGTGTTAGTCAATTGTTTAACGCTACAGTAATACAAGCAGTGATGTAGAATTTATTGATATACCAGCTAATAACGGCATACGCTGCTGCACCTAAATAAATATGTTTCTTATGTTTAGTTGAATAAGCAAAAAGAAAAATAATTATAAATATTGATATCTTAATTATTTTTAGAATCGGCCACGTGGACTAGTGGATATGCTCCTTGCCTCTGGTCCCGAGGGTCGCGTGTTCTAACTCGGCCGGGGTCGATGGATTTTTTTAGGATGGAAAAATCTAAGGAGCGAGTCCTCCGAGAGGGACTTTGAGCCGTGGATCCTGAGTCTGAAGATTTTCAGGCTCGTAAAAGATCCTTAAGCCTAAATGAAAAGGCCTCTAAGCAAAATTTATCGAATTTTCCCGTACTACCTTAGTTTCCTAGATGTCAGTATGAGACGGAACGCTGACCACGGACCACACACATGACATCTATACGAAAACAAGTGTAACTAAATTAGTATTGTTCAAATTCTTCCCTATGGGGGAGAGCGCCTAAATCTCTGTAAAGGGAAACATGGGCTTACAAGATTGCAAGAAGAATTATATTTAGATACCCCTTGATGATTACCTGGCGTTGCCCGGGAATTTACTTATCCCGATCTTCTTAGCACCAATGAGCTGAAAGGAAAATGTTTATTGTCAGTTATCCGTAAAAGATAGACATATGCTGCCGGTGACTTTTTTGTAGATTTGTTTTAGATATTCAATTCTATGTAAATTAATGTCGTGTATTTGTTCTGGTTTCGGCAGTGTAAGCTATTTAAGCGTCCAAAAAAAGACTTTTCTAATGTACCGATGCACTTGTTTTTAGCTCCGGCGCTATAGTACCTACGGTAATATGTTACATACGTTAATTGTCCCAAAACAATATCTGTATGAGAAGGGAGAAGCTAGAAATGCCATGAAAGAAAATCTGGTAACATCGGACAAAATATATAGATTCTTAGCTAAATTTTGGAATTTCTTTGATTTGGACAGAGTATATCTTTCTAAAATTGCCATCACTGCCGTTAGAGGATCAATTTCAATTTTAAGGACCATCTTTACAAAATTTCTGCTTTATAGTATGTATACTTCAATTACAATTTGAAATGTTTTAATGTATTTACAAAATGTATTTCTTGCAGTTTGAAATTTTTTAATGTATTTACAAAATTATGTCATCAATTTCGAAAACTAATTGCCTGTATTATTTTGTCCTTGAGGCAATCCTCTAATGAGGAAAGTTCAATATAACATTTAGCAGGTTTCACACCGCTTTCAATTACCTACTGTCATTTTCTTCCACATCTTTCTGCCATTCCAATCTCCACGGTCCAATTCTTTTTCCCTCATGCTGCTCAAAACACTGTCAATCTACGTTATTTTTGACCGTCCTCTTCTTCTTCCAAATGGCATCAATTCTAGTATTCTTCTTGGGAATCTGTCTTCTGTCATTCCATATATACGCTTTATTTATTTTATTTTTTTGTAGTGGTCATTCCCGATGTCTACTTGACAGGATAGGTGAATATTTTTAATCAAAAAATGTACGAGAACAACCTCAATAGCTTCATTCCTGCAGAAGTCGTTAATAAGACGAAGACCAAGGAAGACCGTTTTGGTATATGTAAAAGTAACATTGGTCAACATGATTTTAGTCTCATGAGTACCAGTAGTTGTACTTAATGCAGTTTTTTATCGTGTTTTCAGATATGTATTCGGCATTTCTCCATCACCCACAGTTTTTTATTTCAATTTCAATTAATTGATTTAAATAATTATATTTTTAATAAACTTTTTTCGTCCATTTGTCCATTGAAGAAAAAACCAAATGAGCTAACTCATGAGATTTCAGCCATGGAAAAGAGATATCAAGGCAAATGGAATCGTAATATGCTGGCCGATTATTGTTGGACCATCAAGAGGGATGCTCCATAGGCGAAATATAGCACAAAATCGTAATTTCTTACTTTGTAGGTGAGTCCGAATGTTCGAATATTGTGTAGTTACGAATGTAGAAAATATTAAAGTGTTTGAAATTATAAATTCCTGTCTCTCTGAAACCTTGAGTGATGGAGAAAACCCGATATCATATTTGAATTCAGGAGAAAGAATATTATCAGAATCACATCTTTTTCTTTCTGAGACAAAAAAAAGTTTATTTTTTGTTGCACTGTGTTATATTATAAGATACTAAGACTATGAATAAATGAAAGGGGTTGTTGAAATAAGAAAATCATATTTTAACTGACAAGATATTGTGTTTAGAAGTCGATGCTGACTCCAAGAGCAAGGAGTATCAGGATCATCATCTTCACTTCTAGGTAAAGATATTGAATTGCCCATCCTATCTTATCCCTCGACTGCTATTACGCTGAACTTGTACATAGTCTTTTATTATTCCCTTTAATGAAATAGTATATTACAATGCCAGGTTGGAAAGTGGTTTTTACAGAAGCGAGGAAATGTTCACAAAACGAGCCGAGGTTTTTAATTTCCGAGATTCTGTAAAACACTTCACAAACTTGCGTTGTACATTATTTTTTTAATAGTAAAATAATAACATCTTTGTTGGAAATATTTGCGTTCATTATAAACAATTGTTAACAGTGTGGGCAATGTTTATTAGTTGAAACTGCAGGAGTCCGTGACACAAATTAGAGATAAAATGGCGGCAAGTACGTATTTATTGTTTTATATTGTTTCAAATAAAGTTCAGTGCATTTAAAATGCAGTGATTTATTTCGTATAATATATATTAACACTAACTTTTGGATATATTTTTGTATATACAGTGTACGTAGTATACATAGAGGGCAGTGGTTTTACTTCCCATACGCGGTTTGTAATATTACCAGTATAGTTATTTTATTATAGTATAGTTATTTAGGTTAGCAACCCCAAAATGTAGGAAGTTGAACTTTCAATCTTGGTCGTCGTTGCTGTAAGTACGACAAAACGCACTATCGCGCAAAAAAGTAATTTCGGTGTTGCCAATCTAAATAACTATACTGTATACTATACTGTACTATACTAAATAACTATACTGTAATATTACATATTACAAATCGCGTGTGGGAAGTTAAACCACTGACATCTATGTATACTACGTACAATGTATATACAAAAAATATCCAAAAGATAGTGTTAATACTCCGTATGCATTATACGAAACAAATCACTGCCTTTTAAATGAACTGAACTTTATTTGGAACAACATAAAACAGTGAATACATACTTGCCGCCATTTTATCTCTATTGTCTCACGGCCTCCTGTAGTTTCAACTAATAAACATTGCCCACACTGTTAACGTTAGTCATTGTTTATAATGAAAGCAAATATTTGCAACAAATATATTATTATTTTACTATTATCTGTTATTTTGAAAACAAAAATGTACAACGCACGTTTGTGAAGTGTTTTGTAGAATCTCGGAAATTAAAAACATCGCTATCGCTCAGGTTTTAAACATTTTCCTCGCTTCTGTAAAAACCACTTCTCAACCTCGCATCGTAATATATTATTGTGCAACTGACAAGGAATTGTGTTAAGAAGGCGATGCTGACTCCAAGGCCAAGAAGTATCAGCATCATCATCATCATCATCTTCACTTCTAGGTAAATACATTGAATTTCTCATCTCATCCTATCCCTCGTCTCGTATTACGTTGGACTTGTACATAGTCTTTAATGAAAAATGAATCCAATCCGACCTTTGCTTTGAGATGAATTAGTAGTAATAAATGTTCCCTTTCCGCGTTACGATCGCTAACATACAACGATTCAATTATCTATGTGGCACAATTAAACGTACTTTATTGAATAAAACTAGAAAATAAACTATTTTAAAATTTTACAAAGTATTGGCAGTTCCATCTATGGATGTAAAAACTGGACATTAACAAAGGCAGATACTAAACAAATAGAGGCTGCAGAAATGAAGATGTTGATAGCAATAGCAGGATACCAAAGGACGGATAAAAAGAAAAACGAAGATATAAGAACAGAACTTAATATATTTAATATATGTGAAAGAATAAAATACTATCAAAATGCTTACCTTCAGCACGTATTACGAATGAATGAACAGCGCATATGAAGAACAATGTATAATTATAAACCAAAAGGGAGAAGATTGTTGGGAAGACCATTGAAGAGATGGAAGGACCTATTCGACCTATAATGAGATCGGAACACGCCATTGGATTTAATCCTTGTTGTTGATGATGATGATTACGGCTAGGATTTTTATGTACTTAAAGTTAAGATTGCAACGTAGTATAATGAGAAGTTAGACTTATGACTGTCTTTTGTTTTGGTTTCACACACAAACAGTTGAATAGTATAATGAGAAATTAGCCTTATGACTGCCTTTTGTTTTGGTTTCACACACAAACAGTCGAATAATGTATACTATCTACATTGCAATCTTATATTTTATTACATGAAATCCTAGCCCTAATTATGATAATAAAAATTAATGTTGTGACAAAACGAATCACTTTTGATATTTTATAGACATAATAATATTCTCGTGACGTAATGAGTTATGAAGTTTTAGAGACAGTAATGTTAGGCCTATTATGAATATATTTCGAGAGGAACAAAAGAAAACTGTTATAATATCCCAGAATATTTTTCTCTATATTCGATGTTTATTTGTTCAAAACGAACATGGCATCAGTACAGCTTTAAGCTTCCATTTTAAAATCCGGTTCACTGTGTGAAATTTTTTTATCGGATTATAAAATACGGTAAAAACAAAAGCAACGGAGAAATAAATAACATTCCGTACTGATTCATCTGTGAATTCTAAATACAACAAACTAAATCCGATTTCTCTGACATATTTTCATTTCGACAGAAATTTCTTTAGAGATGATATAGCATATCTGTTTGTGTGGCAAAGTTTGAGTTCACAAACTTCATTCAAAGGCCACAAGCTAATGGACTGTAGGATATATGACTAGGAAACATTTTAAGAATACTGTAGTCAAACTTTAACTTTGGTTATTTATTTAATAAATGAAAAGATCACTTCACTTCACTTTTAAACTAATAAATTCACTGCAACTTTAGTAATTCTTTATTTAACTCATTTTTGCGTAGATGTAGGATGCATGTTACGTGCACGAGATCTTGGCTGCATCTGAGGGCCTGAGGCTGTTGCAAGACATTATAAGCATGCAGACCCAAGTTTCCAGAAGCTTCTACACACAAAGGAACTTAGTTTCGCGGGGCAAAAATTGAGCGCGAAAGATACAAGGGTCAATGAAAAGATTTTTAATTATTTACCGCCCAACTATGCTAAGACAAAAGGCATGTAAGAAAGATTTGCGATAGTTTTGATGATGCAAGTGTTCTAAATTATTCCATAAGAATTTAATGCAAGAAGGACTTATAGTACATGTATTACGCAATTAAATGCAAGTCATACGTAAATAATTCAAATAAATTTATATAAAAAATTAATAAAATAAGAATTATCCAATATCCATAGGTTATGCCATCGGAGTATCAGGTGAGGAGTTTACAGTACTCTGAGGATGTCTGCGGCAGAAACGTCGAGTAGTATCTGCTATGGATTACGATGGTTAATTTTAAGGGGAGATTAAAAGCCCTGTCCAGAGAATGTTACATTTTAAAACTTTGAGACCCATTTTCTCAGAAACTATTTGAGGTACCTTATTTTACGGACTATGAGACTCACTTTTTCTTCGAAAAATTATCTAAAAAATTCAGGTGTTTCTTCTTCTTCTTCTTCTTCTTCTTCTTCTTCTTCTTCTTCTTCCTTTCCAGGATTAGGTGAATGCGACCTGTTCCGGTCTCAAGTCCATCGTTTTCTTGACCGTCCCAAAGATCTTTTTCCATGTGGTTTGTAGGCGTTGACCTTTTTGGGTAATCTTGTATTGTCCATTCTGTCTAAATGTTCTTTCCATTGGTATTTGTGCTTATCTAATTTATCTAGTATTGAAAATATCTCCAGTTCATTTCTTATTGATTCATAGTGTAATCTATCCATGCGTGTACATCCTTTTACGGATCTTAAAAATTTCATTTCAGTGGCTTGAATGTGTGAGATATTTTTTTTTTTGTAAGTACGCAAGATTCAGATCCATATAAAAGAACAGGAACAGCAATAATTTTATAAAACCTGAGCTCAGTTTCTCTTCGAGTCTTTCGGGGGGGTTCTTCTTATGGTGCCACACATCATTTGATATCGGTTTAATTTATTGTGTATATCCCAATCGTAGCCGTATGTTATATCTAAACCAATATAGTTAAAATGTATTATCTATTTTATTATTTCATTATTGATTACTATTTATTATACTAGAAATTAATATAAAATGTCCAGTGTTTGATTCCTGCCAATCTTAAAATTGTCATATATCCGATGCCGCGGAAATCCTATCTCTATCTGGCAACATTGGATTGAACTGGCAGCAGCAATGCACCGATGCGACGAACATGAGTTGCGGGGATTCATAAGCTGGTTAACACTGTCTCCCTCCCGCCCCGCCATCAGAAACACAAAACACTATCTAGACTATGATGTGTCAATTCAGTCTACGATGCCAGTGAACTTAAACAAATGGATGATGGATAAACTCAACATGAATTCAGGACGAAGATAGCTTTAAGGGGGTGATGGGTGAAATGTCTATTTTCTACAATTTTTTAAGCTAGAGACTTGATTTTTGTAGAAACATTCACTGCATGATACATAATTCTGTGTGTAAGTTTAATTCTTGCGAGACATTTATTTTATGAATTATTATATATTATATTTTTTAAATTTGCATATATTATAATTAAATGGGTTCCACAATTTTTAAGTAAAATTGTCTGATTTTTTTATAAGGCCCCTCAAATATGTAGAAAAACATGCATTAGAATTCTGATAATGTGAGTACAAAGGGAGAAAAAAATAATGTACCTCATGCTTGGAATAAAAAAAAATAATTACATACATTTTATTTTTTATTTCTTAAAATAGTTCTTCAATCATGAAACACATGCACTACTTTGTTACCCATTATTTTTAGGACATGCACTAAAATTTTGACCTTCTAGGATAAAAGTTCTGAATTCCATTCAATTTTGAATGTACAAAATTACAGTGACTATTTAACTCATGCCCCAAATGGGAGTCAATGACCAATCACGTTTCAATGATTTCTGTATTACAACCAATCAGAGACGTGTTTCACGAAATAATTATCAACGTTAGGATTATCATATATTAAGCAAAGCTCCTCCTTTTTAATATTCTGAACAGGTCTGACCGTTATTTTGCAGTGACTGAGCCTATAACAAATACGGCTACCAGATTGTATATAATAGTGCTTACATGTCAACATTTGTAGCAATTGATTATACCACCAAAAAAAGAAACCACTGTTTGCACTTTCTTAAATGTATACGACATCAAAAATGAATTAATATACAGATTGATGTGGTTTCATTTTTTCTCCACTAGAGAGCATTCTTACAATATTGCGTTCCTTTGGCAATAAATAGTATGATCTGGTTGCAGTGATAAACAAAAGAAGCAGTAGAAGCGTAGGCTACCTATCGTTTCTCATTAGTTTTCAAACATCACCGTTTACTTTAAATATAAAAATATTTTTAAATAACTGTAGTTAAATAATGATTTGTGAGTAAACAGCTTTATTTTATTCGTTAAATAGTCCTAACAAATGCCACTCTTGATTTCCAAATTCTCTAGATAAATTCACTCCTCACTTCGTGAGTCGTGAATTTATCGATAATTTGGAAATCACTCGTGGCATTACTTATGAAAATAAAAATGTGGAAAAACAACTTTAAAGATTTTCATGCAGGTAGTATTTAACTGACGCAGCCTTTTAACTCTGACGTAATTTAGGGCACTTAAAAGCCCCATAGGCCTCTGAAAATTTGCCAACATATACATTAGAGTACTACTTGTTTTAGTACAAACAACAAAAAATGCCAATTTTGATCTCAAATGGTCAATTTTTCACCCCTCACCCCCCTTAAAACGACATACAATCAAATAAGAGTGGCAGTGGATGAATAGGTTGTGTTCTAGAGTGGGAGAAGACATTATTGTTAAATATTTCAAGAAGTGCGGCGTACGTAACGCTCGCGATGTCAGTGAAGACCATCTTATATATGAAGAGGATGACGATGACGAAGAAGAAGAAGAAAGTTCAGATGACGCGTTTCAGGGATATTAAAGATCAGAACGTTTTTATAAACTAAGATTTTTTTTTAGTCTGGCTTTACAATCTAATAATAAATATGGCAAAATTGTTATTTAAAACAAAACTTAAAAATTAAGGTGCGTCGTATAGTCTGTAGCGTCTTATAGTCCGTAAAATACGATATAAAACTGAATTTTTTACATTGTTAAGATACATGTTTAATACGTTAACGGAACCACTTTTGGGTTACATTTCTTCTTACTTTTGATAACTAACTAACTAATTAACTAACTTACTGGCACTACCGAACTCGTAGGTTCATGGCCGCGCAGACATAAGCTCTCCATCCATCCGTACCCTGAGTTAATGTTTTCCAAATATCATAATGTTGAGTGATTCCGGGTTATGTGGCCGTGGTCCATAGTTGGTGTTGATACCAGACGTTTCGCCCTCAACTGCGGAGGGCATCTTCAGTGGCGAGTGCTTCTAGGCGTGTTTCCTGGTCTAAGTAGATCTTCCGACCAGGAAACACGCCTAGAAGCACTCGCCACTGAAGATGCCCTCCGCAGTTGAGGGCGAAACGTCTGGTATCAACACCAACTATGGACCACGGCCACATAAAGTAGATCTTCCGACCAGGAAACACGCCTAGAAGCACTCGCCACTGAAGATGCCCTCCGCAGTTGAGGGCGAAACGTCTGGTATCAACACCAACTATGGACCACGGCCACATAACCCGGAATCACTCAACATTATGATTACCGGCCGTGAAAGCCTGCATTCAACTATTTTCCAAATATCCCCTGTATAATCTACTTCCCTCAAGTCATAGTTAATGTTATTCCCCATCTCATTCTTGGTCTACTGACTGGGCGTTTTCCCTCCGTTTTCCTACAAAAAGCTTCCATGCACGTCTTTCATTCGCCATTCGTGCCACATGTCCTGTCCATCGCAGTCTACGAGACTTAACTGTTCTCATTATATCTGGCTTTCTATAACGACCATGTAATTCACTGTTATGCAGTCTTCTGCATTCACTTGCGTGTTCATCTCTCTTTGGTCCAAAAATTTTTTCTAAGAATTTTATTCTCAAATACTCGTAATCTTTTTTCCTCCCTTAAAGTAAGAGTCCATGTTTCGCATCCATATAATATAATTGGTAGAATAATAGTTTTATATATTTTCAGTTTAACGTTTTTTGAAAGGAGTTTGGAAGTCAAGGGTCTCTGTAATGCATATAATGGCAACCATTTCCAGAATTGAACCTATGATTAATTTCCTTGTGCATCTCATTCCTGTTTGTGATTATTGTTCCTAGGTCCTCCGGAAAATTTTACCCCAGTTGAACCCATGTCCGCATTTCTTGACGGTTGTATTTTTACGGTGAAAGGTCGTCACTCTTTCGATCAAATTACTTTTTTTGTCTGGCTTATCACCTTCGACCAGTTCGGCATGGGTAACCCTATCAGCAGCAATGCTACCGCTGGCATAGCTCTCAGGATCTTTTAAGCACGCAAGCCACTCCACAACGTCAAGGTAAAGATACCATGGAGGGTCTTACTTTTGCAATAATTTTTTTTTAACTTCAATTTGTTTTTAATTATTGCAGGTTTTCATTTTTTTATATAAGCATTAATTGTAAGAGTACCAAAATGGTTCCATATCAACATTTACCTCTTATAGTTTCTCTTGTACATATTATATATTTAATTCGTTAAATTTAGAGTAAATCAAAATACATTATAAATATTAATTGTATTGTATTCATAACTTGTAATCGTTTATATATATATATATATATATATATATATATTGTAATTTAGATTTAAGACTTTTCTTTTGTATTTTTTTAAACCTGGTTGAGTGGTGGACAAGGCCTTAAGGCCTTAACTCTGCCAGGTAAAATAAAGCTATTATTATTATTATTATTATTATTATTATTATTATTATTATTATTATTATTATTATTATTATTATTATTATAGTTTCTGAGAAAACGGGTCTTTTATATGAATATTTTAGTTTGTCGAAAAAGCCAGTTTAAGTAAATCGTTCGTTGTGTGAAATTAATGATGCAGCCTTACATAAAAAAATATTAAAATACTTAAAATGATAATAATCTATCAATCTTCTTCTTCTTCTTCATCACGGTTTAGGCTCATTTACTAGCCTGGTCCGGCTCCAAATTGCTGCTGTTTCCATCTTTTCCTTGGTCTTCCCAAACTACTTCTTCTTCGTGTGAATAGCTGTATGCTGCTTTTGGTATTCTATTAACAGTCATCCTTGCCAAGTATTATTTTAAGTTTGTACTGTATTTCACTATTGTTGTGTTTAATTCCTCTAATAATATATCAATAATACTTATATTAATTTATGCAGAATATTAAAAAAAAAATTATATATAAATAGATTGCGCACAAATATGCAAAGGTGATAACACAACATTTTAACACTCACTAACACTTTAGCTTTGTCTTGTGTAACCACTAATATTTCAAATATTTATAAGTACAAAAAAACAATTTTGAGAATTTTTTTACTAAAATCAACTTTTAATCTCCCCTTAAGCTGAAAACATCTACCCCGGTGTATTTTAATAGCATATTTTTAGTTTCTTTGTGAAATATCGAAAATTGTGACTTCTAGAGTTATTTTTAATTTTCGTTACTGGTGAACTCCTACACCTAATGATCATATTTTGATGTCTAACAATCTCGATCCTACTTTTTTAATTATATTTATATATATGCCGGAAGGTCGAGGGTTCGAGTCCCGGTCGGGTCAGGATTTTTAAACTGACCCAAACCTTCTGGCGGCACTATGGCCCTGGGGTCGACTCACCCTCTAACTGAAATAAGTACCAGACGCTTGTTCTGGGGTAAAGGCGGCCGTCACGCAGGGCTGACAACCCGGCTGACATCAAGTGCCGATTGTCAAGAAAAAGTGGGAGCCTTAACCTCCTACTGCCCCAAAGGCCTCCTGAGGCCTGTAGTGGGATCACTTTACCTTTTATATATATATATATATATATATGCTATATGCCAAGTTTAGTTTTGATGAAACAAGAATCGCGGCCCCTAGAGCGTTAACGTATATATATATATATGACATGAAAAGAAAAATAAACACCTGGACCGGGATTTGAACCCAGGACCTCTAACTTGGTCCGTTAGTGCGCTGCGAGTTACGCTATCGAGGCATCTTAGCACAAACATTTACATATATATATATATATATATATATATATTTCTCTATGATGGAGGTAGCTGGAACTCGGTCTCACTGCCCTCTCGTGGCTACTATATCAAGTAAGCAAATTAAAGAGTATTTTACTTTATACCAGTGACTATATATATATATAGGAACTTCGGGTAATTTGGACCCCTGTTTTGAATTTGTTTTCTTCTTTTAATTAAGGGATTTGAATTTTGTTTAATTACAGTGATTATCATTAGTGTTGTAACTATGAAATATCATTGTTATTTTATTCAAATATGGAAACATCTTCATAATTTATAAACTTTTTTACATTACAAGAAAGATCCACTTTAATCTCCACATTCCGGTAAAGTGGATCCCAGAGTCCACCAGCGTTTAGTCTATTTTTAAGTTTACTCACTCTATTAACCAGAAAATATGTATGACTGATCATAGATTAGCCGGAAAATATTTATGACTGATCATAATTAAAAGCGTTGATATTTATTTAATATTTTGAAAAAATATTGTTGATTATAACATTCACACGTCATTCAACTGCAGAAAGCGACGGGCTTTGGGTTTAGTAAAATTTCAAGGATATTAAATAAAGTTAATCAAGTGAATGGTTTTTAGAGATAGCATTCTCATTGATAAAATATACGAATTCGTGTAAAGTGGACCCAGGTCCTCGTGGAGGGTTAACATTAACCGAATTCCTCTGTTATGCTTAATTATTTTACACAACCACCATGTCACATAATATCAAACCAAACCCGTCAGTAAATTAAAACAGCATCTACATAATATAATATATTTAGGAGTTTTTTCAACAGCAGAAATTAAGAATTGATTCTTAGCTTGAAAAAAACTTTTAAAGTGGCCATTTTCATAAATATGACAAATAAACCTTTCTTCGCACAAAGAATAAAAAAATTGTCTTGAACCCGTCAAAGTTAATGAGGGGAAGAAGTTAAAATATTTTCTGTTCGAGGGTAGCACCAATTAAAGAATATAACAGAACCCACTCAAACAGAAGGGTCCACATACCCGAGCGTCCCTATATATATATATATATATATATATATATAATAACTAACTGGCTCGCCAAACGACGTATCGCCTTTAAATATTTTTACGTTAATTTTTCTGATGTTTTAATAGTTATCTGCTATTCGAGGCGGAAACAAATCCAACAAATCAAAGATCATAAAAATCGGTCCAGCCGTTCTTGAGTTACAAATAGAGTAGGCTAACTAATCCGACTTTGTTATATATATATATATATATATATATATATATATATATATATATATATGAATGAAAAAAATCATCTGAGGAGAATGGCAAGAAATAGACTTCCAAAATTGGCATTCCAATATACCCCAACTGGACATAGGAACCAAGGAAGACCAAAACATCGGTGGAAAGATCAAGACCATCTTCGCTAGGTTTACCGTACAGGCCACATGACCTAAAACGAATTTGTTCATGATGATGATGATATATATATATAGAAGTCCCGGCCACGCGTTTCTGTGGCTAAGGTATACGTTAAATTATGTTGTAGTAAACTAAGTGAGAAATCTAAATTAGAAAGTTTTTGTTCTACACATTTTTTTTTAGTAATGGTACGTTAACTACACCCGATATAAATATGGGTGATGGTTTATGTGGAAGTGGTTTTGTTGATTGAGATGAATTTATGATGTCTGCATTCTCAGTATCATCCATAAGTGTATCATAAGGATTATATACATTTATTGATGGAATATTTTGAGGAGGCTTTCATTATACTCTCATTTTTTTCTACGAACTTGTTGGCAGTTTGGATTCTCATCATCATCAAGAAGTCTCTGTATAGTAATATCATCTTGTGATATATTATAGTCATCTTGTTTTTCATTTAATTGAGGCATGGAGATTATTTCTGTAATGTTAGGCATATTATTATAACTAATAGACTTACTTACAGTTCTGTTATTTCGTTCCTTAGGACGTTCATATGTTTTTAAATTGACATTCTTCTTAAATGTAAGATTTATGTCACATAGGCCTATACCAATTTGCGGAAATTCACTTGATATCCTATCATTCATGGTCTCTAGAACTGATTCGCCATACTACTCAATGTCTCTTCTCGGTCCAGTTAAATTAAAATTAAATTGCTGTCTTTCAGGCAGATTACTTAAAAATAATACTTACACACCAAATTAATATAATTAATAAAATACATTGAAAATAAAATAAACACAAACACACTTAAATCATGAAATAATCAATATTTGTAATTCAATTGAAATTCGCGGTTGCAACAAAAAGCACCGCCACCTGGTTAAATAATAAACCAATTACCTTACACGGCCATCTGTTAGACTCGTATGGAACTCACAGATAATTATCACTTTTTGTTAAATAATAAACAAATAATTTGCAATAAAAATAATGCGACTATAAATTTAGTTATAAACTACCCTAAGTCTCAAGTTGGATCAAACTGCACACAGTGTGCAAAATTCTATTAAAATCGGTTCAGTAGTTTAGAATTCCATCGCGGACAAACAACGTGACACGTAATTTTTTTATATTAAGATAAAATAAGAAATTCGCACAACGTGCAAAGAAGATTGTTCTCAGTCACTGCAGTTTCAACAACGATTCTGATTTCATCCTACAGTTTAACACATGATATTTCTCGCACTATTCGCCACATCTTGAATACACGCAGTCTGGGCCGGGCTCGTGGAATCTATGTATATATATATAAATTTGAGCCCTAATCGTTTTCTGTAAGCACCAGATAGGATCGGCGAAGATCTGTAAAAATACCTCGCATTCTTTCGGAGTTAAAAATCTCTTTCGCGACAGGTCGTGTCCCAGAGTGTCGTGGGGCATGTAAATGGGAGCAGCCAAATAAAGATAAAGAAAGAGACAGAGCACAAGTTTTAAGTAGTTTCTAGATAAATCAGTTTTATCAATAAGGAGGTAAATTGGAAGAAATTAGAACGGTAGAGAAGTTAGTACGAATGCACCTACCCGTGGGCTGAGTGCATGTGCAAGTGAAATGTTAACTTCGTGCAACTGAAACTCAATATAAGTTTGCCGAGTAACTTCAGTTCTCTATAAGAAAAAAAATATATCCCTGAGGAATCCAGATTGGAGTTAAGGAAATTCAATAAACTGTAAAACTTTAAGTTGAGTTTGATGCAAATCAATGTGTCTGGCAGCAGCAGATATATTTTCAACATTAATTTGCTTTGATATGTTCTTTAAAATAATTGTAAATTTAATATGGTACAACATTATGTATAGCAGCAGCGGAATGCTATAAATGCTGTGAGAGTTTTGGTACACTCTGATTTGGCCTTTTCATCTTACAGGATGTCTTAAAATACTATATTTTCAGTCCAGTATTCAAACCCAGCCGGGGTCCGTCGTATTGGAATTATTTATAACACTGAGCAACAAAAAAGAAACTTTTTTTTGTCTCAGAAGGAAAAATATGTGAGTCTGATAGTATTTTTTCTCCTGAATTCAAATATGATATCGGTTTTTCTCCATCACGCAAGATTTCCGAGAGACTAATTTCAAACACTTTAATATTTTCTACATTCGTAACTACACAATATTCGGACATTCAGACTTACCTAGAAAGTAACAAATGACTATTTTCTGCTATATTTCGCCTGTGGAGCATCCCTTTTGATGGTCCAACAATAATCGGCCAGCATTTTAGGATTCCATTTGCCTTGATATCTCTTTTCCATAGCTGAAATCATTTGAGTTAGCTCATTTGGTTTTATTTTACAATGGACAACTGGACGAAAAATGTTTATTAAAAAAATAATTATTTAAATTCATTAATTGAAATTGAAATAAAGACAACTGTGGGTGATGGAGAAATTCCGAATACATATTTGAAAACACTATAAAAAACTGCATTAAGTACAACTATTGGTACTCGTGAGACAAAAATCGTGTTGACCAGTGTAATGTTTATTATTAATTTAATCTTATTAATTTGTTACTTAGTAGGATACTCGACCAAGTGCGTGAACCTGAGGTTCATCTCGTACTGTCGCAACGACCTTGGTCATCAGTGGGGTAAAACTAACTTGTCTCACGACGGGATAGGGAATTTTTTTTAATGTTTGCTCACCGTTATACTTTTTTGACCTCACAAGAGCATGGAGGGCCTCCTCAAATGTGTTAATCAGCATAATCGAGGGCCTCCATCTAAACAACATAACATTTAAGATGAATGGAGAATATTATAATGACTATTTAACTCATGCCCCCATTGGGAGTCAATGACCAATCATGTTTCAATGAATTTTGGTTTACAACCAATCATAGTCGTGTTTCACCTGGAATTTATCAAATAACTTTATCATATCATAGAAAGCTCCTCCTTTTTAATATTCTGAATAGGCCGGAGCATTATTTTGCAGTTACTGCTTGCGGGATATAATAGAAAAACATTTCAAGCAATTGATTATACCACAATAAAAAGAATCCACTGTTTGCACGTTCTTAAACTATTATTTCCCAGTTATTAATGTTCCTAAAAAAATATTGACATATTTACATCATAGGACATCAGAAATTAAGTAATAACCTATAATGCTGGTTATAAACAGTTTTATTTGTTTCATTTTTTTCCAGCATTCTAACAAAATTGTGATCCTTTGGCAATAAATAATTATCTGGTTGCAGTGATGAACAGATGAAACATAACAAACGTTTCTCATTTGTTTTCAAACATCTCCGTTTACATTAAATATATAAATATTTTAAAATAACTATATTTAAATAATGATTTGTAAGTAAACTGCTTAATTTTATTCGTTAAATAGTCCTAACAAATGCCACTCTTGATTTCCATATTCTCTAGAAAAATTCACTCCTCACTTCGTGAGTTGTGAGTTTATCGATAATTTGGAAATCACTCGTGGCATTACTTATGATAAACTCCTATCTTTATATGTAAAAATGAATGCGTGTCTATCTGACCCATATGGACTCAAAAACTATTTGCCCGATTTGATTGGGACAAATAATGTATATAACATATTACCCTACATACTATAGGGCTGGAGCTAAAAAAAGTAGTTCATTGATGCACCAAAAATAAGTAGTTTTTCGGACGTTTGAATGCTTATGCTGCCTAAACCATAACAAATACACCAAATTAATATACACAGAATTGAATATCTCCTCAAGAATTCTACAAAATATTCCGCGATAGCATATGTTTATCATTTACGGATAACTCGCATAACCATTTATGTCTTTAAATGATGCCAAGAAGATCCGGACACGTACATTCCCGGGGAACGTCGGGAAATCAGCTGGGGGTATCAAAAAATAATTACTATATGGCGTTACTTATAGTGATTGCTTGAGTATTAAATTTTGGAAGACAAAATTTTATTTACTATTTGGATTGTATGGAAGGTAGTTTTTAAATAGAATTAATTAGTTTATTGGTTGTTTTAGCTGCAATAACGAAGAGAGCAAATTTATAATTATTATTCCATTTACTTATTGAACTAAACATAAAAACACAATTTTCGTCTTTCAGCTAATTTATGCCAGGAAGATCGGGATAAGTAGATTCTTGGGCAACGCCGTGTAATCAGCATGTGGTATCTAAAAATAATAACGATATAAATTTATATATTTTTTCCTTTTAATGATTAATCTAAACGCAAAATCACATTATAATTTATTTAGGCGCAGCAGCGCACGCCTCTTATTACCTAGTGATAAGATAAAATGTAATATATAAAAAATGCATGTTTGTTCGTATTTTATGCGTTGCCATACCAATCATCCGATTGTGATGCGGCTTTTTGCAAATTATCAGCAGATTCCCGGGATGGTTTTGGGCTATGAGAGAGTTGTGATACTCAACTGCTTACACCCTTAAAAATCACCCTTTGTAAAAGTCGCTTTTGGACGCTTAAATGGCTTACGCTACCTAAACCATAACAAATACACAAAATGAATGTACACAGAATTGAATCTTTAAAAAAACTCTACAAAAAGCCTGGGACATCATATGTTTATCTTTTACGAATAACTCACAATAACCATTTAGTCTTTACTGAGATCGGAACACTGTAAATAGATTCCTGTACAAGCATAGCAGCACACGGCGGGTAATTCTTTTATGGATAACTGACAATAACGAATTTTGTCTTTCAGCTCATTTATACCAAGAAGATCGGGATAAGTAGATTCCCGGGCAACGCCGGGTAATCAGCTTGGGGTATCTAAAATAATTACGATACACATTTTTCCATATACTTATTCAACTAAACATAAAAACGCGTCAATTTTCGTCTTATAGATAATTTATGCCAAGAAGATCGGGGTAAGTAGATTCCCGGGCAACTTTGGGTAATCAGCACGGGGTGTCTAAAGTATTTTTTTTCCTACTAATTATTCAACTAATCATAAAAAGACATTAATTTTCGCCTTTCGGCTCATTTATGCCATGAAGGATAATTTTCACGAGGTATCTAAAAATAGTTACGATGTAAATGTATAATTATCTGTCCTTACACTTATTCAACTAAATATAAGAACATTAATTTTCATTTTTTTAGGCGTAGCAGCGCACTACGGGTATTAGCTAGGATTTTATACAATCTGTTTTTTTTTTGTTTGATGTGTCGAATATTTTGAATTTAAATAACATTTCTTAGTATTTTGTATGCTTTTATTTATGTCTTCCTGGATATTATTATGTTTTTGTAATCCATTTAAACAGGAGTTCATAAATTAATCAGTTATAGAAGTAATGTCAGTTTTACTGTTTGGGACTTGCTGATAATAAGTGTCTGTTCTAACAAAACCATCACAGTCTTATTCAATTACGTTATCTCACACTAACTACCTAGAAGGTTCGTAATATCCTAACCTTAAATTGGCCAAACAATAATTTACCTTGCCACTTATTTAAATGTTCCGGACTGCAAATAAAACAAGATCATATAAAACTCTTAAGTTGTTATTGTATATTATTATATAATTTGATGCAGTTGTAAGTAATTTCTACTCATTTGTTATATATATATATATATATATATATATATATATATATAAAACAAACGAATGTATGTCTAATCAATTGAGTTGGTGTGTACTTGATGAAAATCCATATTTATTAATTAAATAAAAATAAAACGTAGTTTTATTTGATTTTCATATTTATTATATAATTCAGTGACAGACTGTTTCGGTACACTGTACCTTCTTCAGACATGTTAACAAATTATGAATTGTGTTCCAACTGATCTAAGCAACAATACAACAATAAATATTGTATATAATTCAGTGACAGCTGTTTCGGTACACTGTACCTTCTTCAGACATGTTAACAAATTATTATGAATTGTGTTCCAACTGATCTAAGCAACAATACAACAATAAATATTATTGGAACACAATTCATAATTTGTTAACATGTCTGAAGAAGGTACAGTTTACCGAAACAGCTGTCACTGAATTATATAACAAATATGAAAATCAAATAAAACTATGTTTTATTTTTATTTAATTAATGAATGTATGTCTGTTTGTCCTTTATAGACTATTAACCGTTATTGGTGAAAATTTGTATATTCAGGGTTTCAAATGCAGCGAGTGTGTAGCCGTTATATATTATGTTCTAAAATCATTAGGTGTAGGAGTTCACCTGAAACGAAAATTTAAAAGTCGCTCTTGCAATCGCAATTTTCGATGTTTCACTAGAAAATACGGAACATACTATTAGAATAAACCGAGGTACAGTATGTATTAACTAAAATCAGCGAATCCCAACCATTAGAAGTAGGGTTTACCCAAAATTTGAAGTTAAAAATTTACTCTAGCAACCGCCAGGTTTGGTTCGTCGCAGTGTGTACCATATAATTATTAACCCTCAATATTTAATTTATTTATACCGCTGTGGTCTCGAGGTAGCACGCTGCCTTGTCACGCATCGGGCCCGGGTTCGTTTCCCGGTCGGGACAGGCTCCAGGATGAGTTTTTTTCGGTTTTTTTTTCTCACCTGTGAGACAAATGTAAGGACGCTTAGGGCCCGCGGTCCCCGAAAATCGTCCAGCCATTATCATCCTTCACCGGTAGGTACCACTTCTATGATTCCCTAGTAAAGCTGCAAAGCATAGCACGAAAATGCTATGATTGCAGTGAAAGACCTGCCACCCGGCAGAATTACTATGGTTGGATGTATATGGGTATATATTAATCAGATGTTAAACGCAGAACTTGTTCTACATGTTTATCTTGAAAGAAAAATTTGTTGAAAAAATTAAAAAGTGAAGCCATTTAAAGTCTGGTCAGGTTGAAATTACACAACTTACAAAAGAGAAGGAACAAAAATTGAGGGTGGCTGAATAAAAGTTGGTAGGAGGAAGAAAAGAAGGTTAAAGTGGGAGGTTGGTGTTAAGAGGTTTGCGTTCTTGTAGGAGGATGAGGGCAGAAAGAAAGAAACTACTTCAGAAGTCGAGAAATGTCTCAGGAAAAAAAAAAAAAAGAGAGGATCGAGTTAAAATTGAGAAAGTTTTATAGAAGTGGAAGGGAAATAGCTTGGCTGGTGGAGGGGTGAACATTTTACTACATTGAAGGGTGGGGAACGCACCTTTCCTTCCCCATCGCATGTTAATATCTGTACAAACCTTCAGTTCTTCCAAGTACCTTTACACATTGTTATTCAATGGTAGAATAGGTAGAAAGATGGATAGATAGATAGCTAGATAGGCAGGTAGATAGATAAGGATTTCGGGACAAAGAAAATTGAAAGTGTAGAATCGTTAAAAAATAATAGTTCGTCATGGACACTTAACAATAATCATCATCCGCAGCTGCCGCCGTCTTCTGGAAACCAAATGCCAGTCCTCTCTGTCCATCCATTGATCTTCCTCCAATCCTCTGATATTCGTAGCCGCTTGTACCCCTACTATCCAAGTTTTCTTCGGTCTTCTCCTTTCCATTGGGATCAATTCAATAACAATTTTAGGCAATCTTTACTCTGGCATTCTTTTGACATGGTCATACCACTGTAATATTTTCTTTTCTATAATGTCTATGTTGTCCGGCTCCTCTTGCACACCCATAATTTCCCTTATTTTTTTTATTTTGTATTCTATCCATTCTAGATTTTCCAGCTGTTCTTCTAAAACATCCATTTCTGTACCTAAAATTCTTTTCATTTTCCTGGTAGGAATTTGCCACACTTCAGCACCATATGTTAAAATGCTCTAAATCATGGTTTGATATATTTGTAATTTTCTATTTTTTGTAATATTCTTGCTTCACCAAACAGAGTTTAAAGCATTTATTGCTTGTTTTGTTTGTGCGATTCTATTTTTAATTTCCACGGTGTTATTGCCTTAACAATAACTGAGGAAAATTTTGAAGAAGTGGCTGAATTTGAATACCTGGGAACAATCATTACAAACAGGAGTGAGGTACAGAAAAATTAAGCATAGACTTAATCCTCGAAACGCGTGCTATTACGCATTACAGGAAATCTTGTCGTCCCTCTCCTTAAAAAAAATTATACTGAAAAAATATAAAATTGTTATCCTTCAGTTATATATATTCCAAACATGGTTTCTTACTTGGGGAGGAAAAAAAATATTACGAGTATTTGAGAATAAAGATCTTAGAAAAATTGTTGTACCAACGAGAGATGAACAGGCAGGTGAATGGAGAAGACTGGTTAACAGAGAGCTACATTGTCTTTATGGGAAACTGAAGTTAAAGAACAATCAAGTGTTCTACTCTGCGATGGGCTGGTCATGCGACACGAATGAAGAATTGAGGAGGGGCATGGCAATTCCTTGAATGAAAGCCTGATTGAGATCACCCAGTACATAAGTCAAGAGTGAGGCACGAATGGGGAATTGAAGTGGAGCATGGAAAATTACCGTAGGAAAATTATATTGTAAGCTCCCAGTAAATAGGCGAAGAATAGGAATATTTAATAGGATATAAGTGAGATTAAATATACAGGAGATGATTGAAAAAAATGTGCAGGGCTTATGTACACTGGGCATAAACCTGTGGGTTCAATATTACCAGTAACTTGGTTAGTTTAGTTGCCTATAATATAGGCTATGTATGCCGTCTTGGTAGACGTGTGGCTAGCGAACGCGCGTGCTTCGACTGGAATCCTAGGTTCAAATTCTGGCGATTCCGTAGGGATACTGGTGGTGGACCAGATCGGGATTTTTCGGGTTTTCTCGAGATTATCCGGTTTCTCGACTTCCATTCCACCAATACTCTCCATTCCCCCTTCCTTCCTCTTCTAGTCATTTCATTCCTTCGTAACTCATTCATTTAATATCAATAATCTTGCTTGATATTAGGTAAAAAGACTTTGATTGGAAATTCTTAGGTGTTGAAATGTGATTTTGGGGGTCTAAAGGGGCCCACCAGGTGCTATCTCACGACTCCGAGCCTGAACAATAAAAAATGGCAAAAGTGACCAACAGGAAGGTTGCAATTTAATAAAATTCATGGTAAAACTTCGTTAATGGTTTATGTTCATCTGGTTTATTTTGTTTAGCAAATATTACATAGTCGTAGACCAATAATCAATAAGGGGCTATTAAATGTTATGCCAAGTTTATCTTTATGAGGGTTCTTATTAAGATCATGCTCCCTCACAAAATTAAAAATATGATATAAAATTATTAATGCTGCCTTGTAGGTCAACTACTAAAATTATACTGTGGGCCTTTCGGGACCAGCTCCATCATCAACAGAAGTACCCTGAATTCAATATTGGTATCAATACTAATAAAATTCATTGTTTAAAACCGTTGAGGTGGATAGTCATAAAATAAAATAAAGAAAGACTTGTTGATGATGAAATAGGGATTCTGAAAGGCATACAGACAAAAAGCATACATATTTTATAAGTTGAGGACGACGGCTCTGACTTAAGAAGGTACATTTTAACTTTATTTTATTTTATGATACTGGTATACTTATAATTTTGTACATAGGACTGAATGTACTGGGTGTGTTCTCATTAAGAAATAGGTTGTTGTTGGTTTCCTTTATAATTTAAATTTCTTCTAGTACGTTTATTTTTGCTGAATCGTTCTCTTTCTGCAGTATTGTGAGGTTGTTGTCAATATATAACATGCGATGTCTTACCTGAACAATATTTTTGATAACTGGATTTCCCTTCTGCATACCTGAAGTCTTTAAAGTGTTCCTTGAATCTTATATTAAAACTTCTGCTGGTTATTCCTACATAAAATTTGTTG
The DNA here is from genome assembly GCA_030220185.1 of Diploptera punctata. Taxonomy (NCBI): domain Eukaryota; kingdom Metazoa; phylum Arthropoda; class Insecta; order Blattodea; family Blaberidae; genus Diploptera; species Diploptera punctata. The sequence continues at coordinate 487,144 of JASPKZ010004560.1, forward strand.
CCGTCTATATGCGTTAATTTGTTGTTGTCCCTCCTCGCGACCATGGCCCCAACCCAAGAATTACGGTATGTAGAACCTGATGTGTCGGATCCGGAAGACGACCTGTAACTTACATAAAACCGCAGAGTAGACTTTCATTCCACTCATCTCCATAATAGTAGGATAGCACAGGTCGTGATGCTCGGGCTGTTTGCTTTCCCAGGTGAATAAATAATTAATACATATTATCTTCGTCAGCAGCATCAAAGTTAGACCTTAAGGCCTGTTCCGATTTCATATTATAATTGGCCTGTCCATCTTTTACTGGGTCTTCCTACATTTCTTCGTCCTACAGTTATGTAGTGAAGAACTTGTTTCGGGATTCTGTTGTTATCCATTCTATTGTTGTGGCCCATACATTAATCTCTGCATTATGCAATCCTATCTAATAATTTGAATATATTTAGTTATGTTCGTATATCTTCACTACGTTTCCGATCTTTTATTTTACACTCTTCAAAAACCTCATTTCTGAAGATTATATTCTTCGTTCCTGGTTTTTACTTAAGATCCTGTGTTCCTATTCATATATTAGTGTTGGAACCGCCATTATGCTAGCAAACAGTAATCTAAGAAGATATTGTGTTTTTCTGAAAAAATCACGAGCGACAAAGTCGTGAGTGATTTTGTCTAATGGAAAACTCAACCTCGCGTTGGATTTGGAGTGACTATTTAACGAATAATAAAACATCAGAAGCTAAAAATAATTATAATGTATAATATTTACCAAATGTGTGATTATTAATTCCGTCATATTTCGGGGTGATTTCTAAGCAGGCTGTACAGTTATAAATAGCATATATTTACTGTTAAATCTCTTTGGACTTGGGAAAAATCAATAAAATATGATTTAATCAAAAGTAACTATAAACTCTAACGCAGATTCATTACACAACATTTAATAATTTTTTACATCAACAGATATAACCTTTTTTTTTAGTTGTTTTCTTCTAGCATTTCTTGCTGCACCAGTCGATCGTAGATTGTTCAATCGATATCCTTGTCTAGTAAGTTAATTTGCGGAGATATCTCTCATTACGAACAGGAAAAGGCAATATTGTCAACAGGAAGAGGCAATTTTATCAAAAGGAAGAGGCAAAATTATCGGTCTATGAGATAAATAGTCATCATAATCATGTTCTTCACGGATTGAACTACAAAAGGTTTGTTCCGGTCTCGTGCAGAAAACTGATCTCTCCATCGTGCTCTTGGCCGTCCCACACATCTACATCCCTCTTGCTACTATGCGAAAAACTATTTTGTTATATTACACACAATCAATAAAAACCAAAATCACCAAATTAAACAGTTAAAATAGTCAATGCGTTTCAGTAGCGATGCTATCATTATCAAGATGGATCAATGACTAAGGGCCAGTTTCTCCAACAGAGGTAACTGTATTACGCCAGTTTAAGCTATGCGTTATATAGGTGGAAACTGGAGTAATGCAGTTAACTCTGTTGGTGAAACTGACCCTGAATGATAATGATAGAGTCTGTATTGAAATGCGTTGACTCTTTAACTTTTTAATTTGGTGATTTGGGTTTTTATTGGCGCCATGGCCTGTCGCAAGCCAGGTTAAAAAATGGTGAGGGGGAGGAGTAAAACTTCGTAAAAAAACCTTGGTTCAGCTTGCCCAGCTGATTAGTACTTTGTGAGGGCCCCTTGTCAGGGTTATGATAAAGATCTCAACGGCAGATACAGTGGAGAAGCAGTCCTTCGGTACGGTGTACCTGGCGGAAGAGGCAACTATATATTTACTGCCTCGTAGATTGACGAACGGGCGCATGGGTTTCGTTAGTCTGCAAGACAACCCATCTAGGAGAGACAACTCTGAAATAAAACGGGGCAGGCTGAGCTCTGTAACTGGATGAACGCAATCTGCCTAGGGAGGAAACCCCGAATAGTAAACCCGTTATGAAAACGGGCTAGCAACCCACTTTACGGCGTATCTTATTCATACATTGCTCGCAGTCCTAAGGATCAAGCCTCGGATCAAAGACGGAAATAGAATACATTATTTGATAAGATACACAACACAGAAATTAGTGACAAATGTCATATTCAAGACATAACCAAATGTATCATAGATAGATGCAAATATTTGAAAGGTCATATAGAAAGAAGAAGACAACTCCCTTGCAAAAAAAAGAGCTAAAGAAAATAGACCAATGGACGGGAGAAGAACAAGAGGAAGACCAGCCAAGAGGTGGATAGACAGTGAATGCACATCCAATACGTCTTCCTCCAAATTATGAATAATAAGAAGAAAAGGGGTTTTTATTCACTTTTGTAATAATTTTATCACCAAGAAGGTCATGGTAGTAATATATATTATTATGTGTTCTTGATCCATTATTTGAAGTGGTCGAAACCACTTTGTTTGTGTTCTTTGATTCTGTCTGTTAAGTTGAATATTTTAAGCTCATTCCTAAAACACTTGATATATTTTTTATCTTGTAAAGTATATCTAGCTACATGTCTCAGGAAACTAATTTCTGCAGATTCTATTTTTTTTTATTTTTAGTCCAATTTTCGGAGCCATGTAACAACAAAGGAACAGCCATAAACTTTCAAAAGTTTCTCTTTTCTATTACCCTTGAGACTTCTTTTTATGGTGCCACACAGATAATTGAATTTACGTATTTTTTTTGCAATATCTTTACTTTTAATAATATATAGATGGATAGATCATAGGTTGATTGATGTCTTTGACATCGTCCGATTCCTAATAGCTAATTTTGTCGGTCCATCCAATCACTTGGTTGTAGATGTTTCTCCTTCATGTATAGATATATTCTCTGACTCCAGGAGGTTTTAGGTCTTACTCTGCCTCATCTTCCCTTAGGTTTCCATTCCAAAACAGATTTTGGTAGCCGATCTTCTTCCATTTGCTGGACATGTTCGTACTCCGTACCATCTTAATTGCTGATTTTTAGTATAATCTAAAATATAGTCTTCAATCTTCATTCTCTCCCTTATAACTGCGTTTTAATTCTTTTCTCTTCTTGAAATTCTTGCTACCATTCATATAAAATCCATTTGCGTTGCCAAAATATACTATTTGTTTTTGTTCATAATGGCCTAAGTTCTGCTCCATAAGTAATGATTCTTTTAACAATTATATGATATATATATATATATATATATATATATATATATATATATATATATATATACGTTTTTATTACTTATATTTTTATCCCACAATATTCCATTGAGGCAAGCAATTCTTTATTATTTATATTTCTTCTTTCCTTTTATAAGTTACATTTTTATTTATTTTAATTCCTAAATATGTGATCTCACACAAGATTTTATTGTTTCTCCAGTATTTTAATCATAATAATATTTTTTTTCTGGAAATGCGTGCTATTATGCATTACAGACACTCTTGACGTCCCAACTACTTTCAAAAAACGTCAACCTGAAAATATATAAAACTATTATTCAACCAGTTATATTATACGGATGCGAAAAATGGACTCTTATTTTAAGGGAGGAAACGAGATTATGAGTATTTGAGAATAAAGTACTTAGGAAAATTTTTGGACCAAAGAGAGATGAGCAGATAGGTGAATGGAGAAGATTACGCAACAGTGAACTACATGGTTATTATAGGAAGTCAGATATAATAAGAACAGATAAGTCTCGTAGACTGCGATGGACAGGGTATGTGGCACGAATGGGGAATGAAAGACATGCATGAAAGCTTCTTGTAGGAAAGCCAGAGGGATAACCCCCAGTTGGTAGACCAAGAATGAAGTGGGAGAGTAACATTAACGTGATTTGAAGGAAGTAGATTATACAGGGAATGGTTGGAAAACATTAGCTCAGGATAGGGATGTATGGAGAGGTAATGTCCGCACGGCCATGAACCTACAGGTTCAATAGTGCCAGTGAGTTAGTTAATTACTAATATATTTTTTATTTCGAGTTATTTTCTACCCCTGTTTACAGCCGACACTCCTTAAATAATAATCCATTGAATAAAGTTTTGATTGAATTTTATTTGTCCCAGATATGATACAACAGAGAAGCTGGGAATGATTTCTTGCACACGTTGCAGTGACATTAGGTACTTGAGCATCTGGTACAGAAACTGTCTGAGGAGAGAGATTTGCGGTCAGACTCCTTGAACTGGAAGTTTGCAGATAACCGATATTTCTGTTGAGTGCTTCTCTTGTTGGGTAGACGATTATGGAGACGGTAAAACTCTCAACATGTCTTCATTTCGTGATCACGTACTTTACAGTATGCTTCAAAACAATGCTAGACACTACAATGGTTTTGGAAATGAGGGAGCGAGTGGAAAAAGGACACATGGCATATTGTATCACTTTGTATTCACGTAATTTTGAGTATGCTCCAAAACAATATAAATCCAATTCCAGAAACAACACCAAGCTTTTTAATTATTTCGTTTCCATGATAGCGAAAACGTTTTGCACCAATTGCCTAAAAATATGACCTTAAGGTCTTGTCTACCACTCAACAACGTTAGATAAATTAAAGTATAAGAATTATAGAAATGCATACAACAATAGAATATAATGATAATATTAATTTATTTATTTACAATTTTTTAATGTTTACACATCTTCCTGTGTCTAAAGTTTTATTTTCCTTCTCCACTCGTCTCTATCCATCCACTCCATGACCTCCAGTCCTCTTATTCTCATTCTAGTTCTTATTTCTTGCATTCACGAGTTTCGAGGTCTTCCTTTTCTTCTTCTTCCACGTGGACACCATTCCAATGTTTTGTGGGTAACCTTTCTTCTTGCATTTGTTATACATGCCCATACCAATGTAATTTCTTATATCTTATATAATCTACAGTAATAATAATAATAATAATAATAATAATAATAATAATAATAATAATAATAATTTACTATAAAATGGATTAGTAAAGTGAAAAATTACGTAAAATTGACAGAAATTACTCAAGAAGGTATCATAAATAAATATATATATATATATATATATATATATATATAACCTAACTAACTAACTAATTCACTGGCATTATCGAACTCGTAGGTTCATGGCCGCACGGATATAAGCTCTCCATACATCCCTATTCTGAGCTAATGCTTTTCAATCATTCCCTGTTTAATCTACTTCCCTAAAGTCATAGTTAATGTTATTCTCCCACCTCATTCTTGGTCTACCAACTGGGCGTTTTCCCCTCTGGTTTTCCTACAAGAAGCTTCCATGCATATCTTTCATTCCCCATTCGTGCCCTGCCCAGAGGACAAACCTAAGAAAAGAAAACTGGAACAACATGGATATTACCCGTTCAAAGTATCTCTGCAGGCGGAAGAATCAGGAAACTCTGTTCGTTGGTACACGTGACGTCATATAAGGCAGTGTACACTGTCAGCGTCCCACGTCCCATTCCCCTTTGCACTCTAGATAGCAGTGTCACGTGTTCTATTCCTGCATAAACACGACTGCAGTGCCCTCCGTCAACAACTGCGCTTACTCCTTAAACGGGTAATAATAATAATAATAATAATAATAATAATAATAATAATAATAATAATAATATAACTCACTGGGACTATCGAACCGAAAGCACATGGATGTGCAGACAATATCTGCATGTATTCCTATCATCAGCTAATATTTTCAAATCATCTTTTACGTATAATCTGTTTCCATCAAATAATGGTTAATGTTATTCTCCCACCTCACTCTTTCCCTATCTACTGGGCGTTTTCCCTTTTTTTACATGTCTCTCTTTCATTCCCCATTCATGCCACATGTTCTGCTCATCCCAGTCTGCTATCATATCTGGTTTCCTATAAAGATCGTGTAGCTCTTTCAAAGAATCTCATTGTTAAGAGCACAACATTTCAGCATAAGGATATTCATAAATACACTTGGACGTCCCCAGATGGAGAAACTCGGAACCAGATAGATCATGTATTAGTGGATAAACGCTGGCACAGTAGCATCATCGATGTTAAATCAGTTAGAGGGACAGACTGCAATTCGGATCATCATCTGGTCAGAGTGAAAATCAGACAACGGCTATCGCTTATGAGAGGAACAAACGCTAAAGATGATTCTGTAAAATATGAATTAAAAAACTTGAAAATGATGAAATGCGGCAAGAATACCAAATCAAAATTGCTAATAGATTTGAAGTACTGGAATCTTCAGATGACAATGTGGCAAACGAAGAAGAAACTGATATAAATAAAGAATGGGAGGCTATAAGAGATACTATTAAATTGTCAGCATCAAAAGCATTGGTTGTTTTAAAAAAGAGGCAAAACAAGAAATGGTTTGATGAGGAATGTGCCGACATCGTAAAGAAAAGAAAGCTAGCAAAAATGAAATGGTTACACCAGCCAAATGAGGTAAATTTAGAGCAATTGGGTAGTGTTAGACGGGAAACCACCAAGTTACTAAAGAGTAAGAAGAGGGAATATTTGAGAGAGAAGATTAATGATCTTGAAATGAATGCAAAAAATAGGAACATTAGAGAATTATATCAGGGAATTAGTATAGAGAAGAAAGGGTTTCAGGCTAGAACAAACATAATTCGGAATGTAAATGGGGATATGATTGCAGATTCCAAGAGTATATTAAATAGATGGAAAAGTTATTTTAATCAGCTATTAAATGTACATACAGAACAGGACATTGAGGAGGATAAGTTACAGACAGCAGAAATGCTAGTCGCAGAGCCAAGTGCATTAGAGGTTGAAATGGCAATTGAAAAATTGAAGATGTATAAAGCATCAGGTTCAGATGAGATCCCAGCAGAACTGATAAAATCAGGGGGAGAAAAATTGATGGACAAGATACGCTGGTTGCTTACTATGATTTGGGAAAAAGAAGCTCTTCCAGATGAATGGAAGGAATCAATTATCGTACCAATTTATAAGAAAGGAGATAAAACTGATTGCAACAACTATAGGGGCATCTCATTACTTTCAACTTCGTACAAAATTCTAACAAATATATTAGTAAGCAGACTTACTCCCTATATTGATGACATTCTAGGAGATCATCAATGTGCATTTAGAAGAAACAGGTCTACAACAGATCAGATTTTTAGTATAAGACAGATTTTAGAAAAGAAATGGGAATATAATGGTACTGTACATCAACTATATGTAGACTTCAAAAAAGCATATGATTCAATTAAGAGGGAGAAGTTATATAGTATCCTGCTGGAGTTCGGAATTCCTAAAAAGTTAGTTAGACTTATACGAATGTGTCTAAATGGCTCAACGAGTAGGGTGCGTGTAGGCAAACAGTTTTCAGACACTTTTGAAATCCAGAATGGGTTGAAGCAAGGAGATGCACTATCTCCTCTACTATTTAATTTTGTACTAGAGCATGCCATTAAATCTTTAGAGAATGAGGAAGGCCTACAACTGAATGGTATTAATAAGCTGTTAGTTTATGCTGATGATGTACTACTGGCCGATAGCGAGGAGATACTAAAGGCCAACACGCACACACTATTGAGTAACACTAAGAAATTAGGACTGGAAATAAATATCAGTAAAACTAAATATATGGTCACACGTAGAAATACATTATATAATGGAAATGGACAGCTAATGACAAATGAGGGAAATTTTGAGGAATTGGCTGAATTCAAATACCTAGGAACAATAATCACAAATAGGAATGAGATGCACAAAGAAATTAAACATAGGCTCAATTCTGGAAATGCATGCTATTATGCATTGCAGAGACTTTTGATGTCCCAACTCCTTTCAAAAAATGTTAAGCTGAAAATATATAAAACTATTATTCTACCAGTTATATTATATGGGTGCGAAACATGGACTCTTACTTTAAGGGAGGAAAGGAGATTACGAGTATTTGAGAATAAAGTTCTTAGGAAAATTTTTGGACCAAAGAGAGATGAACAGACAGGTGAATGGAGAAGACTACATAACAATGAACTACATGGTCTTTATAGGAAGCCAGATATAATAAGAACAGTTAAGTCCCGTAGACTGCGATGGGCAGGACACGTTTCGCGTATGGGGAATGAAAGACGTGCATGGAAACTTCTTGTAGGAAAGCCAGAAGGAAAACGCCCAGTTGGTAGACCAAGAATGAGGTGGGAGAACAACATTAACTATGATTTGAGGGAAGTAGATTATACAGGGAATGATTGGAAAGCATTAGCTCAGGATAGGGATGTATGGAGAGCTTATGTCCGTGCGGCCATGAACCTACGGGTTCGATAGTGCCAGTGAGTAAGTAAGTAAGCTCTTTGTTATCTAATCTTCTCCATTTACTTGTTTCGTCGTCTCTCTTTAGTTCCAAAAATAATCCTAAGAACTTTATTATCAAATATTTTCTCCTCCCTTAAAGTAAGAGTTCAACTTTCGCATCCATTTAATATAACTGGGAGAATAACAGTTTTATACATTTTGAATTTATTGTTCCTTGAGAGAAGATGGGACAAGTTTCCCTGTAATGTATAATAGCATGCTTTTCCAGAATTGAGCCTATGTTTAATTTCTTTGTACGCATAATTCTTGTTTGTAATTATTATTCCAGGTATTTGAGTTCAGCCACTTTTTTTTTTAAATTTCCCTCTTCTATTATTAATTCTCCATTTCCATCATATAAACTATTTCTATATGTGACCATATACCATCACCTTACTTCTAAAACCTCGTAAGTTAAATTTAACAACTTTTTGAAGAGAACATAAAACATTTTTGATGTTGTTTATTATCATGTAATTGTGTTAAGAAATAACTGGAATGAAAACAAGGGGACTGGAGGACACGGAGTGCATGGGTAGGGACGAGTGGAGAAGGAAAATAAAACTTTAGGGACAGAAGGTTGTGTAAAAATTGAAAATGTGAATATACATTTAAAATGGCTTATTTTGAATGTAAACATTAAAAAAAGGACATTAAGAACATCGTTACAAGATAATAAGCATTGTTAAAAAATGTTTTGATGCTTTTTCTGAAAATTTTGTTATGTTATAATTAAGGCCTACGAGATTTTAAAAGCAAGATGACGATATTCAGTTTAATTGATGTTTACATCCAGGTCTCGATCCCTAGTAAACAACATTAAGATTAAAATTAATCTTAAATTCTTTTCTCTTGATTTAAAAATAGTTTTAATGTGTGTGTATATATTTATTCTCATAAAAGACTTGAAAGCATAATAATAGTCCCTTCGATTGGTTGCTTGGCCAAAGGAAGGCAAGACCAGTGAAGGGGCTGCCATCTTATAGAAAGCAGAATAACGGCTTGTGAAATGAGATTCATGCGCAGAACAGCGGGTTACACCAGATGGGATCGGAAAAGGAACACCGATATCTTAAAAGAATTGAAGACTACGCCAATTTTGGAATATATTAAACAGTACCAACTAAATTGGAAACACCATCTTGAAATAATGAGTTCAAATCGGATCCCCAAAGCTGTTTATAATTATATACCAAGAGGACGAAGATCACTGAGCCGTCCTATGAAAAGCTGGAGGGAAAATTTTCTATAGGATCGTAACAGGCCTTGGCCTAATACTTGCAAGGAAGAAGAAGTATATATATTTATTTATTCATTAAATAAATGTTGGTATACATCTAGTTTGCTTCATATTGCGTATATTTTCGGTTTTGACCTGCTGGCATGCAAATAGACTGTTAATTTCTTTTTGGTTACTGGAATCTATTTGTTTCACCTCAGCGACCTGGACAAGGCAAATGTCATAATGTTATTTGCTTGATACACATGACTGTTCTGAATTACAATCAGTAATCAAGTAACTAGTCACTGCATGTTGAATCATGCATCGTGTTCATACAGATGTTATCGAGCATGGCGAAACTTAATAAAATTCATGCCTCCAAGATAAGGAAGTCGCCTTGAAAAACAATACCCTCGTCGGTATCTATTTGAGTTTCATACAGGGATATATAACAGTATAGAGACATTGCATCAAAAACAGAAGTGTTCTTCGCATTAATTGAACTACATGTATGATTCTATAACTTTATTAATTTGAAAATTTCAACACAAAATTCGCAGTAAAATTCCATTGAGGTGTTATTCACAATATTTAAATTAACTTTTATAATATTCGTGATGTGTTCCGTTGAGGTTTATTCAAAAACAACCCCCTCTACCAGATCTTCAGTGAAACACCAGTTTTGAATCCTGCCGATGATGGGACAAGTCCCGAAAGCGCTACAGTTAAATGATTAATTAAGTTGATTAGACGGACCTTTCAGGTGAATATTCCATAATTTTATATTAACTATCTGTAGTTGTCAGGTGATGTCAGTTTCTCTGGAACTGGTGGGATGAACCTGTAGCAGTAAGATTAGTTATTAGTTTTTAATTTAATATAAAATTATGGAATATTCACCTGGAAGGTCCGTCTCCTCAACTTAATTAATCATTTAACTGTAGCGCTTTCGGGACTTGTCCCATCATCGGCAGGATTCAAAACTGGTGTTTCACTGAAGATCTGGTAGAGGGGGTTGCATGTATTGGGTTCGTTTTAGTTTATCAGGCTGTCGTTAAACGAAAACGAACCCAATACATGCAACCCCCTCTACCATATCTTCAGTGAAACACCAGTTTTGAATCCTGCCGATGATGGAACAAGTCCCGAAAGCGCTACAGTTAAATGATTAATTAAGTTGAGGAGACGAACCTTCCAGGTGAATATTCCATAATTTTATATTAATATTTAAATTATAATATAAAATTATAAAAAACACATTTACAATTTTATAGAATACTAGCTAATACCCGGCGTGCGCTGTTACGCCTAAATCAATTAACATTAATGTGCTTTTATGTTTAGTTGAATAAGTAGAAGGACAAAATTCTAAATTTATATTTTTAGATACTCCGTGCTGATTACCCGGTGTTGACCGTGGAACAAAAAAATGGCTTAAAGGAAGGTTTATATATATAAGGTAAAGACGGGATTTAGTGGGCGCTAGTATTTCGAAAGGATTCCTCTTTTAGTAGAGGATCTCGGGTAGCTCAGTGCGCTGCGGTAGACTGAGATGCTCTTGGTCCCGGGAACACAAGGATTGTGTGGACACAATTATATCTCGTAGAGAAAATACGACAAGTTGAAGATGCAATATCACTTTATTTTACGTTGAACACAATAAAAAAAATATCAAAGTACGTAGCGATTGGCGCGATCATATGCTTACACTTTATGCTGAGGAGGCTTAATTAGACGGTTGAATTCTTAATTGCACCGCGCCTATATTATATATTTTATTTCTAAGTCCATTTAGCAAGGGACTCCACTGCAAATGTTATATAAGTATTTATTTACTTCCGATGGTCGATAGACTACAAAAATATGTGTGCATCAGCACTTTAAATCACGATGAACATGTTATTGCTGCTATTAAGTGAACTACTCGTGCCAGTGGCACCACGAGAAGAGAGTTTTAGTCTGTAATTCTCGTTATAAGGTTAACTTTTACTCCCACTCAATATAATTTGCGACCATATGATATCGCCCACCTTAAGATAAAATACATATAGCCATTGGTGCATTTGTCTATAATTTTGGGAAGTAGGGTTCTGGACCCTTTTGTTCGTTGTGACGTCACCAAATTTTTTAGGACACTCCTACTTTTGAGATTGGACAAAATTAGGACATAAGTTTATACAAGCAGCCCGGGAATCCCGACTAATTTTGTAAAAAGCTTGGCTTCAAATATTGACTCAAGAATGTTCTGGTGGCTTCGTTCGCCTTCAATTAGCTTGCATCATCCTCTGTAAAAATGCCCGTTTACTGGGTTTCCAAATTTCCCCAGCAATATTTTTCCGACTGAATTCAGCTGTCTAGCGTGCAATGCTTAGGCATTGTCAGTTCTAACCGGCTGAATAAAATGCATCTAATCCTCTGTACTGAAAATAATTCTTTAGATCTTTAACTTGTTGAACGAATGTCTCGAGCCCATCAAAATACAATAGGGTGCGTTAGTCTCACCAGGCTTTTCCCTATCTTACTCATAACTGAACGTTCTTATTCCATCATATTCATTTCAAGGAATCATTTAATTTACAATAATATTTCGTCATATTCATTTCAAGGAATCATTTAATTTACAATAATATTTCGTCATATTCATTCCAAGGAATCATTTAATTTACAATAATATTCCATCATATTCATTCCAAGGAATCATTTAATTTACAATAATATTCCATCATATTCATTTCAAGGAATCATTTAATTTACAATAATATTTCGTCATATTCATTTCAAGGAATCATTTAATTTACAATAATATTTCGTCATATTCATTCCAAGGAATCATTTAATTTACAATAATATTCCATCATATTCATTTCAAGGAATCATTTAATTTACAATAATATTTCGTCATATTCATTCCAAGGAATCATTTAATTTACAATAATATTCCATCATATTCATTTCAAGGAATCATTTAATTTACAATAATATTTCGTCATATTCATTCCAAGGAATCATTTAATTTACAATAATATTCCATCATATTCATTTCAAGGAATCATTTAATTTACAATAATATTTCGTCATATTCATTCCAAGGAATCATTTAATTTACAATAATATTCCATCATATTCATTTCAAGGAATCATTTAATTTACAATAATATTTCGTCATATTCATTCCAAGGAATCATTTAATTTACAATAATATTCCATCATATTCATTTCAAGGAATCATTTAATTTACAATAATATTTCGTCATATTCATTCCAAGGAATCATTTAATTTACAATAATATTCCATCATATTCATTCCAAGGAATCATTTAATTTACAATAATATTCCATCATATTCATTTCAAGGAATCATTTAATTTACAATAATATTTCGTCATATTCATTTCAAGGAATCATTTAATTTACAATAATATTTCGTCATATTCATTCCAAGGAATCATTTAATTTACAATAATATTCCATCATATTCATTTCAAGGAATCATTTAATTTACAATAATATTTCGTCATATTCATTCCAAGGAATCATTTAATTTACAATAACATTCAATCATATTCATTTCAAGGAATCATTTTATTTACAATAATATTTCGTCATATTCATTCCAAGGAATCATTTAATTTACAATAATATTTCGTCATATTCATTCCAAGGAATCATTTAATTTACAATAATATTCCATCATATTCATTTCAAGGAATCATTTAATTTACAATAATATTTCGTCATATTCATTTCAAGGAATCATTTAATTTACAATAATATTTCGTCATATTCATTCCAAGGAATCATTTAATTTACAATAATATTCCATCATATTCATTTCAAGGAATCATTTAATTTACAATAATATTTCGTCATATTCATTCCAAGGAATCATTTAATTTACAATAATATTCCATCATATTCATTTCAAGGAATCATTTAATTTACAATAATATTTCGTCATATTCATTCCAAGGAATCATTTAATTTACAATAATATTCCATCATATTCATTTCAAGGAATCATTTAATTTACAATAATATTTCGTCATATTCATTCCAAGGAATCATTTAATTTACAATAATATTCCATCATATTCATTTCAAGGAATCATTTAATTTACAATAATATTTCGTCATATTCATTCCAAGGAATCATTTAATTTACAATAATATTCCATCATATTCATTTCAAGGAATCATTTAATTTACAATAATATTTCGTCATATTCATTCCAAGGAATCATTTAATTTACAATAATATTCCATCATATTCATTTCAAGGAATCATTTAATTTACAATAATATTTCGTCATATTCATTCCAAGGAATCATTTAATTTACAATAATATTCCATCATATTCATTTCAAGGAATCATTTAATTTACAATAATATTTTGTCATATTCATTCCAAGGAATCATTTAATTTACAATAATATTCCATCATATTCATTCCAAGGAATCATTTAATTTACAATAATATTCCATCATATTCATTTCAAGGAATCATTTAATTTACAATAATATTTCGTCATATTCATTTCAAGGAATCATTTAATTTACAATAATATTTCGTCATATTCATTCCAAGGAATCATTTAATTTACAATAATATTCCATCATATTCATTTCAAGGAATCATTTAATTTACAATAATATTTCGTCATATTCATTCCAAGGAATCATTTAATTTACAATAATATTCAATCATATTCATTTCAAGGAATCATTTTATTTACAATAATATTTCGTCATATTCATTCCAAGGAATCATTTAATTTACAATAATATTTCGTCATATTCATTCCAAGGAATCATTTAATTTACAATAATATTCCATCATATTCATTTCAAGGAATCATTTAATTTACAATAATATTTCGTCATATTCATTCCAAGGAATCATTTAATTTACAATAATATTCCATCATATTCATTTCAAGGAATCATTTAATTTACAATAATATTTCGTCATATTCATTTCAAGGAATCATTTAATTTACAATAATATTTCGTCATATTCATTCCAAGGAATCATTTAATTTACAATAATAATTTTATAATTATATTCTACGTATTTTTCTGATTTGTTTAAATATAAATAAGGTGTATGTGCAATGATTTATTCAATTAATTAATTAATTATAAATTAATTTTCTCTCACCCAATTATTGATTATTGGGCTGCTCATTTAGGGACGAGGCTGAGTGAATGTCGCGCCTCAACCGGCAATCTACTTATCTCGATCTTCTTGGCATAAATGAGCTAAAAGACAAAAATTCGTTATTGTGAGTTATCCGTAAAAGAATACCCGCCCTGTGCTGCTATGCTTGCACAGGAATGTACGTACTAGTCTCGATCTTCTTGGATTCATTGAAAGACGAAATTGGTTATTGTGAATTATCCGTAAGAGATAAATTATGCTGTCGCGGACTTTTTGTAAAGCACTTTGTGATATTAAATTCTATGTACATTAATTTTGTGTATTTGCTATGGTTTAGGCAGCGTAAGTCATTTAAGCATCCAAAGAACTACTTTTTTCACGTTTTCCACTACAAAGGGTGATTTTTAAGGGTGTAGGAATTGAGTATTATAACTCTCTTATAGCCTAAGTTCATCCCGGGAATCTCCTGAACATTTTGCAAAAAGCCCCATCACAATCCGATCAACGGTATGGCCGCACATAAAGTACAAACAAACAAACAAACATGAATGTTTAGATTGGCTGTACCTGTAATATTTATGGCTCATAAATATGGACTCTGAAAGAACAGACAATTAAAGGAATAGATGCAGCAGAAATCAAATGTTTATGCTTTGTGGCAGGATACACTTTGATGCATAAAAAGCGGAGTGAAGATATCCGTAAAGAACTACACAAATTCAGTTTTGACAGGTAAAATAGAAGGGTTTAGGAGAAAATGGTATGAACATGTCTGCAGAATGGATACCAACAGATTGTCTAGGAAAAGTCTGAACTATCAACCAAGAGGGTGAAAAAGAGATCGGGGACGCCCACGAAAGAGATGGACACAGCAGCTATAATACTTGGAGCCGGAACGAACCAAAAGTTTTAATCCTTGCAACTTCTCAAAATAGAAATCAACCTGCACAGTGACAACTAAGCTACTTCTTCTGATGATGGGACTAATTCCGAACGCCCTACAGTTGATTAATATTTTAAGAAGTTGAGGAAATGAACCTATCAGGTAGCCTAAGTAATTTTATATCATAATTTTCCAATGACTATAGACCTGCTACCTTCTGCTGTTGATGGATCTTGTCCCGAAAGGCCTACAGTTGATTAATATTTTAAGATGTTGAGGAAACAGGTCTGTAAAGTAGCCTAGATAATTTTATAATTTTATATCATAATTTATCAGTGACCATAGACCTGCTACATTCTGCTGATGATAGAACTAGTCCCGAAAGGCCTACAACTGATTAGTGTTTTAAGAAGTTGAGTAAACGGACCTATAAGGCACATTATTTTATGATTTTATATTATAATTTTAATATTTTAATAATTATGCTTAATTTTCTGTGACGATTTTTCTAACCCAAATTGGAATACCCAAATAAAACAAACATCTAAAAAGATCTTCTCCATAATGCATTCCCTAAAGCTCTTAAAATAATTTAAATCCAAACCTTAGTGATGCCGTATTTTGACTATTGTGACGTCCTACTAACTTATGTAAGTGACGGATTGTCGGACAAACTGCAGCGTGTCCATAATATGTGTATCAGATTCATGTTTAATGTCCGAAAATACGATCACATCTCTCCACTTTTTCACGAATTTCCATGGTTACATCTTAAAGAGAGAAGTAAAATACACTGTCTCCTATTTAAGATCCTACATACCTCGACTCCCAATTATTTATCATCTCGTTTCCTCCAACCATAACTTAAACACAAGATCACAACATAGTCTCTTACTTAATATACCGCAACATAGGACATCACATCACTCCATGTCATATACTATTTTCACTTCTCGCAACTGGATTCCCTACCACAAGAAATAAGGGGTTGCCAGACATTGGCATCTTTTAAAAGAAATCTAAATTTATATTTGCTCTAACCTCGACTTCATCATTACCCAGTGTAAGGTACATATATGAATTGGTGTTTGTCGTACAATTTATCATATTTATACTATAATTATCATTATTATTATTATTATTATTATTATTATTATTATTATCATACTATTATTGTTATTATCATTGTGTAAAATCTTGTTTGTACATGCGATTTCCATTACAGTATTAATATATTTTATTTTTTTAGTAATAATATGACTTTCTTAGACTAAAAATAAGATACATACAATGTTATTTACAAATATGAGTTGCACGGGCAAGAAGCCGTTCGTGCTGTTGACAGTCCGTTACAATAAATTAATATTTGGTAATAGTAAAGAGAAAAAACAAAAAGAAAATAATATTAAAATTGCATAAGGATACACAATAACATTACAATTACATAATAATACAATAGCATTATACATTAATAATTATGTAGAATTATTAAGAAATAATGGTATTGCATTTTGATAACATGTATTTATTCATAATATAATTAGTATATTGTACATATAATCTATATTGTCAAATATGCACATGTAATTTGTGCTGGTTGAGTAGAAGAGAAGGCCTTATGGCCTTAACTCTGCCAGAATAAATAGATAAATAATAATAAAAATAATAATAATAATAATAATAGTAATAATTATTATTATTATTACTATTATTATTATTATTATTATTATTATTCTAGGTCAGATCATTAGTTTGGAGTTCAAATGAGGGTGTCAAAGTGCGGACAGACACCTGTTCAGAGGTCTCCTATTCCACATTTTAGGACCTTTTACGTCCTATAAATACACGACACAAGATCCAAGGCTTTTTCTTTCATTATAATAGAAACCATACTCAGGAATTTTACATTGTTATTATCCACGGTGTGGAAAGCAACGGGAAGCTACCATACCTCTAATTCCCTAGTAAATCTGCAAAGCATAGAATGAAACTGCTATGATTTCAGTGAAGAACCTGCCCAAGGGTAGAACATGGCAAGAAAATAGTGGTTAGCCCAAAGTGTAGCGGGTTCAAATCCGGCAGGTGTAGATGGATTTTTAGAACTGAAAAGTCCAACGTACAAGTCCTCCAGAGGGACTTTAAGACATTGGTCCCGAGTCTCAAGACGTTTAGGCCCGTAAAAGAACCTCAAATTTGAAAAAGGGACCGGTGAGCAAAATTTAATATAGTTTTCTGCATCGAAATAATAGATTTCTCTTGATACGATATGCTAACCACATGTTACTCATTACATATGTAGGGAAATAAGCGTAACGAAATAATATTTGTCAAGAAACCCCAAATGGGGAGGCTAAGGTCCGATTTGGGCTACAAGAAACCTAGGAAGGCAGGATTGTTTTCTTTGGAGGATGCAATTTCGTACTTTTTTACCATTTTTGTTACTATTAATATTAATGTTATAATTGTTACTGTTAGTATTATTTATTTATTTATTTATTTCTTAAATTTCCAAGATTTGGAGCCCTATTTTACAAATGTATGTTAGGGTTGTAGATAAAATATCAAAGAAAATTGAAGATACACATTATCACAAAATATAAATGAAACAAAAATAACAAATGAACGAAACAAGAACAAATGAAATTAAAACCTGTTAGTATTATATTGTTAGGCCTATTATTATTGTTAGCGTTGTTATAATTACTTTTGTTACTGCTATTTTATTATTATTATTATTATTATTATTATTATTATTATTTCTGGTATTATTATTATTCTTATTATTACTCTTACAGGTATTAATATAGTTTTTGTTATTATTATTATTATTATTATTATTATTATTATTGTGTCCACCGCTGTGGTCTCGAGGTAGCGTGCTGCCTTGTCACGCAGCGGGCCCGGGTTCGATCCCCGGTCGGGGCAGTTTTTCTGGGTGAGGTTTTTATCGGGGTTTTTCCTCACCTGTAAGACAAATGTCAGGAAAACTTTAAGGTCCAAACGGTCCCCGAAATCATATGGCCATCATCCGTATTATTATCATCCTCACCGTTATCATTATCATCCTTCACCGGTGTGGAAAGCAACGGGAAGCTACCACACCTACACAATTCCCTAGTAAAGCTGCAAGCATGAAAATGCTATGATTGCAGTGAAGGACCTGCCTTCGGGCAGAATTACTATGGATGGATTATTATTGTTACGCCTGCGGTCTGTCTACCTTGTGGCTATGGGGCTTGCATTACCAATGATCCCAAGAGCAATACCGGCTGTAGCATAGCTTCTGGTAGAGCCTCCCTTGCCGGAAAGATCAAAGGTGAGATTCCAGACAAAAAAAGAGAGACATTCGTCCTCCAGGATTATTTGAGCCTAACTACCAATACCGTAAAATTTAATTATTATGAAACCCCTGAGGAAGCCGTGGCCTGATTCGGGCTGTAGATGAATGGATTATTACTATTTTATCATTATTAGTTATTTTACTTTCTTTATTAATGACATTATTATTGTTATGAAATTACTACTATATTTATTATTATTATTATTATTATTATTATTATTATTATTATTATTACTATTATTATTAATAGAACAAAGACTAAACAAATAACAAGTACATATGAAATGAAAATATGAAGAACTATTCAGGGGAAAACATTATTTGATAGGATACACAATACAGAAATTAGAGACAACTGTCAAATTTAAGATATAACCAAATTTAATATAGAAAGTCAAAAATATTTGAAAGATCATATAGAAAGAATGGAAGATAATAGACTTGCAATAGGAGCTAAAGAAGATAGACCAATGGACGGGAGATGAACAAGAGGAAGATCAGCCAAGAGATGGATAGACAGTGGCTGCATATCTAATATATTTTCCTCCGAGGGGTGATTTGGGAAATAAATAGGATGAAAATCCTACAAATACAGAATAAGAAGAAGAAGATGGCTATTATTAATATAATGGCAAACGAGGGAAATTTTTAAGAAGTGGCTGTAACCAGAAACAACAATTACAAATAGGAATGAGATGCACAAATAAATTAAACTTAAGCTCAATTCTGGAAATGCATGTTGTTATGCATTACAGGGACTCTTGTGGTCGGAACTTCTCTCAAAAAACATTAAACTAAAAAAGAAAAACTGTTATTCTCCCAGTTATGTGGATGCGAAACATGGATTCTAAATTTAAGGGAGGAGAAAAGGTTACGAGTATTTGAGAATAAAATTCTTAAGACAATTTTCGGACAAGCGAATGGAGAAGACTACATAACAGTGAGCTACATGATCTTTATAGCAAACCAGATACAATAATAATAAAATTTCGTAGAGTGCGATGGGGAGGAAATGTGGCACGAATAGAGAATGAAAGAGTGTCATGAAAACTTCTTAAACGAAAACCAGAGGGAAAACGCCCAAGTTGGTAGAGGAAGAATGAGGTGGGGAATACATTGAAATCACATTTAATGTGATTTGAGAGAAGTAGACTAAACAAGGGATGATTGGAAAAGATCAGCTCAGGATAGGGATATATGGAGAGCTTATGTCCTCGTGGCCATGAAACTGAGGGTTCGATAGGGGCAGTGAGTTAGTTAATTTATTATTATTACTATTATTATTATTATTATTATTATTATTATTATTATTATTATTATTACTATTATTATTATTATTATTATATTATTATTATTATTATTATTATTATTATTATTTTATTATTTATATAATTCAATAGTGAGAAGTACTGTCACATATGGAGCTGAAATTTGGAAATTCAACAAAAACTTACGCCGATGGAAATTAATTTTTTGAGGAGAGCAGCAAGATGTTCAAACTTAGAAAAATCACGAAATACTGTCATACGAGACAAAATGAATATTATATATTCAATAGTAGATTATATAAGATACAAGCAATTAAATTGGTATGGGCATGTACGACGAATACAAGAAGAAAGGTCACCCAGAAAAAAAAAACATTGGAATAGTGTCTTCCTGGAAGATCTATAAACTCGTGGATGCAAGAAATAAGAACTGGAATGAGGACTGAAGGACATGGAGAGGATGAATAGAAACGAGTGGAAAAGGAAAATAAATCTTCAGGCACAAAAAGATGTGTAAACATTGAAAATCAGGTCCACTGCTGTGGTCTCGAGGTACCGTGCTGCCTTCTCACGCAGCGGGCCCGGGTTCGATCTCCGCTCGGGACAAGTTTCCTGGGTGAGTTTTTTTCGGGGTTTTTCCTCATCTGTAAGACAAATGTCGGGATATTTTAAGGCCCAAACGGTCCCCGAACATCACCTGACCATCATTATCATCAATATCATATTCACCTCATTAGATTAAGTTTAGGTTTAAGGCGTCTCCTGGCGCATCATTACCCATCGTCATCACCCATCATATCATTGGGCAGCGTAATCCCGCCTTCCAGGCGCCGCAACCTCAGACGTGGGTCACAATACGATAATGCCAGGAGATAATACCTGAAATGTCGAATGACAAACAGGTAGCATTGAAAAAAAAACATTGAAAATCTGTAAATAAATAAATCAAAATATTATCATTATTATTATTATTATTATTATTATTATTATTATTATTATTATTATTATTTTAAATTAGACCATTCAGGCGATAATACAGTGGAAATTAAAAATAGAATTGCTCAAACAAAACAAGCAATAAATGCTTAAAATTCTATTTGGTGGAGCAAAAATATTTCAGAAAATAGAAAATCAAACCATAATTCAGAGCATTTTAACATATGGTGCTGAAGTCTGGCAAATTCCTGCCAGGGAAACGAAAATAATTTTAAGCACAGAAATGGATGTTTTAAGAAGATCAGCTGGAAAATCTAGAATGGATAGAATACGAAATAAAGAAATAAGAGAAATTATGGGTGTAGAAGAAGAGCCGGGCATCATAGGCATTATAGAAAAGAAAAGATTGCAGTGGTATGGCCATGTCAAAAGAATGCCAGAGCAAAGATTGCCTAAAATTGTTATGGAATGGATCCCAATGGAAAGGAGGAAGAGAGGAAGACCGAAGAAAACTTGGATAGAAGGTGTACAAGCAGCTATGAATATCAGAGGATTGGAGGAAGATCAATGGATGGACAGAGAGGAATGGCGTTTGGTTTCCAGAAGACGGCGGCAGCTGCTATGATATCGGATGATGATGATTATTATTATTATCTTTATTAGCCCAAACGGTCCCCGAAATCATATGGCCATCATCATCATCCTTCTCATTATCATCATCACCATCATCATCCTTCACCGGTGTGGAAAGCAACGGGAAGCTACCACACCTACCATTCCCTAGTAAAGCTGCAAGCATAGCATGAAAATGCTATGATTGTAGTGAAGGACCTGCCTTCGGGCAGAATTACTATGGATGGATCCTTATTAAATGGAACACTATTTACCTACTTCTGAATTATTCGGTACACTTATAATGTTTTGAAATAAGCTATACTAACTTCTTTGCGACTGTGAAAGGGAGATGTGTTTGGTAGGTTTGTAGACTTTTAGAGTCAAGTAGAGCCCATGTGCATTTCTGGTAAATAGTGTACCAACATTTGTAGCATTCCATTATTAGAGAATGTGGTAATGATGTATTGAATTAGCCAGCATTAATATATGCACTTGAAGTGCGTTATGTACTCGGGTAATGCAAATCTTGAATCCCATTAACATTTTCCACTTGGAAATATGAAACAACACGAGCTGGACAATGATCAGTCAACAATATGTAATCCATTATTCCGCTCGTATGATAATCCCAGGATAGTGCTATACAGTGTGTTCTACACAATTTGGTTCAAATAATAATAATAATAATAATAATAATAATAATAATAATAATAATAATAATAGTAATTTATTTATTTATATACAGAATTTTAATGTTTACACATCTTTCTGTGCCAAAAGTTTTATTTTTCTTCTCCACTCGTGTCTCTCCATCCAATCAATGTCCTCCAGTCCTCTTGCTCTCATTCCAGTTCTTATTTCCTGCATCCACGAGTTTCGAGGTCTTCCTCTCCTCCTTCTTCCAGGTAGACACCATTCCATGTTTTCCTGGGTAATCTTTCTTCTTGCATTCGTCGTACGTGCCCATCCAATTTAATTGCTTATACCGTATATAATCTACTATTGAATAACCAATATTCATTTTTTCTCTTATGACAGTATTTCATATTTTGTCTCATTTTGAACATCTTGCTGCTCTCCTCAAGAAATCAATTTCCATCGACATAAGTTTTTGTTCTAGGTTTTTGTTGAATTTCCAAACTTCAGCTCCATATGTAACAGTACTTCTCACTATTGGATTATATATTTGTAACTTATTTTTCCTGGTTATATGCCTGTTCCATAAGACTCCATTCATCGTTGCTGTTATTGCTCTACCTTTTATTTATTCTGTTCTTAATATCACTTTCTTGTTTAGATTTAGATTTATTTATTTAGCCTGGTGGAGTTAAGGCCATGTGGCCTTCTCTTCCACTCATCAGGGCAAACATATATTACATCAGAATATAACAATCACAATGAACTCTAATATTAAATACTAAATATAAATGTGATCAAAAAGATAATATCTATTACATTACGATCTATAATGCAACTAGTTAATGTTTATCCTCTTTATCGAATTTTACTCCCAGATACTCAAATTCTTCATAGCCTCTAATATACCCCTCTTCATCTTCTAATATCAAATCTTGGGTTTCGACTCCACATCCCATGTAAAATGTTTTTTATAAATTTATTTTCAAACCCCAGTTACCGTATTCGTCCAATAATTTTCTGAACATAAACTCTATGTCTTCATATTCTCGAGTAATTATTATCTGGTCATCCGCAAATAACAGTGTATATATTATATCTATTGATCCATCTCCAATTGGTACTCCCATTACTGAACATTTTTTGTTCCAGTTTGACAGTGCTTTATCTATAAATATCTTAAATAATGTTGGTGATATGCTACAACCTTGGCGACGGCCTTTTGTTACTTTAATTTTTTCTGATATATGTTTTCCAATTTTAATTTTAGATACTGCATTTTATACAATTGTTTTTATTGCATTAATAATAGACTTCCAAAATTGGCATTCCAATATACCCCAACTGGACATAGGGACCAAGGAAGACTAAAACATCGGTGGAAAGATCAAGACCATCTTCGCTAGGTTTACCGTACAGGCCACATGGCCTAAAACGAATTTGTTCATGATGATGATGATGATAATTGTATCATTTATGGCGATATCTTATAATGCTTCCCACAACTTTTGTAAAGGTACAGTGTCATACGTCTTTTCTAAATCCACAAATGTGAAATGAACCACATAGTAATAATAATAATAATAATAATAATAATAATAATAATAATAATAATACATTTATTTCAGGATTCTTTCTGTTACATACGGAGGTATCCTCAACCAAAATATACATTTTTTTCCCCCACGCTTCCCGGTCTTGCGTGTCTGCTTCTGTCATATTTCTCTTCTTCGTGTTGTCTTGAATTCCCTTTATCCACGTTGCATTTGGTATTACAGACTTTTAGGAGTTGTATTCCAAGTGTGGTTCCATGTGGCAACCCTGTTATTCGTTGCACAAAGTGTACCTGCGACACATGTTTTCATACACACGCCCTGCAAGACCTGGTGTGTGCTCATTAATTTCTGCTGACGCCATAATTCGTGCAAGAAGATGTTCCTCCGACTCGATATGTGTAGTACAACCCCTAGAAGTCTGTAATGCTTATTCTGAAACACAAGACATACGATATCAGCCTATTGTGTTTCGATCTTCAGACTTATTTTACATCAAAATGGTACGTTTCCGGACATGGATCCATTATCAAAATTTAATCTACTATGTCCCCTCGATAACCCCTAGACGTCTGTAATACTTATTGTGTATCACCTTGTATATGTGGATGATAATTTTACGTTCCATTATGTTCCATTATGTTTAATCGGCCGCGGTGGACTAGTGGTTATGCTCCTTGCCTCTGGTCCCGAAGGTCGCGGGTTCAAACCCGGCCGGGGTCGATGGATTTTTTAGGACGGAAAAAGAGCAAGGAGCAAGTCCTCCGGGAGGGACTTTAAGCCGTGGGTCCCGAGTCTGAAGATTTTCAGGCTCGTAAAAAATCCTTAAGCCTGAATGAAAAGGCCTCTAAGCAAAATTTACCGAATTTTCCCGTCCTAGTACTACCTTAGTTTCCTAGATGTCAGTGTGAGGCTGAGCGCTGACCATGGGCCACTCAAAATGACATCTATACGAAAACAAGTGCAACTAAATTAGTATGGTTCAAATTCTTCCCTGTAGGGGAAGAGTGCCTAAATCTCTGTAAAGGGAAAACATGGGCTTACAACAATTATGTTTTTTTTTCATAAATCGGGCACCCATCTTCTAGGCAAAATTGTAGGTAAAACTATTAAACTAAATTACTTATTTCAAATGAATCAACTAATAAATCATCATCATCATCAACAACAAGGATTAAGCCCACTGGCCTGTTCCGATCTCAATATAGGTCGAATTGGCCCTTCCATCTCTTGAATGGTCTTCCCAACATTCTTCTCCTTTTTGGTCTATAATTAAACATTCTTTTTTGGTATGCGTTGTTCATTCATTCGCAATACGTGCTGAACTAATAAAACAATCTCACAAAAAAAAGGACAGGTTTAGTAACAAGAATTGCTCCTTAAGGACAATGCTTTTTTCTAGACGTGAAAATCCTTATAACCCAAGGGCCTCCTGAGTCCTGTAGTGGAATTACTTTACTTTACTGCTTACGTCACCATTTATTAAGTGCTTGTGCGTGCGTTTGTTGTGTACAGGATATATATGATCTGTACAGTTGACGTTTAAACTGCAGAGTAGCAAAGTAGCATTAGTGAATACGTCATGAGACGATCAGCATGTTTTGACAGACATTGCTAGGACCGCCTTTCACCGGTACAAGCATCCTCCACTACCTGTAATTATTTAACCTCTCACGTCATGTACACGTGTTGTACAAGCTGTGATTCCCCAGCTTTCAAAATAAATGCATATAAAATATTCGCATGACCTCCTACGATTCTAAAACTGACTTCAAATTGAATTTGATTAAAATATTAATCAACTGTATACATATTAACAATTTATTTCTATAAAAAAGAACGTCTGTGAGTCTGCTAGTCTGTCTGTCTGTCCATTATGATATCATAAACTACTTCACCGTTTTGAATGTTTTTTTTACCATTATTTAGAGATTTGTTGGTACAGTTAACGTATATAACATAAGAGCAAGAGAAAAAAAGTTAATCTGTACACTAAAAAGGTTGATTTTTGGACGCTGCCTAACCATAACATATTACACCAAATTAATGTATATAGTTATTCAATATTAAAAAAATATACAAAAAAGTTTGCGACATCATATGTCTACCTTTTACTGATAAGTCACAATTTTTGGATTTTAAAATTAGATTAATGGATAAAAAAACAAGGTGAAGATATCCGTAAAGAACTACCAATATTCAGTTTGCCAGATAAAATAGAAGAGTATAGGAGAAAATGGTATGTATACATCCGCACAATGGATACCAACAGATTGCCTAGGAAAAGTCTGAACTTACAACCAAGAGGAGGAAAAGATCGGTGACGCCCACGAAAGAGATGGACACAGCAGCTATAATACTTGGAGCCGGAACGAACCAAAAAGGTTTAATCATTGCAAGAAGAAGAAGAAGAAGAGAAAATTTGATTAAAAGTAAGGATTTAAATACAGACTTCTCTAATAACACAATGTTGGTGCTATAATATTGTTCATCATCATCATCATCATCATCATCCGGTATCATGGCAGCTGCCGCCGTCTTCCGGAAACCAAACGCCATTCCTCTCTGTCCATCCATTGATCTTCCTCCAATCCGCTGATATTCATAGCTGCTTGTACCCTTTCTATCCAAGTTTTCGTCTGTCTTCCTCTCTTCCTCCTTTCCATTGAGATCCAATCCATAATAATTTTAGGCATTCTTTGCTCTGGCATTCTTTTGACTTGGCCATTCCACTGTAATTTTTTTCCTATAATGTGTGGAGTTGCCAGTCTCCCATCGGGCGCCTCCCCAGGTGGAGGTTAGGGGAATACTCACCAGATATGGCAGATACTGGGGAAATAAAATACCCAGGGCGGACCAAAACTAGCGCTGCTGCCTTGCAGTAAGATACTGGACTGTCAAAGGCTAGAGGAACAAAATCTTGAACAATAATTACCCGTCCCCAAGGTTGGGGGTTGATGCATCGGGCCAGCTCCTCGTTCATCATAAAAATAAAAAATGCTAAAAAAACAAACATCATGCCTCGGTAATAAATATTATGAATTTTTTTAATAATTATAGTTAAGTTCATAGACCTATTTTGATTCGATATTTTTATGTACATTTCAATAAATTGTTTATACGAAACCTGTTTACATTATTTTTATATATTTTCATCTAATCGTGAAAAAAGTCAATTAAGTCCCACTCGAGTTTTAATTATCTTTAGATAAATTGGTTGGCTTTTATACAAAAGGAACCGCAAGTGAAACTAAATAAAATCTTGTCTAATATACCTTCATTAAAAATATTTAATTGCAGTGGTATATAGTATGTATTAATATATTCAATAAATATATGTCATTACACATTTTTATTCACTTTATTATAAACAATTGCTGTAGAAAATATCAATAACTTAAATTCAATTCAGAGTGCTTTGTTCCTTTTATATAAAAGACGTTCAGTTAAAGCCACTTGTAAGATTAGTGTAGAAAAACTTTAATATTTATTTTCTTGTGTTTCAGGTAAGGATGATTGAAGTTTCAATGGATTCCTCTCTTGTTCTAGGTGAGCCTTTCATTATAAAAATGATGTTATAAAGTTCATGAAACTTATTTACACTTTAGGTCGATATACAAGTTATATGTATAAATACTCGTATATATTTCATCATCTTCTTCTTCTTCTTATTCGGCTTTCCCCCACTTATAATAATAATAATAATAATAATAATTTATTTTAGCTGGTAGAGTTAAGGCCATAAGGCCTTCTTTTCCACTCAACCAGCGAATAGTAGAATTATACAAAAATTACATACATATTACAATTTTAAGATATTATTAAAATACAGACTAAACAAAATACAATGATGATGTGATCTAATACTAGCTAATACTATCAAAAACATAGAATATAATAAAATTAAAATGATATAAAATAAAGTAAGTAGCTTCCTGGATGATTATTAATGGAATGCTCTATATAGTTGTTATGCAGTTAATGTTTTCATTGTGTCGAACTTAAGATATCAGTTAATTTGGATTTAAATAATGATAGCGATTGACAATCCCTGACATATAGGTTTGCCGTCTTCAGTTTCCTTTTATTTCTATCATTCCAATCTCCTTCTTCCAATTCGTACCTTCAATTATAGTTCTCACATAAGTTTATCATTTCCATCTTGGTCTGCCATGTTTATTTTTTCGAGGGGGTGACCATTGGTATATATTTATTGGCCATCTTTCATTTTCCATTCTTTGTACATGGCCATACATATTAAGAGTTTGATTTTCAATCCTCTTAACAACATGTGGTGGCATTCATTTGTTATTTAATCTTCTCTTTTTTTTTTTTTTTTTTTGAAGGCTTGTTCTAAGATAATTAAATTCAACTGTTCTAATTGTATTCTTTTGAAAATCCGTCAAAGACCAAGTTCCACTTCCATATTACAATTCTGTATTATGCTCTTATAAATTTTCATTTTAGTTTTCTTGTACTATTTTTGTTCCAAATTATTCCATGTAATATCTTAGTAGATATATATGTTTAATAGACGTAAATGAATGTCTAATAATATTTATCATCAATTATTGAAAAGGATTAGGTCTTCTGGCCTCTTGGGGCAATAAAGTATTGGCAGGAAAAATATAGAATTCAACTTGGCTCCGTACCATGAGTGGAAAATTCATAAGTAGTTTATAATGTTACCAAGGGTATAACTACCACCTGGAAGATGGAGGATAGGAATTTGGAAGAGGGAGATTGGAATGACAGAGGTAAATGGAAACTGAAGACGGCAAACCTATAAGTGGGGGAAAGCCGAAGAAGAAGAAGAAGAAGATCTAATTATAGGGAGTGGACAATTTATAAATACTAGTGTTCGCCCATTGGTCGAAATTCGACCATAAATAACACATCACCTCACTTATTATCTCACTTTATATTATATTAGATATTGTAAGTGTTTAATTGTATTCGACATTGTTAGTGTTAAATTGTATTTTATTTGACATTATACTCGACTTTTATTATGATCATATATGCATATAAACACAAAATCGGTTGACAAACAGAGGAGAAAAAGGCACTTAACTGTTTTGTGTAGAAGGTAGAAAAAAATGTTTTCGAAATTCTTTTATTGATAAGACTAAAGCTTGTCAATAGCTACAAAAAGTCGGTTTAATTGACCATAATCATAATTGAATGAGAAAATGTTATACTTCACAAAATATGTATAATTATGTTGGAGTATAACTGATGATGGGGTGATAGTTTTCTAAATTAGCACCCAGCATCGTGAGAAATTTCGGTAGCTACAATAATTAGCGGCTCCACATAGTGAAAACCAGCTATAACGGCTGGTCGACCCGACATGCTGACCACATGACACCCCTAGACTGACAGGATGTGTGTCTACCTATGTTATTAACGCATGTACATGTATTATTTGCCCATAGTTTAAATGGGAGTTTTGTCGCTGGATTTTAGTGCTTTACAGTTAAAAACAGCAGATTTTTTGTATTTTGTTTTGATATGGCATTTGTTCATCACATGCTTCTCTGGATGATATTTAACTCCTGTAGCATGGAAATTTGTCATGAATTGCTTGCAATTAAAAACGGCAGAACTAACTTATCCAAATTTTTATTAATAACATCGTTAATTATTTTCCTTTTAAATATAAAATTTCACTTTTCTCAATCCTATTATTGGAGAGAACATTAAATTCTGTCTCAAGAGCTCTGCTTGCTTCTACTCAGAACGAAAGTTTTATACAGAATTAACAAATGTAACATGTTATAAAATTAAGTTCATTATTACGTCACATGCCATTACTCTTAATTTGTATTGGTTAATAATGCTATTAAATATAAGGTTAAATCCAAGTGGTTATTGTAGAAAGATAGCTGTTTTTAATTCCAATCACAATTTAGTTCACTTTCATGTATGAGGGTATAAAGTTATTCAGATATTTTTATCATAGTTTAATATAAAATATTTATAATTCTGACAACAATGGATTAAAACAATTTTTAAAAGCATTATTTAAATATATATTTATCTACTAAAATTAGTAAAATTATTATTATTATATTATTATTATTATTATTATATCAAGCCAACAAGCTGTTAACAGTAGAAATGGATTTTGGAGGCCATCGACAAGAATTCAGGAAGGGATAAAGTCAGAAACAACCACAATAAGGGAAATTTATGCAAGTTGAAAAAAGAAAACATTACAAAAATAGAAGAAAAACGTTTGAAATGGTATGGATACCTTATAAGAAGGGTAGAAGATAGAATACCAATGAAGATCCTTGATTGGAAAACTAATGGAAGAGGTGAAAGCGTCAGACCTAGAGAACGTTGGATAGATGGAGTAAGGATAAGTATGGAAACTAGAGATTTGAGGGATGAAGATTCTTTAGACAACAACCTCTGGCGACAAATGACTTTGGGTTGAAGGAAAAACGCTATATTGTGGAATATTCCTAATCAAATTATTATTATTATTATTATTATTATTATTATTATTATTATTACTTTTATTTGACAATAACGAACAGTGAAATATAAAGGTTTTTGTTTAAAGTTTAAGTATAAAAATAACACTGAGCAACAAAATATAAACTTTTTTTTTTGTCTCAGAAAGAACAATATGTGATTCTGATAGTATTTGTTCTCCTGAATTCAAATATGATATCGGTTTTTCTCCATCACGCAAAGTTTCCGAGATTTTCCATCCTTTTAGCCGGGACTTTTTGGATAACTTTAAATCTTGTATGAGATCGTTAAGATCCTCTTGAGTCAATAAATGAGGCTTTGTTCAAAAATTGTATCACCAAAATCTGTTTCTTCTTCTTCCTTACTTCCATCAGAATCTGAGCTCTCTTCATCTAATGTCACATCTTCTGGAGGCTTTAGTATGGGCATCAATTCTTCGCAGTGTGGAACTGGTCTCATTGCAGATTGCAAGTCAGGGTACACCACTATTGTTTGTTAAGCAGAAAATAATTATTTAAATCAATTAATTGAAATTGAAATAAAAAAAAACTGTGGGTGATGGAGAAATTCCGAATACATATTTGAAAACACGATAAAAAAACTGCATTAAGTACAACAATGTACTCATAAGACAAACTCATGTTGACCAGTGTAATTATTAAAATACAAAATTATGTTTTTAATTTAACTTGAATTATTCAAGCAATATAAAATCCAGCTTTACCTTATATAGAGTGCACCCACGAATTATATTAAAATAAGTGACTGCTATAAGAATGTGCTGTATTGATATAATGATAGAGGGAGGCGATAATGAGAAGGAATTAGCATTGAAGTGACTGTAATGAAATGATTGCCCGAGGGAGGAATCAATAAGCCGATGATGACATGTGGTTTGGTATTTGGGTTTGAAGCATCTGGAATTGCAATCAAATCGATACAGGACAATGATGATGATGATCATGACGAGGTATGCAACAATACGGAATGGCATCCTGCCACTAACATAATGACAATCAATGATTTGCTATTGTTTGTACAACAACGGTCTAAGGCACTCTTCTTTTGTATTAATACTGGCACTTGTTATATGAAACACAATAATGATGAACATAAATAATAATAATAATAATAATAATAATAATAATAATAATAATAATAATAAATAATAATAATAATAATAATAATAATAATAATAATACAAATGAATATATAAACAATTATTAGGAATAACAAAAATAATAGAGGTCGATGTGCAATAGCAATGTTAAATCGAATCTTGTGGGATAAACAGATGTTCATAGAAACTAAAATCCTTATTTATAAATCGGAAGTAAGAGATTTAATGACCTATGGAGCAGAAACGTGGACTATACATACCAAATTAAAGTTAAAATTGCAATCTACAGAAATTGTTTTTTTTTTAAATAAAATTTGCACGATGCTCTAAATTAGACAGGTCCGAAACAAGATTATCTGAGAAAAAAATGAACTTGAACGAAACAATATTATATAATTGTGGGAAATAAACAATTTAAAATGGTTTGGACACGTGAAGAGGATGAATGAATATAGATTGCTAGTTAGGAGTTTGGAGTGGATTTCAAATCGGAGAAAAAGAAGAGGGAGACCTAAGAAGACATGGATAGAGGGATAGAGGGAATTATGAATTTGATGAAGGACAGAGGACTGCAGGATGGTGACTGGAAAGATAGACATGAATGGAGGGAGAGAATCAAAACTTAATATTGGGCACAGGAAGATGTTGTATACATTCAAAACCTGTTAAATAATAATAATAATAATAATAATAATAATAACATTATTATTATTATTATTATGTTAAAATGATAAAAAATATCCAGATAAAAATGGCGATTTTTCCAGTTATAATAATAACAAGAATAATTAATCGTTATCTCAGGAAATTAATTTATTCAAGTCGACGTTTCAATCTCCTTGTGTAGGATCATTTTCAAGACATGGCTGTTATAATACATAGTTACCATCACTACTCTCAGGAAATACTATTTGTAAGAACATATTAAATATTTTCCAGTTAAATAGATGCGAAACACGGTATCTTATTTTAAGAGAGGTGAAATTATTACGAATATTTTAGAATAAAGAATTTAGGATTTTTGGACCAAAAAGAGGCGTACTGAATGTAGAAAACTACGTAATAGTGAACTACTAGACGTTGTCGCAGAGAGCACGAAACCCTTCCACACGTCCTTGGGGCTTGTCCGTTTGGAGAATCACTGAGAAACATTCGGCACCACACTATTCGAAAAATGATGGCAGAAACCTTGCTAGATTATGGATACACAGTTTATGAGGAAGTTCATGATGTGGCCACTAATGTAAGAACAGACGAATAGATATTATTGCATTTAGACCATCTTCTAAAATTGGTATGATATTAGATCCCACAATCCGTTTTGAGACTCATACTGGCCAGCCCGAGGAAGTTGGCTGTGAAAAGAAAGCCATATATGAGCCAACAATTGACTATTACAAAGACTATTTAACTCATGCCACAAATGCTAGTCAATGACCAATCACGTTTCAATGAATGTTGTTTTACAACCCATGACAGTCGTGTTTCATCTCGCTCTTTATCGATTTCTCTTTATCAGCTCCTGCCTTTGTGATAAAGAAAGCTCCTCCTTTTTAATGTTATGAACAGGACAGAACATTATTTATCTCCAACAAATACATTGAATATAGTAAATAATGAACAGATTCCTTGATTTTACTGAGTTGTTTACTAAAAAATAAATGAATAACCCGTAATGTTCAATATGATATATAGTTTGATGTTTTCATTATTTCTCCACTTGGGTACATTCTTACAATATTGCGATCTTATTTGGCAATAAATAATATGATCTAGTTGCAGTGAATGAGAACATAACCTCACATTTCTGATTTGTTTTCAAACATCGCCGTTTACATTAAATACATACATATTTAAAATAACTATAGTTAAACAATTATTTCTTGAGTAAACAGCTTAATTTTATTCGTTAAATAGTCCTAACAAATGCCACTCTTGATTTCCAAATTCTCTAGATAAAGTCACTCCTCACTTCGTGAGTCGTGAATTTATCGATAATTAGGAAATCACTCGTGGCATTACTTATGATAAATACCAACTAGATAGTAAAACTGACTGACGCTTCCTCGTTACCACATTATAAAAGTCCTAGACCTAACACCATTTAATTTCTAAATTGCAAATTTACCCTTATTTACCCCCTCATCAATTTCAGCATCATGACTTCTATTTACACTATTTTTTCCCCCAAATATACATTATTTTATGTGTTATTCTGTGTATCTAAGTCTGATTTTGAGTGAGCCCTTTTCGTGTGCTGTCTTGAGTGCATATTAAATAAATGCAAGCGTAATAAATGGGTTATCATGAATAAAAATATTGTGATACGTAAAAACCTGGATTAAACAGGAACGTTTAGTTAAATATTATTAAAAATGAAGTAAATAACTTTAGAAGCGAAGATGAAAATGAGGATTTTCATTTTAATTTCACATCGCAGCAGGTGAAGTATTCTACT
Organism: Diploptera punctata; assembly: GCA_030220185.1. Lineage (NCBI taxonomy): Eukaryota > Metazoa > Arthropoda > Insecta > Blattodea > Blaberidae > Diploptera > Diploptera punctata. The sequence goes on from JASPKZ010004560.1 coordinate 521,114, forward strand.
TAAGCTTGGAGTTTCATATATTTTACTTAAGTCGCGTGTTAGCCAACTTGTTAATTATTCATAGCTATTTTGCTTCACAGTTTAATATAGCAGATAAGACTAGGAATACCGTGGTAAATAAGCACACATGCGGCGACGTTATTAAAAGAACTTCAAGGTATTACACGAAAACTGTTATGTTTCAATTCTAAAATTCTACCATCTAATAACATGCAAATTTTCTTACGAATACATTTATAAAAAATACATTTTAAAAACAATCTTCTGCCTTCTTCTTCTTCAACATCGTTGAACTTCTCACTACCTGGCTACCGTTATCTTTATACCCGGACCTTACACTGGCACAACATATCTAGATAGAGTTGAGCTTTGGATCATATGCCTATGTATACTTTTTTGACTACATAAGGACCTTCCTGAATTAATGATCAGCTCAATCCAGGGCTCCTCCAATACAACATATTTTGCACAACTATTTATTAGTGCTGGTGGATTTACGGCGTCGTATATGTTTATTTTAACGGGCGACGTCTATGGCTGGGCCCAATATATAGTCTAAATGTCATTACTGTAATCTATCTTCTAATATATAAATCGTCCTAGAATTATTGAGGATCTGCTACTGTGAAATAATTGTATATATGTTAGCAGTAATGAGCTTTGTTCTAGGAGACCTGAGGTATCTTAAACAAAACACGTCATTCACACAAATATTAAACATGGCGAATATGATAATTATACTTATGATGGCAATATTATTTTCGGACATCGTTTGCGCCTTACATTTTCCTGAAATTTGTCCCACAGGTGAGGAAAACCACTGAAAAAAAAATCACGCAAGGAACTCTCCCGACAGAATCGGTTTCATTACAAAGCAACGACGCTATCCTGAGAACACAGAGGTGGACAATATTTTGACTTATCTGAGGAACAAAAAATAAACTTTTTTTTTGTCTCAGAAAGAATAATATGTGATTCTAATAGTATTTTTCTCCTGAATTCAAATATGATATCAGTTTTTCTCCATCACGCAAAGGTTTCGAGAGACAGGTTTTTATAATTTCAAACACTTTAATATTTTCTACATTCGTAAACTACACAATATTCGAACATTCGGACTCGCCTAGAAAATAAGAAATTACGATTTTCTGCTATATTTAGCCTGTGAAGCATCCATCTTGATGGTACAACAATAATCGGCCAGGATATTAGGATTCCATTTGCCTTGATATATCTTTTCCATAGCTGAAACCTCCTGAGTTAGCTCATTTTGTTTTATTTTACAATGGACAAATGGACGAAAAAAAGTTTATTAAAAAATAATTATTTAAATCCATTAATTGAAATAAAAAAAACTGTTGGTGATGGAGAAATTCGAAATACTTATTTGAAAACACGATAAAAAAACTGTATTAAGTACAACTATTGGTACTCATGAGAGAAAAATCATGTTTTCCAGTGTTATCTTAAAATTATAAAAATGTTTACGTAATAATGTCCATCTCCTAAAAACATGCACAGAATAGTTTACAAAATTGAGGAAAAAATCCTATTTGGTAATAATGTTATAATTTTAATTTTATGACTAATATATATCTCAATGATTGTATGCAGATACAAAAAGAAAAGCTGAGTTAAGGAAAGAGTGAAGAATGCTGAATTTGCAGCGAAAGACCTGCTCTTGAGCAGAACACTACGAATGAATGAATGAATATTTCAATGGAATTTTATCATAGAATTTTATTAATAAATAAAAGCTCCTTATGTATTCGCGGGGGAAATGTTCCGCAAATATTCCGCGAATACAGAAACAGCGAATATGGAATGGTAATTTGTACGGGTATACAGGGGATACGTTCCAAGGTTAAAAATAAAATAAAAATTGCCAAAATAAAATCAATTAATGAGAGATTTTGAACAATTTTTATTAATTAATATTGTCGGGTTTAGACAAGGGCTTAAAGAACTTAGTCATTTTTTCCCTGTTTTGCAGCTTTGAAAGGTCTTTCAATTAAGATTAATATTCAGCTGTGAATTGTACGATAGAATTCCTTATTTTGTCTTCGGATTTCTTCATTCATTAACATTGAAACAGCGTGATACAGACGCAAACGATTCGCCAAGTATAGACGGTCAAGCATTTCTATTTTTACTTTAAGCGGCAACACTATATTTTTTTCTCTTCGGTACTAGTTTTTCTTTCCTGTTTTTCTTTCTGTAGGAAGGCCAGTTTCTGTAGGAAGGCCAGTGAAAAGTTGGACAGAACAACTGAGGCGGAACAGGCAATTTGCCTAGCCCGTGAAGTGAAGAAGAAGAAGAAGAAGATTATTATGATTATTATTAGTAGTAGTAGTATTGTTATATCGGCCGCGGTGGACTAGTGGTTATGCTCCTTGTCTCTGGTCCCGAGGGTCGCGGGTTCAAACCCGGCCGGGGTCGATGGATTTTTTAGGATGGAAAAATACAAGGAGCAAGTCCTCCGGGAGGGACTTAAGCCGTGGGTCCCGAGTCTGAAGATTTTCAGGCTCGTAAAAGATCCTTAAGCCTGAATGAAATGGCCTCTAAGCAAAATTTACCGAATTTTTCCGTCCTAGTACTACATTGGTTTCCTAGATGTCAGTATGAGGCGGAAAGCTGACCACGGACCACTCAAATGACATATGTACGAAAACAAGCGTAACAAAATTAGTATGGTTCAAATTCTTCCCTGTAGGGGGAGAGCGTTTAAATCTCTGTTAAGGGAAACATGGGCTTACTACAATATTATTATTATTATTATTATTATTATTATTATTATTATTATTATTATTATTATTATTATTATTATTATTATTATTGGTAGTAATAGTAGTAGTAGTAGTACTAGTATTGCAACTCATTGTTGAGAGCTAATGGTTTCCAATCATTCCCAGTATGTTTCACATTTCTCACATTATAGTTAATGTTATTCTCCCACATAATTCTTTTCGAATTTCCTACAAGAAGATTCTATATCCCTCTTTCATTCGGCATTCGTGTCACGTGTTCCCGAGACTTAACATTGTTCCTATTACATCTGGGGTTCCCAAAGACAGGTATCTGAAACAAGGAATGGCCAGGAATAGTGAGATGTTTGATGTAAAGGTTCAGGTAAAGTAATTTCTCGATCTTGTGTTTAAAAGAAAATAGTACAAATTCTGACGAGAGAAATGTATTGCTCTATTATGGGTTGATGAGTTTTTTTGATATATAAAACCCATTATCACTTTATTAAATATCGATTTGATAATGACAATTATAAATGAAAACTAAAGAGTTGGATGTCATAATATTAGCGTTAAACAGGACTTGAGTACACTGGGTGTGCAAGAATGGAGATGAAGGCAGATAATAGAGACGGACGAAGGTGCATTGTAGGTGATGTCAAGGCCTGCAAGTGGCTGTAGAACCAATGGTGATGATGAATTTGATATTAATGTGTTAATACGTGTTTTACGTGGATGTTATATTCTACTTGATTACAAAGAGAGTTGTTTTCAGAAGTTATGGAAGTGTTTTGATATAAGTAACATCTGACCTTCAGTATCTTATTGCACAGTAATTAAGGTTACTAAGTTTCAGAAATGTGTTACATGAGACCCTTAGAAGACAAGGGGTAGAAGTAATAAGATCAGTTTTGAGTAAATGATGTTCAAAGTTGAGACACTTCATAGCAGTTTTGTTTTCGGCCACTAGATATATGCAACAGACAGATTTTTATTGTATCCATTGGCCACTCAGATTAGTATCTGCTTTAACTACTAAAATCGACACTTCTTCTCTTCATTTTAGGTTTTCCCCCACATATTGGTTTGCCGTCTTCATTTTCCATTTATTTCCATCATTCCAATCTCCTTCTTCCAAATTCCTATCATCCATTATAATTCTGATGTAGGTTTTCTATTTTCATCTTGGTCTGACACATTTATTTCTTCAAGGGGTGTCCATTGGTATATTTTGTGGCCATATTTCATTTTCCTTTCTTTGTAAAATCTTCACTTAACTGCAAAATAGCAATTGTCACTTGTACCCCTTGGCTTCTAAGGATCTCATATGACCATATGTTTATTTAAGGGATCGACCTGAGTGGTCTAAGGGTTTTGTTTCTTGCCTCTAGTCCCTACTGTCGAAGGTTCAAACACGACCGAGATCGATATATATTTTAGGATGGAAACATCCATGGGACAAGTCGTCCGGGAGGAACTTTAAGCCGTGGGTCCCGAGCATGAAGATTTTTGGCCTCGTAAAAAACCTCAAACATTAATTAGTTCCTAGAAAAAATTAAATCCACCTTCACCATCCAAATAATATAGTTGCCTACCAGATGTCTCATGGAGGTGATGTGCATAATTCCACTCTGATATCTCTAGGGAAATAAACGTAACTAAATTAGTTGGTTTTCGGGTTCGTAAGAACCCTCAAGACTAAATTAGTGCCTCTGTATAAAATTAATCGCCCTTCACCATCCAAATAATACCACAGTTTCCTCCTAGGTGCCCCTAAGTTGATAACCCTCTTTATATTTTTTTATTATTATACTTACTATCTTCTCATTTATAAATTATTACTCTTTCCTTCCCTCTCCATTTTCCAAGAAAAAATAATAAGTTCTAAAATAATAAACTGAAAATTATAAATTTATTCTCAGTTTTTGATCCTTCAACAAGAGTTTACAATCTTTCACTAAACTGTGTCTCTTGGAAGCGATGTGCTGACCATTCCCATTAACTGATATCTGTAGAGAAATAACTCACTACCTAACTCACTGGCACTATCGAACCCGTAGTTCATAGTAGCGTGGACATAAGCTCTCCATACATTCCTATCCTGAGATGTTTTCCAATCAGTCCGTGTATAATCTACCTCCATCAAATCATAGTTAATGTAATTCTCCCACCTATTTCTTGGTCTGTCAACTGGGCATTTTCCCTCTGGTTTTCCTACAAGAAGCTTCCATTCACTTATTTCATTCCCCTTTCGTGCCACATGTCCTACCCATCGCAATTTACGAGACTAAACTGTTCTTATTATACCTGGCACTGTTGTGAAGTCTTCTCCATTCACCTGTTTGTTCATCTCTCTTTGGTGCAAAAATGTTCCTAAGAACTTTATTCTCCAATACTCGTAAATCTCTTTCCTCCCTTAAAGTAAGAGTCCATGTTATATACACATATAATGTAACTGGTGGAATTATAGTTTATATATATTTTCAGTTTAACGTTTTTTTGAAAGGAGTTGGGACATCAAGAGTCCCTATAATGCATAATAGCACGCATTTCCAGAATTGAGCCTATGATTAATTTCTTTGTGCATCTCATTCCTATTTGTGATTATTGTTGCTGGGTATCTGAATTAAGCCACTTCCTCAAAATTTCCCTCATTTGTCATTAGCGGAAACTTAATTAAATTAGTTTGTTAAGAAACTCCCGCTAGGGAGCAACAATGTCACCAGGTATAGGGACTTATTTATATTATCTTACCTATGTTCCTCCATCAGAGAACCAAATCCCCAAGGCGTTCAAAAGAAAGAAACATCAATATTTTTGTAAATGGAATTCTTTTTTTCCTTACCTCATTGATAAAAAGTTTGAAAAATATGTTTTGAAACACCTTGTGTTTAGGAGGCTTACTTGTTAACTGTTGGGAAATGTCCCCTGTATTACGTTGTTGGTTGTTACCCAGAGCAAATTTGGGGCAATAGGGGAATCGATTTGGGATCCGGTATTATAGAATTGATCCAGCCTCTTGTAAAGTCGTAATATACAGTTTACACAGCACCAGAGATCGTAAACTTGTCGTAAAATTTGTCTGTACTCGATAATATCGTCTGCAAGACCATCTCCTGTTGCCATGGTAACGACAGACCGTCTATATGCCCAGACAATGTTAGCTCACAGAAAATATATATCGTTAGGTTTAAGGCTATTAAATATTATGACCTCATTTTTATCACCGCAGTTTTCTGTAACATAGTAAATTATAACCTTAATTTCATTGGTCAGTATATTATATATAAAACCTATAATGGTAGTAATTAAGAAGTGAGCATTAGGGATTCTATGTGAAATGCCAGTCTACATAAATTCAAATAAAAACAAAATATACAAAAATTATATAAGTTGAAGGAAGTGTTTTACAGACAATTGAAGAGAGACGATTAAGATGCTATGGGCATCTTTAGAGGATGACATCTGATAGAATTGCTAAGAAGATCTTGGTGTGGAAAATAGATAGGAAAAGAAGAAAGGGAAGATTGAATGGACAGTGTGAGAAGAAGTATGAGCGAACTGGGACTTACTAATGAGGAGGTTTAAGACCACTACAACAGGAGTTGGAGAATTTCTTGTGGGTGACGGAAAATCACTGAATTGTTGATAAATTCCGAAATAAAAAAATACGTTATAATATTGGGGTTCTATGTAAATAATTACAACAGCAATGTATTCTGCCGGTAGCCTTACCCATGTTGGACTGGTTGAAGGTGATAAGCCAGACGAAAAAAAGTACCACCTTGGTAGAAAGAGTGAAGATCTTTCACCGTGAAAATACAACCGCCAGGAACACGGACGTGGATTCCACTGGGTAAAATTTTCCAGAGATAAAATAGTCCCCCATTCGGTTCTCCGGGCGGGGACTACTTTAGGCAATCTATGCCAAAGGCTTAAACATAGGGACCTGTTCTTAGGAACATGGAATGTTATGACTTTACACAATAGCGGGGCGCTAGAAATATTAACGCGGGGATTAGATAAATCATCCTTGGATATAGTCGGTTTGCAGGAAGTTAGGTGGCCAGGAGAAGGTAGTCAGGAATCAGGAAGCTTTGCTAGACTCTTACTTTCAGGGAGGAATGGAGATTACGAGTATTTGAGAATAAAGTTCTTCGGAATTTTTTTGGTCCAAAGAGAGATGAACAAACAGGCAAATGGAGAAGACTACATAACAGTGAACTACATGGTCTTTATTGGAAGGCATATAATGAGAACAGTTAAGTCTCGTAGACTGCGATGGGCAGGACGTGTGGCACGAATGGGGATTGAAAGCCGCGCATGGAAGCTTCTTGTAGGAAAACCAGAGGGAAAACGCCTAGTTGGTAGACACGAATGAGGTGAGAGAATAACATTAACCATGATTTGAGGGAGGTAGATTATACAGAAAATGATTGGAAAACATTAGCTTAGCATAGGGATATATGTACAGCTTTTGTCCGCGCGGCCATGAACCTATGGGTTCAATAGTGCCAGTGAGTTAGTTAGTTAGTTAGTTAGTTAGTTATATATATTAATTGTTTTTTTTAATCCAGAAAGTGCCTGAAAATTAAATGAGAAGTTGACGTAAAAATAATCTAAAATACGTCATTTGCCGGCTGAGTTACAGAGGAATTTTGATTATCTTAATAATAATTACTTACTTACTTACTCACTGGCACTATCGAACCCGTAGGTTCATGGCCGCGCGGGCATAAGCTCTCCATACATCCCTATCCTGAGCTAATGCTTTTCAATCATTCCCTACTTCCCTCAAATCATAGTTAATGTTATTCTCCCACCTCATTCTTGGTCTACCAACTGGGCGTTTTCCCTCTGGCTTTCCTACAAGAAGCTTCCATGCAAGTCTCCCATTCCCCATACGTGCAACATGTCCTGCCCATCGCAGTCTACGAGACTTAACAGTTCTTATTATATCTGGCTTCCTATAAAGACCATGTTGTTCATTGTTATGAAGTCTTCTCCATTCACCTGTCTGTTCATCTCTCTTTGGTCCAAAAATTTTCCTAAGTACTTTATTCTCAAATACTTGTAATCTCCTTTCCTCTCTTAAAGTAATAGTCCATGTTTCGCACCCATATAATATAACTGGTAGAATAATAGTTTTATATATTTTCAGTTTAACTTTTTTGAAAGGAGTTGGGACATCAAGAGTCTCTGCATTGCATAATAGCATGCATTTCCAGACTTGAGGCTATGTTCAATTTCTTTGTGCATCTCATTCCTACTTGTGATTATTGTTCCTAGGTATTTGAATTCAGCCACCTCCTCAAAATTTCCCTCATTTGTCATTAGCTGTCCATTTCCATTATTTAATGAATTTTATGTATGACCATATATTTAGTTTTATTGATATTTACTTCCAGTCCCAATTTCTTAGTGTTACTCAATAGTGTGTGCGTGTTGTCCTTTAGTATCTCCTCGCTATCGGCCAACAATACTACATCAGCATAAACTAACAGCTTATTAATACCATTGAGTTGTAAGCCTTCCTCATTCTCTAAAGATTTAATGGCATGCACTAGTACAAAATTAAATAGTAGAGGAGATAGTGCATCTCCTTGCTTCAACCCATTCTGGATTTCAAAAGTGTCCGAAAACTGTTTGCCTACACGCACCCTACTCTTTGTGCCATTTAGACACATTCGTATAAGTCTAACTAACTTTTTAGGAATTCCGAACTCCAGCAGGATACTATATAACTTCTCCCTCTTAATTGAATCATATGCTTTTTTGAAGTCTACATATAGTTGATGTACAGTACCACTATATTCCCATTTCTTTTCTAAAATCTCTCTTATACTAAAAATCTGATCTGTTGTAGACCTGTTTCTTCTAAATGCACATTGATGATCTCCTAGAATGTCATCAATATAGGGAGTAAGTCTGCTTACTAATATATTTGTTAGAATTTTGTACGAAGTTGAAAGTAATGAGATGCCCCTGTAGTTGTTGCAATCAGTTTTATCTCCTTTCTTATAAATTGGTACGATAATTGATTCCTTCCATTCATCTGGAAGAGTTTATTTTTCCCAAATCATACTAAGCAACCAGCGTATCTTGTCCATCAATTTTTCTCCCCCTGATTTTATCAGTTCTGCTGGGATCTCATCTGAACCTGATGCTTTATACATCTTCAATTTTTCAATCGCCATTTCAACCTCTAATGCACTTGGCTCTGCGACTAGCATTTCTGCCGTCTGTAAATTATCCTCCACAATGTCCTGTTCTGTATGTACATTTAATAGCTGATTAAAGTAACTTTTCCATCTATTTAATATACTCCTGGAATCTGCAATCATATCCCCATTTTCATTCCGAATTATGTTTGTTCTAGCCTGAAACCCTTTCTTCTCTATACTAATTCCCTGATATAATTCTCTAATGTTCCTATTTTTTGCATTCATTTCAAGATCATTAATCTTCTCTCTCAAATATTCCCTCTTTTTACTCTTTAGTAGCTTTTTGGTTTCCTGTCTAATACTACCCAATTGCTCTAAATTTACCTCATTTGGCTCGTGTAACCATTTCATTTTTGCTAGCTTTCTTTTCTTTACAATGTCGGCACATTCCTCTTCAAACCATTTCTTGTTTTGCCTCTTTTTTAAATAACCAATGCTTTCTGATGCTGACAATTTAATAGTATCTCTTATAGCCTCCCATTCTTTATTTATATCAGTTTCTACTTCGTTTGCCACATTGTCATCGGAAGATTCCAGTACTTCAAATCTATTAGCAATTTTGATTTGGTATTCTTGCCGCATTTCATCATTTTTAAAGTTTTTTTAATTCAAATTTTACAGAATCATCTTTAGCGTTTGTTCCTCTCATAAGCGATAGCCGTTGTCTGATTTTCACTCTGACCAGATGATGATCCGAATTACAGTCTGTCCCTCTACCTGTTTTAAACATCGATGATGCTACTGTGCCAGCGTTTATCCACTAATACATGATCTATCTGGTTCCGAGTTTCTCCATCTGGGGACGTCCAGGTGTATTTATGAATATCCTTATGCTGAAATGTTGTGCTCTTAACATTGAGATTCTTCGATGTGGCAAATGTGACTAATCTAACCCCATTGTCGTTACTATCTTCATGAAGACTGAATTTGCCTTTTGTCGGTTTGAATATATCTTCCCGCCCCACTTTTGCATTAAAATCTCCTAACACAATTTTCATATGATATCGTGAAAGGCTATATCAAATAAGCATTTTAATTCTTCATAGAACTCATCCTTGATCTTGTCATCTTTATCTTCTGTGGGGGCATGTACATTTACAATTATAAAATCATGTCGTTTACGCTTTAGAATTATGTATGATATCCTATCACTAACAAACTTAATATCTCGGATAGCGGATAGGATCCTCCTTCTGACTAAAAAACCCGTTCCAAATGCAGGTCTTTCTGCACCCCCGTAGTATAATGCAAAGCTTCCTGACTACACCTCCTCCTGGCCACTTAACTTTCTGTAAAGCGACTATATCCAAGGGCGATTTATCTAGTTCCCGCGTTAATATCTCTAGTGCCCCGCTATTGTATAAAGTCCTAACATTCCATGTTCCTAGGAACATGTCCCTGTGTTTGAGCCTTTGGCATGGGTTCCCTGAAGTAGTCCCCGCCCGGAGAACCGAATGGGGGACTATTTGACCTCCGGAAAATTTTACCCCAGTAGAACCCATGTCCGCATTTCTTGACGGTTGTATTTTTACGGTGAAAGATCGTCACTCTTTCGACCAAGGTACTTTTTTCGTCTGTCTTATCACCTTCGACCAGTCCGGCATGGGTAACCCTATCGGCAGCAATGCTACCGCCGGCATAGTTCTCAGGATCATTTAAGCACGCAAGCCACTCCACCACGACAAGGTAAAGATACCATGGAGGGTCTTAATAATAATAATAATAATAATAATAATAATAATAATAATAATAATAATGTTTTATTTATTCTGGCAGAGTTAAGGCCATAAGGCCTTCTCTTCCACTCAACAAGCACAAATACAAATAAATATTTTACAAATGTAGATATACACTATACTAATTATAAACAATTAAAGATACATTAAATGTAGCAATGTGTATTTCATGTACAAACAACATTTTATAGGGTAATAACAATAATGATACGATAAAATAATAATAATAATAATAATAATAATCATAGTCATATAATAATAATATAAACATGATAAATTATACGAGAAACATCAATTAATATATGTACCTTACACTGGATAATAATGAAGTCGACGTTAGATCAAATACAAATTTAGATTTCTTTTAAAACATGCCAATGTCCGGCAGCCCCTTATTTCTTGTGGTACTTCTGTTCTAAATTATGCACACCTCTAACCCCAGATATCTGTCAGCTCCTTAATCATAAAGTCAACTCCAGATCTCAGTTCTATGAAATATTAAACGTACACAGTGTCACTTTACCAGTAGAAGTTACAAGTTGCCGGACAGTACCCCATCACAGTCTTCGAGACTTCTATCTATCTTCGGATTTTTACAGCTGCTGCTGTCTTCCCGTGCCAACCTCCGAACCCCACGATCTTGAGTATCTTCAATGCTTAGCCCTCTTGCTTGCATTACTATCCTCATGTTTCCTTTCCATGTTAACTCTGGTCTCCCTCTTTTCTTATTTCTGGTCGGTTGCTATTTATATAGTAGTTTCGGCCACCCCGCCCATCTTCCATTCTTAAAATATGTCCTAACCATTTTAATTCCTTCTCCTCAATTCTTGCAATTATGTTTTTCTTCTGCTTCTATTATGTTTCTGATTTCCTTATTTGTGACATGTTCTAATTTTGACCTGTGGCACTTGTGCGTAAATAATCCATTTCTACAGCTATTAGTTTATTCTTGTAGTACTTATTGATCGTCCATACATTAAAACAACATTCCACCAATGTTTTACCAATATACTTTTTTGTGTCGTTCCAAATATTATTATCCCACCATATGAAATTAGACGACGGTATTATTTTGTTACTCAATTCAATTCTATACTTTGTTCTCTTTGCCTATACCTTCAATGTTATCCATAATTATTCCCAAATATTTAGTTTCTTTCACTTGCTTTATTTGAATTCCTTCTTCCAATATTACATTTTATCTTTCATTCCTATTTATTACTAAATATTCTGTTTTTGTAAAGGCTTAACTGCTCTTATTATATGTGGTTTTCTATAGAGATCATGCAGCTCATTGCTATGTAGTCTTCTCCATTCGTCTGTCTGTACATCTATATAACCTACTTATAAGAAGTTATAAACAGGCTTATCCCGTAAAGAGAATATGTTCTTAAACGGTTATTAAAAAATATCTTTCTCCTTTTGGGGCGTTATAAGTTTCTCGTATCTTCGAAATGTTGCAGACAAATGACTGACGAGGAGAGGAGCACCTGGGAGTCTCCCCGGAGATATTAAGAAAAGGGGGATGAATAAGAAGAAAATTTGACAGTGACAAAATGCCAGGTTTATTTGAAGCGAAGGAAGGGAGATGGATGACATCTAAACGATAGGCTGTGAAATAATATAATACCTTGTGCAATTAGAAGACTGCCTGCTCTTGAAAGTAACTAATTAACTTAAACTAGTTCCATTTATCAACCGTTACCAGCTCATTTCTTTACATTAACCTTTGTATAACACTGTTACACTTCATTTGTTTCTAAACTCTAAGGTATACACTCTACGTTCTTAAAATTCTTAATTTTTGATGTTTCATTTCTTTATTTCGGTTCATTTTTTTAATAGAACTTCATTGACGAGCATATTCCATCACAAAATTGCAATACTACTTGCTAATGTGTTTCAAGATACACTATTTTAAATCTTATTTTACAATATATATTCTTCTTCTTCATTACGGTTTAGGCTTATTTACTAGCCTGTTCCGGCTCTTAATTGCTGCTGTTTCCATTTTTTCTTGGGTCTTCCCATACTTCTTCTTCCTCGTGGTCAATAGCTATATGCTGCTTTTGGTATTCTATTCTCAGTCATCCTTGCCAAGTGTTCTTTCCAGTTTGTTCTGGTTTTCACTATTGTTATGTTTAATTCCTCTACGTTTAGTTGTTCTCTTATTTCTGTGTTATGTTTTTCGTCTGTTCTTTGATATCCTGCTATTGGTCTGACGAATTTCATTTCAGCTGCTTGTATTCTGGCAGATTGTTGTGTTGTCATTGCCCATGTTTCGGATCCGTAAATAATAATAGACACTGCCATTGTCTTATATAATTTCAATACAGAGTCTTTCCAGTTCTTTTTAATGTTCCTGTTATATAATTAAACTTATTTAGCTTGTTATTTATATTTATTTCCTCTGTGTATGATATTTCGCAATCTAGGAAGTTATATCTTATCACTTGTTCTATTGGTTTATTTTCTAATATTCTCTTTGTCCGAACTGGATGAGCGCCCTTGAAGGCCATTGTTTTTGATTTTACAATATATACACACAATAGGCTATTAACAGAATCTTATGTTGATTTGGTAATATTTACAAATTGTCCAAGTTAATACTTTTTTGCGTGATAGTGTGTTATTCGTACTTACCAGCAATGGCGACCATGATTGAAAGTTCAACATCCTACATTTCGGGGTTGTCTACCTAAATAACTATACTGTATTATTACAACCCACGTGCGGGAAATAAAACCACTGCATTTATGTATATACAAAAATATATCCAACATGTAGTGTTAATATACATTATACGAAAGAAATCACTGCATTCTAAATGAACTAAACTTTATTTGAAACAATATTGAAAGTTCACTTAACAAAATTCTACTGAAAACTTTCAGACTTTTTAGCTTTATGTCCAATATTCTTCTTTTTGAGGAAGCTAACTAGTGTAACAAAATCTGCAATATTGATACCTTCTTTTAACTGTATAATCATAATTTCCTTTTTTACAGTATTTATATCCATTTCGATTATGTTTCCTGTTTCATTTATGATAAATCGTCATTTTCTCCCAATTTTTTTTCGGTCCTCTACTAAAAGTTTTTTTTTGTAATATTCTTCCCATTCACGTGTCCCTATAAAATTGAGAAGATTCTCATTCGATGAACGTATACTTTTTATAATTTTCCACGATTCAGAACTACCACTGCTTCCTAAATATGTTTGTGTGTGTGTATATATATATATATATCCCGCGCCGTACCCGAGTGGTTAAGGCGGGAAGCCTTGGCGCAGAGCTACGGGACGTGCGCTGGTTCGAATCTCCATGGGGGAAGAAATTTTTCTTATGGTATTTCGGTCAGTATGGGACCGGTGCCCACCCAGCCTCGTGAGGTATTTGGGTAGCTACAGTAAGTACTAGCGGTTCCAGGTTGAGAAAACCAGCTATAACGGCTGGGGGACTCGACATGCTGACCACATATCACCTCAACACTGGCTGTTGATCATCTACCTCTGTGTTTGACACATGTGGATGTGATGCCAGCAGAGAATGGTAGGCTAAGGGCCCTGTAAGCCTGTCGCGGCAGGATGAGTATTATATATATATATATATATATATATATATATATATATATATATCCATCCAGCCATAGTAATTCTGCCCGAAGGCAGCTCCTTCACTGCAATCATATCATTTTCATGCTATGCTTGCAGCTTTACTAGGGAATTATAGGTGTGGTAGCTTCCCGTTGCTTTCCACACCGGTGAAGGATGGTGATGACGAAGAAGATGATAATGATACTGATGATGATGATGATGGCCATATGATTTCGGGGACCGTTTGGTCCTTACAGTTTTCCTGACATTTGTCTTACAGGTGAGGAAAAACCCCGATAAAAACCTCACCCAGAAAAACTGCCCCGACCGGGGATCGAACCGCTGCGTGACAAGGCAGCACCCTACCTCGAGACCACAGCGGTGGACATATATATGTATTTGCCTTCATTGCCAAATGTCAAAAATATAGTTATAACCTATATATATATATATATATATATACTCAATTTTGGAAATGGATGTTATTATGCATTACAGGGACTTTTGTTGTCCCAACTTGTTTTCAACATTAAACAGAAAATATATAAAACTGTTATTCTCCCATTTATTTTATATGAGTGCGAAACATAGACATGATTACTGCGTAGTATTTGATAATAAAGTTCTTAAGAACATTTTTGGGCAATAGAAGGATGAAAAAAATATGTCAATGCAGAAGACTACATAACAGTGAGCTACATTATCTTCTTGGGAAAGCAGATGTAATAAAAACAGTTAAGTCCCGGAAACTGCGATGGGCATGACATGTGGCACGAATGGTGAATGAAAGATGGGCTTGCAAACTCTGTAGGAAAACCAGAGGGAAACGCAAAGAATGAGGTAGGAGGATATCATTAACCATAATTTTAAGGTAGTTGATAATACAGGTGGATGATTGTAAAACATTAGCCGAGAATTGGCATGTATATGGAGACCTTTAGGGCTTGATGTTAAAGGCGTCTCTAAAAAAAAGTATCTCTTATTGGGTGTGCAGCAACCAGAGATTCCACGAGCCCGGCCCAGACTGCGTGTGTTCAAGATATGGCGAACAGTGTGAGAAATATCATGTGTTAAACTGTAGGATGAGATCAGAATCGTTGCTGAAACTCTGTAGTGACTAAAAAAAATCTCCTTTGCACGTTGTGCGCATTTCTTATTTTACTATTTGGTGTTCTTTAATATGCAGAAATAAACAAAAGAAAAACAAAAAAAAACAAATACATTTAACAAAGGTAGGATATATATATTTTTTTGTGTTAGGATGCCTGAGTAGCTCAGATTATTACAGCGCTAAACGTACAGAGTTTAGAGACTCGGGTATATATATATATATATATATATATATATATATATATATAGTAGTAGTAGGACTTTATTAGACAAAAAGTAAGATATTTACAATATTATTTACAAATATGGGTCGCACGGGCAGTAAGCCGTACGTGCTGTTGACAGTCCGTTACAATAAAGTAATAATTGGTACTAGTGTAAAGAAAAATAAACAAAAACAGCAATAACATTACAATTACATAAAGAAAACACAATAAAAATATTACCATTAAATAATAACACAATAGCATTATACACTAAAAACATTAACATTACAATTACATAAAGAAAACACAATAATAATATTACAATTAAATAATAACACAATAGCATTATACACTAAAAACATTAACCTTACAATTACATAAAGAAAACACAATAATATTACAATTAAGTAATAACACAATAGCATTATACACTAAAAAAAAACATTAACATTACAATTACATAAAGAAAACACATTAATATTACAATTAAATAATAACACAACAGCATTATACACTAATTAATTTATATATAATTGTTAATAATTAATGGTATTGCATTTTGATAACATATATTTATTCATGAATGAGTGTTGTCCTTATTTTTCGCGTTTTGTCCAGAAATTTACCGAGGTTTATCCAATTTTCTGGATTTACCAATAATTCGTAGCATGCCAATCTTTCCCGATTTGAATTTAGAAATCTTTCCGGTAATAACTGACGTCTCCAATATTCTAAATCATTACATTTTCCTAATATATGTATCTCATCTTCAAAGTTCCCGCACATTGGACATATTCGCATATCGTGATCGTCGCTAATTTTTAGAAATTTCCATGCCCCTAGCCTAAACCAAGCAAGCCCTGATCTCTCCTTAAATCCTAGGTTGAGTATATACGATTCTTTTCCCCAGACGTGTTTTAGGTCTCTTTGTAAACACAGTGAGCGTTTTCCTGTACATTCGGCGAAAGTATCTTGTTGGTTTATATCTAAGTACCTCCTCCTTATTTTTCTCCACACGTTCTTGCGATTTTCAGTCCCTTTTTCCCATATCCAGCCCATCCCAATCTTTTGGAGTTCTCTCCTAACCTCGTCTGCCCAAAATTTAACATCTATGTTTTTAATTTGGTGGTCGTAACAAATTGCTCTAAGCATTGTTTGTTCACCTTGGATTACTCGCAACCAGTATTTGAGTACACGAATTTTACAGTTAATATCGTCCTGGAATGACCCGAATTCATATAAAATTCCACAGTTAGAAACGGCCTTACTAAGTCCTGTAATATACTTTAGAAAATGCGTATATACCTTATTTAGTATTTCCGTTCTTTGGAAACCCCAAATCTCACTACTATAGTGCATGACTGGCCTGACCATAGCTCCATACATTTTTTCTAATGTGCTGACTGGAATATCAGGCACTCGACCCAGAATACCGAGTACACTGTTAAGTTGTCCCCTCCCTTTAAATAATGCTATATCAATGTGTTTTTTCCACTTTCCGTTCATTTTCAACGTCGTACCAAGATATTCGAAATGTTTCACGTTTTGAAGAACTTGATCTCTGTATTTCCATTCCTCTGTTCTACCATAAACCGTCCCATTTTTAAATGTCATTGTTTTTGTCTTACTAGCATTTACAGTCAATCCCCAATTCCTACAGTATATTTCCAGTAGGTCAAGACCTCTTTGCAATCCCTTGATTGTCTTGGAACAGATAACTAAATCATCTGCATATAACAGGACTGGGATTCTAACATTTCCTATCTCCGGAGCCTCAATTTCTCCTTCTAGCATTACGTCTACAATATCATCAACGAATAGATTAAATAGCATTGGTGATAAAATGCAACCTTGTCTCACTCCCCGATTGGCTTCGCTGCTCTCTGTAATGTGCCCTTGGTCTACTTTTATACAAAATTTAACATATTTATAAATTGACATTAAAGCATGTATCATTTTACGAGACAATCCTTTCCGATTTAATTTTTCCCAAAGTGCGCTTCGGTCCACAGTATCAAATGCCATCTTAAAATCAATGAATGCACAAAATAATTTACCCCCCTTCATTTTCAGATTGTCATCAATTAATGTTCTCAGAACAAATAGGTTGTCCACCGTGGAGTACCCTTCTCTAAACCCTGCCTGATATTTTGAGAGCCTATTGTTCTCTTTAGCCCATTGTCTGATTCGTTCATAAAGTACTTTACAATATATTTTTCCGAACACTGACAAGAGACAAATTCTCCCTATAACTTTCTGGTATCTGTGCCCCACCTTTCCCTTTGTATAGCGGTTGGATGACACCTGTCGCCCAGGCTTCCGGATAATCTCCTCCATTAAAAAGTTTGTTGAACGCAGTTTTCAAAACGTCTAATAATTTATTGGATGATATCATATTTTTCAAGAAATTCCCATGGTATTCCATCAATTCCAGGTGCCGTTACCCATTCTTTAAACATTTTTAAGGAAGAAAGAAGAAACCCACTCCTTTTTTTCGCCCTCTCCTGATCCAGTAATTGAATATGAATTGGGTCAGAGATCTCAACTATATTTCCTTGATTATATCTTAACCTCTCATTTCCCAGCACCCTATCAAAGTAACTTCTCCATTCCCCGGGCGTTATTCTTGTCCGATTTATGGACTTTACTTTGAGTTCCCTTATCGCTTTCCATATGTCCGCGATGTTCCCACTTTCAGTCGCGACTCTCACTTCTTCGGATTTCTTATTTTGCCATGCTAGTTTTGTTTCTGCCAATAAGTCTTTATATTCCTTTCTCTCTTGCGCATAATTTTTTCTGCTTTCATCTGTGCTTTCTTTTCTAAACTTTAAAAGACTAATATATATAATATATCAATAGCTTCTCTGTTCAATCGAGTATAATAATGAATGTTATTACATAAAACCTGAGTGACATTAAATAAAATCACGTGATTAGTTTTATTATGAAAATGTTCAGCTACAGCATATTTCTCTGATTGATCATGTTGACAGTGTCTTGTGTTCTTTAATGTTTTGTTTATATCATTCTCTTTTGCAGTAACTTTTTGTGTGTCTGACCGCGTTTTATATCTTGGAACTTTCTCCTAATTGTTTCTATTATATTAGTTCCTAATGTCTTTAATTTTATTCTGCAATCTGATATTAATGTATTCTATATTGTTTTATTTATTTTATTTTATATTTGTATTATTATTATTTTTTTTTCTAATTACTTTATGTACCAGAATTTATTTTATATATTGAAACTGGCTTGTAAATTTATATTTTCCCCTCTCCCTTTAACTAAAACTTTGCAATGTAGGGTACATAATCCATTTTTGTTATTTCTTTATCTGAATTCCACCAGAGCACTTGCTCGTTCGGGTGTCTACTGTATACAACATTTATTTGTGAATAAAATGTATTCTTAATCGTGCTATTATGCATTACAGAGATTTTTAACGTCCCGATTCCTTTCAAAAAACGTTAAACTGAAAATATATAAAACTATTATTCTACCAGTTATATTATATGGATGCGAAACATGGACTCTTACTTTAAGGAAGGAAAGGAGATTACGAGTATTTGAGATTAAAGTTCTTAGGAAAAATTTTGGACCAAAGAGAGATGAACAGGGGGTGAATGGAGAAGACTACATAACAGTGAACTACATGGTCTGTTTAGGAAGCCAGATGTAATAAAAACAATTAAGTGTCGTAGAGTTCGATGGGCAGTACATGTGGCACAAATGGGGAATGAAAGACGTGCATCGAAGCTACTTGTAGGAAAACCAGAGGGAAAACTCCCAATTGGTAGGCCAAGAATGAGGTAGCAGAATAATATTAACTATGATTAGAGGGAAGTATATTATACAGGGAATGATTGGAAAACATTAGCTCAGGATGGGTATGTATGAAGAGCTTATGCCAGTGAGTAGTTAGTTCGTTATTAAAAAGTGCTTCGTGCCTTTAATTCGAAAGTTCTAGTGTACAGGCTGACCACTGTTTTGTGATGATCCTACTTTGTAACTGAAGCAGACATATTTCTTTACATGAAACCCTATCACATGTTCCATTTGCAGCAGTTAGATCGAAACATGCAGAAATATGTTTATGACGTGAGCAGAGTAGATTTCCATGTTGTACCTGGTTGTAATGTGTTTATGATGGATCACATATGATGTGTTTCATATCGGACAGTCGTAGTGGATGTACAGTCATTTTATATTTTTACATATTTTATACGTTATAAAATTTTATTTTACAGTTTAAAGATGTTGAATCAAACGTACGGATAAAAATTAACTATATTGTGTAACACTAAGGAGTTGGGGCTGGAAGTAAATATAAAAAAATAAATAAGTTATATGGTCACACATATGAACCCTTGATTATTAAAATGCACCATTCTCACTTTTGATTCATTTACAAGTGAACACATCTACTGATGGCTGAAGAGTATATTTACGTTTATAACGGTAGATCAAGAATGAGGTGGGGGAATAACAATATCGATGATTTGAGGGAAGTAGATTATACAGGGGATGATTCCAAAACATTAGCTTAGGATAGGGATGAGTTTATGTCCGCGCGGCCATGAACACAAGGGTTAGATAGAGCCAGTAAGGTAGTTTGTTAATTTTATTTTTATGCTGGTTTAAATAATATATTTTAAATAATAATACAAATTACACATATTTTAAAATTATATTATTTAAACCAGTAGGCATATATACCAGGGCATTCGATAAATAATGGCAAGACTGTTGTATATTAGCGATCCTAGTGGTAACCACTGTAATCTTGTAGTAGGTTGTTGGGCAGTCTTTGTTGTATAAATATATATAATATTGAAAATCTTGAAATAGCAACATTTTGTGAATACGTTCACTGTTTATCACATTCAGTAAGTACCGCCTTAAAAAAGGTGTTCAGTAGGATTTGTTTAGAAAGTGGAATTGGGAATTACTCGAACATCCACCAATTTCACCAGATGTGAACCCATGTGACTATAACTTATTTTCAAAGATCAAAGAACTTATATGAGACATTCGATTTCAATCAAGAGTTGATATTCAAAAAGCTCTATATCGATCAGATGAGAGAGATATCCAGGAATGGTGCTGTAGATAGATTGCGACGTCTTACAAGGATTTGGTGATGTATATTTGATTTGACAGGAGCCTGTAAATGAAGTTTGTAATGTCAAAAGTAATCTAATTGTTTTGTGATATCATAGCAATGTTCCCATTACATACGAGTATTTACCTGTCGAATATCCTAGGAGAAGAAAATTATGAGTTCTCGAAATGTTACATAATGGATATGACACATTTATTACTGAAGGGCCCATGTATTGTAATGGAAATAGATACTCAGTGAGAAATTAGAGAAATATTGAAGAACTGTCCGAATTCAAATAATTAGAAACAAGAATGAGGCGTAGAGAGAAATTAAACATATACTCAAGTATGGAAACACGTGCTATTATTTATTACAAGGAATCTTACCATCCTAACTTTTCTAAAAAACGTTAAAATAAAATTGTATAAAAATATTATTCTTCCAGTTTTCCTCTCTACTGGGGTTAATGGACTCGCTCTTCGTCCCCTAGCCAGCCGTCAGTATCAGGCTGGCGGCACCACAGCAGCTACCTAACATGTCGTATTCTGTACTGCTTCATTTTTTATTAATTGATTGATTATATTATAGATACCTGACATGCGTTGCAATGCCACTCAAAAAAAGTGTTTGTGTTTTAATTCTGTTCATTGAGACATTGAACTCGTTGGAGGTGGTAAGGGTACAGTAAATTGCGCTGTAAAATTCTCCATTCACTACTGTGGCTTAGTAAAGGCACTTGTGTGGCAATTCTTCTCGTCGAGGTTCCTGGAGAGAGCTGTACTGCTTCCAACACCATATCCTCAACCTCAGGCGTAATGCGAGCAGGCCTACCTACTGCTCTGCCATGTGCAAAACCCCCATTTTCTCTCATGCGCTGATGGACCCTTGTAAATGTACGACTTTCAGGGTGTATTCGATCAGGATATGTTTCTTGGTACAAGCGTGCAGCCTCCCGTGCATTACCATTAGCCCTACCGTACATGAAATGCATATCCGCATATTCTTCGTTACTGTAAGGTTCCATTGTGACTACAACACAGCACAAGCGGCACTCCTCAGACGAGACTTATACCTTTTGAGACTGTGTACTATATCCGTCATGTACGTTCTGCGTGTATGGTTTGATAACAACTCCACCTCTCAGCAATGTTCAGTTTTGTAAACAAATAACATAGGACGGCTTCAGGTGCGCAAGGAGTAAAGCATACGATGTTACAAACAATGACGTCAGTGGCGGCTTGTAACCATACATTCGTAATTATCTCGCAAACGGCTCGTTTGCGGACCTATGTTTAGTGGGACATTGTTGCTTCTATTATCGTGTACTTTCAACCATGTAAGTTTGCGCCATCCTTTTTGATACACCCTGTATATATATATATATATATATATATATTATACAGTGTGCTAGTGATGTAATTGCACAAATTCAAGAAGGCGTTAATTTAGAATAAAACAAACAGATCTCCTCTCTTTCATTTTGTGATTAACCTCACGGTTAGTGAAATATTTAAGATCAAACTTTCTGAAAATTGCAGCAGCGCACTAAAGATTAGTTAAATGCTTATTTCATGACACAAATAGCTGATCTGAGGGCAATGATAGCAAGTGGATATTTTACCTGTAAATCGACGTTTGAAATAATTCTCCTCCGATATTCCAAAACTTCAGAAGTTTTCACTTCATTTGCACGAAAACTACCAATTTGCAAAACTGCAAAGGAACAAGACATTCCTGTTCTTTGCCTTTAATTATCATAGGTAATGTCACGAGTGATTTCCAAATAATCGACTTGGAAATCAAGAATGACATTTGTTAGAACAATTTAACGAATAAAATTAAGCTGTATACTCAAAAGCCATTATTTAAATATAATTATTTTAAAATATTTAAAAATTTAATGTAAACGGCGTTGCTTGAAAACAAATTAGAAAAGTATGGTTAGGTTACATTTGTATATCCTCTGCAACTTAATTATATCATTTATTGTCTAATAGGATCGCAATATTGCAAGAATTCACCCTAGTGGAGAAAAAAATGAAACACACAAACTGTATATTATAATTAACATTAGAGGTTAATTATTTTTTTAGTAAACAACTAAGTAAAATCATTATCTAAAAACAATTATTGAATACACACTTATCAATTGTTTAGTTCAAAGGAATCCGTTCATTATTTGCTATATTAATTGTATTTGTTTGTCACTGCAAAATAATGCTCTGACCTGTTCATAATATTAAAAGGGAGAAGCCACTGTGCCACCAGTGAATATTCGATCGCTGGACAACTTAATTTTAGCGTCGTATTAGCCAATATGATAACATACGTTTCCGCTAGAATCAATTGCCAACTTGTTAGATCATATATAGGCGGTTTCCATCCCAAGAATCCACCTATATTAGCGGACATGTTGGAGTTAGAACATGTTAGTGTTAGTTGGGGCAAGTTAGGATGAGAAAATGAGTGAGATGGTAATAATAATAATAATAATAATAACAATAATAATAATAATAACTCAGATTAGTACATCAGATTAGTTTAGCGTACAATTGTTTGTTGGCTACACTGTTTGAGCAATGAATAATATATATTTTATATTGTAAATACAGTAGGAACGTGAATAATGCGGAAATCTGTCCAATGTGAACAAATGTATTTATCTCGGCGAAATAACAGTAATATTAGGTGTATTTGTTTTGTTAAAAACGGAATATGTCCAACGCGGAAACGGAGTATATTTCTACATAATTCATGAAAAATGTTTATAAAGCGGAAAGGCAGAGAAATAAATTAGTTTCCGCTTCATTGAATTTCCGTTATGCCAAAAAACAATAAGGAATGATTCTTGCCTCCGGATGAAGTATTGATTCTACCTACAACTGAAATTTTATTTCGGCCTCATCCGTTATGCGAAATACAGATACCTCTCTTGCAAATAACCATTGCACTGTAAAATCTTAAATTAGTTTAAAAATCTTAAATTAGACCGATCTTTCACAGGTAGCGTTCTGAATTTACGGAATAAAGATGGTTGAAACGTATGTATCATTGTCATTAAACGAAAAAGTGAAAGTGATTGAAGATAAATCTCAAAATTTCCTGACCAATGCTCCAAAGTCAAGCTCTAGCTGTTGTTAAATATCTAGGAAGTAACGATTTCAAGGAATCTTCAAGTTGGCTGGACAGTTTAAAAGACGACACAATGTAGTGTGGATTGAAATTTGCGGAGAATCAAAGGATGTGGACGAAAGTGTAGTTAGTGAGCGGAAAAACGAAACTGCACACTTTAAATTCAGGATACGCACCTAAGAGACATTTTTAATGCTGACGAAACGCGACTGTTTTGTCGCGCGTTACCGCCGAAGTCGCTGACACATACAATACTTCACTTTTTCAATGGAAGCTGAACTGCAATTAATCCAAGTTACGTAAAAAGACATACGGTACTATGCAATCTAAGATTATTAATAAGTTTTAGTTATTTTGTAATGAGGAATTTTGTCCAGTGTGGAAATAAAATCAGTCCCATGCGATTCCGCTTTGAGCAAGTTTTACTGTATAGTGATTTTAGATTAGTTTGAGCTCAACTTGTCTTTTTTTTTAAGGGAATTTTTTGCATTTTTTTGGGAAAAAATCAACATATAACTTACATTTCTCTCAGGTAATTATTAAATATACTTACTTACTTACTCACTGGCACTATCGAACCCGTAGGTTCATGGCCGCACGGACATAAGCTCTCCATACATCCCTATCCTGAGCTAATGCTTTCCAATCATTCCCTGTATAATCTACTTCCCTCAAATCATAGTTAATGTTGTTCTCCCACCTCATTCTTGGTCTACCAACTGGGCGTTTTCCTTCTGGCTTTCCTACAAGAAGTTTCCATGCACGTCTTTCATTCCCCATACGCGCAACATGTCCTGCCCATCGCAGTCTACGGGACTTAACTGTTCTTATTATATCTGGCTTCCTATAAAGACCGTGTAGTTCATTGTTATGTAGTCTTCTCCATTCACCTGTCTGTTCATCTCTCTTTGGTCCAAAAATTTTCCTAAGAACTTTATTCTCAAATACTCGTAATCTCCTTTCCTCCCTTAAAGTAAGAGTCCATGTTTCGCACCCATATAATATAACTGGTAGAATAATAGTTTTATATATTTTCAGCTTAACGTTTTTTGAAAGGAGTTGGGACATCAAAAGTCTCTGCAATGCATAATAGCATGCATTTCCAGAATTGAGCCTGTGTTTAATTTCTTTGTGCATCTCATTCCTATTTGTGATTATTGTTCCTAGGTATTTGAATTCAGCCAATTCCTCAAAATTTCCCTCATTTGTCATTTATTGCAACATAAATAGTGTATTTGTTTTTATATTTGAATTAGACGGCATTTTGCATCAACCGGCTATGCGTCATTATGTAAGTTTCGAGAAAAATACGTTTAAAGTTTATGTCAATTTTCTCTAAGACATTGTAGCGCCAAACTAACAATGCTGGATATTGCAAGTTATTTTTCTTGTTTGACAGTTATGCATAAACAATCTACGATCACAGACATTTGGCGACTTAGTTACATGATGCAAAATTTAGATTATTAGATTTATGAAGAGCTGGTTTCATACCAGTGTGTTGAAAAAACAGTAAAATTTCTTATAGGACTGATGGCGTTTACATTTTTCCTTAATGATAAGGCTATATTTAAAGATTTGGCGCTAAAAGTGTGCTTACACTTTCCTTATCAGTTGGTGCAACAGATGGCATCAAAATATCTTTTTTTTTTAAATGCGCTTATTCGGTTGATGCATAACATCGTCCAATTTAAGATGATGGCATTAGATGCATAGATTCCCCTTTACTTTATTAACATGTTCCATCCAATCAATAGGAAATTTAAAATAAATTGCACTTATATTACTTTCTTCCTGTATAGATTTAATCTCTTGTACGTAGTATTGAATACTGTTGTCTCTTATCATTCGATTAAGGATACATTTCTTATTACACGGGCATGAAATGAGATGCTGTCTATCTTAAAGGGATATAGATATCGTTCAAATGCTAAATGCGTTTGTCGCTCTTAGTGAAAATATCCCTGTTTTGTTTCTATGGAGTCTCGTGTGTATAAAAGACGAATAACTGATGAGAATGAGAGGAAAACGAAAGACGAAAGAGAGGGGAAAGGCAATGAATGAGTTGGAGAATATAGAATGAAAAGAAAGACTTTCCTAGAAGACAAATTGCTGGATTTTATTCCAAGAAAAGAACAATTCACAAAGAGAGAAAAAATGAAGGGACTGTTATGTGATGAGTTAGGATTCATGTTTTTTCATACGAGAAAGAATTTAAAAGTAATAAAGTTCTTTGAAGCTACATTCCTTTTTTACAAATCATATGCTACATGTTTCTTCTTTCTTTCCTGAAATTTAATGGTTATTTAAAAGCATTATTATTTTAAATTACTGCCAACCTTTATCATGAATGAAATTTGATTAATGTTTCTAAAAAATCTTCAGTCAGTTTTAGTATGTATTTAGCCCCCTGGGCGGAGATAAAACCACGCGATTTTCTCTTGTATTTAACCACGACGTACAGTTCATGTTGCATTAAAATACAACGAATTCTATGTTTTTATCTTTGGTTAATCTCTTGCCTACTATATACGGAATGGGGGAGTCCACCACTGTCTGTTATCTCGAGGGTAGCGTATTGCCGTGTCAAGCAGCGGAAAAAGGGTTCGATTTCCCGGTCGGGACCAGGCTTCCTGGATGAGTTTTTTTCGGGTTGTTTTCCTCACCTTCTTCTTCTTCTTCTTCTTCTTCTTCCTTTCGAGGATTAGGTTCAATGCGACATGTTCAGTCTCAAGTCCATCGTTCCTTTGTCGTTTTTCACCTGTAAGACAATTGTCCCAAACGTTCTCTCCGAAAATCACCCGGTCATCATCATCATCTTATAATTATCATCATCATCCTTCACCGGTGTGGAAAGAACGCGGGACGCTACCACATCTCTAATGCCCTAGTAAAGATGCAAAGCATAGCATGAAAATGCTATGATTGCCAGTTGAAAGACTGCCCTTCGGGCAGACTCAGAATTAAGACCTGCCATCGGGCAGAATTACTATGGAATGGATATATGGGGAATGAAAGAGGTGCATGGAAGCTTCTTGTAGAAAAATCAGAGGGAAAACGCTCAGTTGGTAGTCCAAGAATGAGGTGAGAAAATAACATCCATGATTTGAGGGAAGTAGATTATACAGGGGGATTGGAAAAAATTAGATCAGGATAGGAATGTATGGAGAAAGAATAAAGTTCCTCGCGGCCATGAACCTACGTGTTCGATTGTGGCAGTGAGTTAGTTAGTTAGCTATGTATACCAATTCCAAGCTAAGTTCCAGTTGTACTATAAACAAACTTGCATGAGGTATTACTACATTTTAGTTGAGAACAACTGATCTACCAGGTAAAAGTAAAGTAATCCCACTACAGGCCTCAGGAGGCCCTTGGGGTAGTAGGAGGTTAAGGCTCCCACTATTTCTTGACAATCGGCACTTGATGTCAACCGGGTTGTCAGCCCTGCGTGACGGCCGCCTTTACCCCAGAACAAGCGTATGGTACTCATTTAAGTTAGAGGCTGAGTCGACCCCAGGGCCATAGTGCCGCCAGAAGGTTTTGGGTCAGTTTAAAAATCCTGACCCCACCGGGACTCGAACCCTCGACCTTCCGACTTGTAGCGCAGTGCCTTAACCACTACGCTACGGCGTGCCCCCGATCTACCAGGTACATTAATTAATTAATAAATTGAGTTTGCTTTTACGACACACCTCATAATTGTAGATTTTCTTGAAAATCAATTTCGATACACTACGTACCATTATCAATTCCATCTAAACTATTTTAATACATAGCCTCAATAGAAGTATTGAAAATGTATTATTCCGCCGATCCCCTTCACCCTTTCTCCCTCCCTCCCTCTCTCTCCCTCCCTCCTCTCCTCCATCTCCCTCCCCTCTCTCTCCCCTCTCCCTCATCCCTCTCGGTCTCGCCCTCTCCCTCTCTCCTCCCTCTCGTTTCTCTCTCACCTCTCCCTCCTCTCTCTCTCTCTCCTCTCTCTCTCTCTCTCTCTATCATCTCTCTCTCTCTCCTCTCTCTCTCTCTCTCTCTCTCATGACGCTGACAGGCCTAAAAGGAACTTGGCTTACCAATCGGCTGCTACCCTCACATCTACATGAGTTAATCACAGATGTAGACGATCATCCTGTTAGTATAGGGGTGAAATATGGTCAGCATTTCAGGTCCCCCAGCCGTTATAGCTGGTTTTCTCAACCTTGAATCGCTACTTATTGTAGCTACCGAAATGTCTCACGATGCCGAATGGGCACAGGTCCCATACTGGCAGAAATCCTATGAGAAAATGTATTCCCCTATGGATACTCGAACGCTAGCGAAAGTCCCGTCGCTCTGCGCCAATGGCTTCTTGCCGTGTTAACCACACTCGGCTACGGCGCGGGACTGTAGGCCTACTACATGTGATTACTCTTTAGTGTGTTTTTTGTTTCGTGGTATTTCCTCACTGGTAAGACCAAATGTCAGGTAACTTTTTGAGGCCCAAACGTTCCCCGAACATCATCTGGCCATCATCATTAACATTCGGTTTGCTGCAGAGAATAAATGGGAAAAACTACCAAACCGAGAATTCCGTAGTATAAACTGCAAGACATTAGCATTGAAAATGCTAAGATTGCAGTGAAGGTCCTCCTGCCCTCGGGAAACATTACTGTAGAATAGATTTACAGTCCAATCACGAATTTAGCGACGATTTGTTAACCGTTTTCGGCATCAATTATAAACACCCTCCAAAAGTCTTCTGAGTGGACGTCCTGGTCTTCTTCCTGCAGGCTGATATCTTAACATTTGCTAGAGTATCCTGTGATCCTTCATTCGATGAACATGTTGCATTCATCTTGACTTACTCACTCACTGGCTCTATCGAACCCATATGTCCATGGCCGCTCGGACATAAGCACTCTATACATCCGTATACTGAGATAATGTTTTCCAATCATTCCCTATATAATATACTTCCCTCAAATCATGGATAATGTTATATTCCCACCTCACTCTTGGCCTATCAATTGGACGTTTTCCCTCTGGTTTTCCTACAAGAAGCTTCCATGCACGTTTTTCATTTCCCATTCGTGCCACATGTCCTGCCCATCGAAGTCTACGAGACTTAACTTTTCTTATTATATCTGACTTCCCATAAGACCATGCAGTTCACTGTTATGAAGTATTCTCCATTTACTTCCAAATATTGTCCGTTGTCTCTCTTTGGTCCAAAATTTTTCCTAAGTATTTTATTCTCAAAGACTCGTAATCTTCTTTCCTCCCCCTTAACGTAACGAGTCGATGTTTCCCATCCACATAATTATAACTGGTATAGAAAATAGTTTTATATATTTTCAGTTTAACGTTTTTTGAAAGGAGATGGGAAGTCAAGAGTCTCTGTATTGCATAATAGCACACATTTCCAGAATTGAGCCTATGTTTAATTTTGACTTATAATCAGAAACTTTTATTTCTAAAGGTTCCATGTGCAATTCTTATATGATGTCTTCATTTTTTATGATCTAGTTTAACTATTACAATATTGTTTTATGTCCTTGTGGTGCCCTAGTTCTTTTCACGTTAAATATTTAATTGGAAAAGTGGACCCACATTTTAAAGTTGATTGAAATGTAGTTGTGATGGAAATGAGTTGTAATTACATTCGCACAAATTTGAGGTAACTGCTGTACCGTAAGCAACAATCCTGCCCTGCGCGTAATGAATGGCCATTTGTAATTTAAAATTGTTGTAGGGAGGAATTAAGCTTCCCTTAAAGCCATCCCACGTCCTGCTACTGACGTCATGTGGACAATACATGACCATAACTCTATTTACATTCTCGTGTTTCGTCTGTTTCCATGGAAACATCTTAATAACAATTCATGTATTTAATCAAAGTTACAGTGGGAAGAATCGCTTTGAGCTATTTTCAATTTATAAATGAGTTAGATATAATATATTAAATTAATGTTGGGAAGTAAACATTATGAGGTATAATCATTAAAATTCATCGGAGAACATATTGTTTAAACACCTCACCTCATAGGATTCATGCTTCCATGATATCGCGATTTCAAACATAGTCATGTTCATCTTCAGCCATGGAAGCATGAATCCTATGAGGTGAGTTGTTTAAACAATATGTTCTCCGATGAATTTTAGATAAAATATCTTTATATCTAATCTCATAAAGTTGGAGTTTGATTGATGATGATGAACGTAAAATGGCCTTTGAAACTGGTATCGTAAACACACGGAACTTTATGAGGTGAGATGTAAAAACATTTTATCCAATTAATTTATATATACATGTGTTATTATTATAATAATAATTATTATTATTACTTACACATGTATTATCACATCCACATGTATTATTCACAGAATGGATGGACATTCAGCGTTTTAGCTGGTTTTCTCAACCAGGAGACTTTATCTTCTGTAGCTGCCCAAATTCCTCACAATGCTCGGTACAATACAGGCCGAAATTTCATGAGGAAATTTCTTGCCACAGGGGACTCGAACCAGTGCAAGTACTGTAGATATGAAATAAGGCATGATGCCTCAACCGCTCGGCTACGGCGCGGAGACAGTTCCAATAAAATAGTCGCTATTCTATACCACCTGTAAATATTCGATCGGAACAAATTAGCCAAACATCATCTAAATTCGGCCGTTAGAAGTGTGGGTTTACTTGAAATTCGAAATTAAAAATTGACTCGGAACCGCCATGTTTTGTTTGTCGCAGTTTATACCTTATAATATATTTAATCATTATATTTTTCATTTATTTTCCCCGGAACGAGCCAACAGCTTAATCCCTGGATGATGATGATGATGATATTTCATTTGTTTAGGCATAGCAGTGCACGCCGGGTATTAGCTAGTATTCAGTATGTATTACACAGCTCCAAAAAAAAGTGTTGTCCTGAATATCTCAGCGAATTTGTATGTTTATATCTTAAACAGTAAACGGCTTGTTACTAATAAAATTTATGTTTCCAGTCATGATTTGATTTCTGCACAATTTTTTCGCGCATACAAACATCACGTGATCACCACTCTCACACCCCTCACTCTGCACATCGGCCGTGATCTCAGTTATTTGACAAAATTAAAGTACTCACGACGTGCATCTGGATATGATGAAACAATTCGTCAAAGCGTTGGTCAAGGAAGGAAAATGTTTCAAATACATTAGTAGAAAATTTCCTAAGCTCAGTATGTAAAAGTTAAAACCGGATATTTATCCCCATATAATAATAATAAGGGTTTTTGTTTTGTTTATAATAATATTTATTTATATGAAGAATGGACATCAGATTGATTTATAGAATTCAAATTTTTTTTATAAGTATAAAAAAATTAACTAGTCAATATAAACTGTTAATACAGTTGGATGTTTTTATAACTGATGCAGTATGTAAAATACTTCAAATATTCAAATTGATAATTTTATAAAGAAATAAATGGGATTGGACGAAGAGGATAGAAGTTAGCTTGAAAATACTCCTTCCTTTTCTGTTGGACCAATCAGAACCTAGAGGTTATTACATAATAAAAAAAGATGGCTACAATACTTGAAGATGGTCGGTCATGTTCAGCGACTGCTCCTTAAAGAATAAGGAAATAATTGTTTATTTTATTGATGTTGGTTGAAAGAAATAGTGTTAAAAGTATGAAAGATTATATAGTGATATAATAGTCATCCATCTTGGTGAAAAACAGCTTCTAAGTGAAAATAATGAATAATAATTACTGGATTGACCGTTAGCATTCGTCATTCGTTAAATACATAAAATAGTAATCTTCTAGAAGTGAAAAGTATCAACCTAAGCCGGTATCTTTTGAACTTTTAAATTACAAGATTCATCTTAACCAAAGTGAGAGTTTTAAATAAACTAACTTATAGTTCAACTGTTAATAAAGTGTTGTTATTTGTGTAAGAAACTTTTCCTCATTCCCCTGAAGAGAGTTATTAGTGCCGTGGCAGATTTAAAGTGGTTTAAATTATATCACAAATCTTCAACTTCGAATATCTCACCGAGAAACCCAACTTTAAATGTCTCCACAACGAGGGGCAAAAATAAACACAGCTTCAAATGGCGCCCAACGTGGGGCTCGAATGGGAATCGAACCAGGGACCTGTAAACCTGAATCGAACCAAGGACCACGAGAATGAGGAAAGTAATGAAAATCTTCAAAAGTGAGTACAGTTAAAATTTATATGTGAAAAGTGAATTAGTGATAATAACAATTAATGCTTTTAAGAAATAAGAAAATATTAAAATACCCAACAATGGCCAATAACGAAAATATAACTTGTAAAACTGTTAATATTGAAAACGAACAAATTAGTGAAGGCCAAGAAAATTTAATTTTGTGTAACAATGAAAATAATCAAACTAATGATACACCTCCTTGGGTAGCATTATTAATAAATAAATTAGAAAAGAATAGTGCAGAATTAAAAGAAATTAGGAATGACAATTCAATTCTCAGTAGTAAATTGGAAGCTAATGTAACTAATCTTAGCAATAATTAGAAAAGAACAGTGTAGAGTTAAGAGAAATTAAAACTGACAATTTAAACCTAATTTCCAATCTCAGTAAAGATATAAAGAAAGAAATTAAAGAAAATAACTTGAAACTAGATGAAAAATTAGAAAGCATTAGGTTAGAATGCAAACAAAACAATTCTAAACTGGAAAAGAGAATAGTAAATATAGCCAAAGATTGTAAAAATGAGATAGAAAAATGTAATGAAAAGATTGATGAAACTCATAATCAAATAGAAACATCTTTGATTGAGGTAAGGCAAAGTTGCCAAGATAAAATCGAAGAATTAGGAACTAAAGTCGAAGATAGACTAAAAATTTCCGAAGAAAGTGTTATCTTAGGTAATGAAGAACTTCAATCAAAGATAACAAATGAAGTAATTATTATAAAAGAACAAGTTGAAGGATGGATAACTAAGATTGTTGAACTTGAAAACAAATATGTGTCAAAAAATAGTGAAAAGGAGATTGAGGTTATGTCAGGACATTCTAGTAATGTTAATAATGATCCTCCTTCTAGTAGTAGTAGTAAAAATGTATGTAAAATTCCTGCTAATCTTTTAGGGGAAATTAACTTACCTAATTTTGGTGATACTGTAGGCCAAAGCCCTACTGATTTCATTAGGGAAATTGAAGAATACTTCGAAATCAAAGGAATAGAAGACAAGTTCAAAATGTTCTTCATAAGAAAAAGTTTAAAAGACAATGCAGAGTCTTGGTTTAAGATAGCTTGCCATGATTCAATGACTTATCAAACATTTAAAAATGCTTTCTTAGGTTACTACTGGGGACCAGAAAGACAAAACAAACTAAGGTTAGACCTAACTAGTGGAAAATTCTCCAACAATGGTAAACAAGGTTATCTTAATTATTTCTTGGAGAAGGCAAAAATGGCATCATTGTTACAGCCTCCAATAGATGAGAGAACTTTAATTTCTATGTTATCGCATCACTTCCCAGATGAGATTAGATATCATTTGATAGTAGCCAGACCACAAAATGTTTCTGAAATGTTAGAGTTGTTAGCTCTACTAGAGAATAAAAGAGAAGTAGATAAATGTAGTAAAAGAAATTTATTTGGGGAAGGGGCAGAGCCCTATAATAAGAAAGGTAATTTTGTAACTAAAAGAAGTGATGAATATCATAATGAGAATAGAGAAAGAAATTTCAAACAGGGCAACAATAATAATAGGTTTGTTCAAAATAGAAACGGCCCAAATAAAAATAGGATGACTAATAATTATAGTAACAATAACCAGAATGGATGGTTCAAACGTAATGAAAATAGGAATGACAGACAAATTAATTATATGGATGTTAACAGAGTAGGAGAAAATAGAAATAGGTATTGGACTTCTCCCTGTAGAGGTAAAAGAAGAAGGAATGACCTATGGTAATGAAAGTAAAGGGTATTTCCAACGACAACAAAATTGTCAAATTAATGAAACTAGTGATAGGACAGAGCAAAATAGAATAGACTCTGTAACTATTCACAACCAAAGTCAAGATATACCTAGTAATGAAAATGACCACGAAGTAAATCACAGGATACCTCATGCTTTAAAACGCATAGAAGGTACATTAAAGACTCCGCAATGTACCTCAATCGTTATGAACTTAGGGGTCCAAAATAGATGCTTTGATAGTATTTCAAAATTTAGAAATTGGTACCAGCAAATATGAGAGGAGATAGTAAGTTATGTACCTCAAGACAGCGAGATAGCATAATATTGAATAATCATTTGAATGTTTCTAAGAATCAGGATACTATGCCTGTTACTAATAAAGAATTAAATGTCATAGGACGACCACCCAAAATTAAAGTAAATATTTTTAACAATGATGTTACTTGCATAGCGGATAGTGGCTGCTCAAACACAACAATAGATCAGAAATTTTATAATTTCTTAGTCAACAAAGGGAATAAGATAATGACTGTAAGAATATGTGGAGTGTATTGTCACTCTTGCGATAGGCAAGAAGAAACTGCCAATTAAGCTTCAGTGCCTTCTAGATTTACATATCGGAGGATATTACTTCAGTGCAATATGTTTAATTTCTCCATACTTGTCTTGTGATATGTTAATAGGCTGCGACCTGTTGGAGCAATATAATGCCATAATAAATTTTGAGTGTAAGAATATTTCCTTGTATTATGAAGATAATGTGAGAGTCGTCATCCCATTTGATAATGAATATGAGGAGAACAAGAATTTAAGTAAGAAGGAGAGTGACATTGCTTGAAGAACACATTTTTATAGAGAATATTGTTGTTCATGAGGAGAGTGAATTGGTAAATGGCCGTGGATGCCAAATGCAAGATAATATTGCAGTTAATTGTACTTCCGACAAAAGTGTCGAGGGC
The DNA here is from genome assembly GCA_030220185.1 of Diploptera punctata. NCBI lineage: Eukaryota > Metazoa > Arthropoda > Insecta > Blattodea > Blaberidae > Diploptera > Diploptera punctata. The sequence goes on from JASPKZ010004560.1 coordinate 555,862, forward strand.
GAAGAAAGCCTTAATAATGAAAATGGTTGTGCTGACGATTATGTCGCATGTAATGTTGTGATTTAGAATGTGTCTCTTGCAATACTGAGTATGATGAAATTCCTCTATTATATTGTGTGAGTGACGAACTTGAAAAAGACATCTGTGAAATGATAAAGGAAAAAGTTAAAGACACTCATGGCATAAACAATGAACAGAAAGGCATGTTGTATGACATCTTAATGAAAAATAAGAGTTCTTTTTCTTCGAAGCCAGGATTGTGCAACTGTTTTAAATATTCCTTTAAAGTGATGGAACATCCACCTATAAATATTAAGAGTAGACCCATCCCTATTGCCTATCAGAGAGCAGGCAGATCAAATGATAGATGACATGTTAATGCAAGGAATAATACAGAAATCTGATTCTCCTTACGCCAACCATATTTGCTGGGTGCTAAAACCTAATGGCAAAATTCGCCTGTGTTTAGACAGTCGTAGGACTAATTCTTTCACTGTCCGGGATAATTATAGGCCCGAGACAATTGAAGCATCTATAGCAAATATGAAAACAGGTAGATTTATTAGTTCTATTGATTTAACTTCTTCATTTTGGCAGATAGAACTAGACCCCAAAGTTCGGCCCTATACAGCTTTTATACATAATGGAAAAGTATATGAATTTACCAGGTGTGCATTCGGTCTAAGAAATAGCGGAAGTGCGCTTCTTAGAGCTCTAGATATTGTACTATCTGATGATGTTAAAAGACATTGTACTATATATGTTGACGATGCAATTATTATTGATAATGTTTTTGAGAATCATATATCTCATATTGATTTAATGTTGTCTCAATTAAAGAATAGTGGAATGACAGTCAGCCTAGAAAAGTCTGTGTTTGTTAGGTCGGAGGTTCAATTCCTAGGATATAGGATCTCTAATCAAGGGATTACTCCTGACCCAGACAAGGTTCAAGGAATCTTAGAAATTCCTTCACCAAAGAACATAAAACAACTTCGTAGATTTTTAGGAATCTTAAATTACTATTCGAAGTTTGTCATCAACTATGCCTCAGCGGTTAGTAAGCTGAGAGGGCTGCTGAAGAAAGATAGTAAATGGAGATGGACAGAGGACCATCAATCTACTTTTGAATATGTTAAGAAGTTATTTGCAAATAGTATTTCACTACAGAGACCAAAAATGGACAGAGAATTCCATTTATACACAGACGCGAGTAAAACTGGCCTCGGTGCTGTTTTAACTCAATTTGACGATGATGGGCAACAGTATGTTGTGTCGACAGCTTCGCGCTCGACTACCATCATTGAAGGAAATTACACTGTTTCAGAGTTGGAGCTTACAGCAATATTTTATGCTCTAAATAAATTTAGAATTTATGTTTATAAAAACAAAGTTATTGTTCATAGTGACCACATTTCACTAAGTTTTATAAGTAAATGTAGATTATCCAATAATAAACTGAGTAGGATGATCATGGAAATAATTTCCTATGATATTGAAATAAAACACATAGAAGGAGAACAGAATGTGTTTGCTGACCTCCTGTCTAGATTGAAAAGTGTTGGGAAAATACCTGAAACTGTACATACTCCTAAACACGAAGTAGTAATGTTTAATGTAAAACTGTATAGAGACAAAGGATTTTCATTGTTGATGAAAAACATTGTTGAGCATCAAAAATCTGATATAGAGTTACAACGATTGAAGTATAGTGCGAGAGATATAAATAATGATGACAAAAATGGAATTGATTGTAATAAGAAAATCGGTATAAAGGATGACATTCTTTACAAATTACATGGGAGAAATGTGAAAAAAATGGAAAGTTATAATTCCTAATAATATGGAAGTTCCACTATTTAGAACTTTTCATGTCGGCTTAAATCATGCAGGTTGTGAAAAATTAGCTCTCAACATAAGTGAATTTTTTTATGTTAAACATTTAGATAAAAAGTTGAGAAAGTTTACTTCTTCATGCATAACTTGTCAAAAAGCCAAATGTATGAACGTAAAATATGATATAGTTCCACAAAACATATTAAGGAACAAAGTAAATAGCTTAGTAGTAATGGATACTCATGGAGAAATGCCTACTACACAATTTGGTTACAAGCATATTCTTGTATTATCTGATGTATTCTCAAAATTTGTAAAAATATATCCATTAAGAAGTGTAAATAGCAGAGCTTGCCTAGGTAAAATTGTGAGAGATTATTTACCTAATTATGGACCTATTGATGCACTACTTAGTGATAATGCTTCAGTGTTCTCAAGTCCTAAGTTTAAAGATAAACTTACTGCGATAGGAATTAAATTGTACCATTGTAGTAAATATCACCCAAAAAGTAATCCCTGTGAGAGAGTTAATAGGGAAATTACTACAAGTTTAAGAATTTTGACTCATCATAAACATTCTGACTGGTTTAAACATATCAGCGTCATAGAGAATGTTATGAATCATTCAATTAATGTCAATACTGGGGAAGCACCCATATTCCTAATGACAGGTAAACAACCTGACAGGTTAATTGCTAATTTACCATTACCTATCATTGATAAAAGTCAAATCCCGGAGACATCCGAGGAAATATGTAAAAGAGTTATTGAAAGGTTAGAATGTCGCGCAGAAAAGCGCAACAATAAGGTTAAAAGACATAAAAGGAAGTGGAATCCCAAAGTTGGAGACAAAGTTCTCATAAGGGATATTTCATTATCCAATGCTTTAAAGAAACAATATCATAGGATGAACCTATTGTATAAAGGTCCCTATGAAATATTTAAAAATTTTAATGATACCACATATGAGCTAAGAGAAATAGACACTAGAAAAGAAATTGGAAAATATTCCAAAGAACTGTTGAAACCATTTCAGACTCCTATTAATTAGTTGTAGCTGGTGACTTCAAATAGTTCAAAGTGTATTTAAAATATTGTATGTAAATTTTGTAAAATTAATACTTCTATTTCATTATGTAACATGTATTTATTATAATTGTGATGTATTACATTGTATTGATTCTAATACAGATGAATCTTGTATAGAAAGAAACTTGATATTTGGGGAAAGTGATTTATTTTAATTTAGCCTCACACTTAGTTGTAGCTAAGATTAAAATAAATCAGGGGCAATTTAAAACCGGATATTTATCCCCATATAATAATAATAAGGGTTTTTGTTTTGTTTATAATTATATTTATTTATATGAAGAATGGACATCAGATTGATTTATAGAATTCAAATTTTTTTTATAAGTATAAAAAAAAATAACTAGTCAATATAAACTGTTAATACAGTTAGATGTTTTTATAACTGATGCAGTATGTAAAATACTTCAAATATTCAAATTGATAATTTTATAAAGAAATAAATGGGATTGGACGAAGAGGATAGAAGTTAGCTTGAAAATACTCCTTCCTTTTCTGTTGGACCAATCAGAACCTAGAGGTTATTACATAATAAAAAAGATGGCTACAATACTTGAAGATGGTCGGTCATGTTCAGCGACTGCTCCTTAAAGAATAAGGAAATAATTGTTTATTTTATTGATGTTGGTTGAAAGAAATAGTGTTAAAAGTATGAAAGATTATATAGTGATATAATAGTCATCCATCTTGGTGAAAAACAGCTTCTAAGTGAAAATAATGAATAATAATGACTGGATTGACCGTTAGCATTCGTCATCCATTAAATACATAAAATGGTAATCTTCTAGAAGTGAAAAATATCAACCTAAGCCGGTATCTTTTGAACTTTTAAATTACAAGATTCATCTTAACCAAAGTGAGAGTTTTAAATAAACTAACTTATAGTTCAACTGTTAATAAAGTGTTGTTATTTGTGTAAGAAACTTTTCCTCATTCCCCTGAAGAGAGTTATTAGTGCCGTGGCAGATTTAAAGTGGTTTAAATTATATCACAAATCTTCAACTTCGAATATCTCACCGAGAAACCCAACTTTAAATGTCTCCACAACGAGGGGCAAAAATAAACACAGCTTCAAAGTTAAAAGGCGGAATATTTGATGGTCCTCAAATTCGGCAATTGGTGAAAGATGCAAATTTTATCAAAGTTATGACTGTTCTGTAAAGTGAAGCTTGAAAGGGTTTTGTATTGGTAGTAGAAAATTTTCTAGGTAACTATTAATTACCAAATTATAAAGAAATTGTGCAAAACATGTTGATAAGCTTCAAGATTCTGGGAGCAAATATGAGTATAAAGTTACGCTTTCTCCACAGTCTCCTGGATAGATTTCTGGATAATTTAGGAAATTATAGCGACGAACAGGGAGTGCGATTTCACTGGGTTCTAAAAGTAATGGAAGAAAAGTATCAGAGTAGATGGGACCGTCGCACGATGGCAGATTACTGCTGATCTTTAAAAATATATTGTCCCCTAAAAAATCATACAAGAAAATCTTATAAAAGGCGTTTCACTCAAGTATAACATGAGTTTTCAATATGTTTCTTTCTATTTACGTCAGTGCATAGTAATTTTTCAAAAAACAATTGACATTATAAATATATTTGTTATATATTTTTGTTCATATTTTCCGATTTTTGTAGTGTAAAATGAAATAAAAATTAAAAAAAAAGCAAATCTTACAAAATCATGGATAGTTTCATGAATTGTGAGCATAAATATATCAGAAATTAATCTTATATCAAGGGCAACAAAACCACTTTTGACCAGTGTTGTGTAACTGAACTGCACCCGAGCACCAGAATTTGTCAATACTGTGTGCAACATTTATTTGTGAATAACATTTATTATTATTATTGATTTATTTATTCATTAACATATTAAATCAAGAACCACTGACTGCAAGCAACGTGTTGGTCAATATGATAACACATGTTCCTGTTAAACCAATTGCCAACATATTTACTCACATATAAGGGGATTCTATCCCAGGAGTCCACCTACATTAGTGGGCAAGTTAGGGTAAAAAATGGGCGAGTTAATGTTATTTTGGGCAAGTTCAAGTGCGAAAATGGGCGAGTTAGTACACCAGGTTAGTTTAGGATTCCCTTGTTTGTTAGCGGGTTTTTGTGATAAGTTGACGACACTGCCTGAGCAATCGTATTTTACATTGTACATATGGTGATTTTAGGTTACTTTGGGATCAACTGACACGTCATTTTAAGGAATTATTCACATTTTTGGGTAAAAATAAACCCTAGACCTATATATTTCTCTCAGGTAACAATTCACGTACTGCAACAATAAACTGCGTTTTTCCGTTTTTATGTGAATTTTTGAATAGTCTTTCAAAATCCATATTTCTATAAATAGTTTTTCGTGAAAAAGTTATTTTTCAAAATCAAAATTCAGTCATAGTTTATTCTGCATTCTAAATATTACATGTACAACAACAACAAAAAAGTGTTAGGACTTATTTTCACACGCAATGACTACTTGTGGTAAAATTTCACTTTCTTATTTCATTAGAAAATTCTTGGTGGGTATCCCTACCCCACAAATCTTTCGGATCCCCCAGTAAATAGGTAAACTGCTGCAAACTAAAATAAAATATCCTGTACCTGAAACTTTACATCTTTCAGTTAATGTTTGAGGGTATCACACTTTTTACAGGTATCACATTTGAGAATATATAAATAAAAAGATAAAACTCCTTAAAATTTTCACGGAAAGTGGAGAAACACACTACTTTCCTGCGATCTTCACAACGCTTTTGATATATCCTATAATATACACCGTGTCTTTAAAGTCCGGTAATACATTTCTTATTTAATTACTGAAAAACGAAACATCATACAGGTTTCCATTACTCTGGTCAACATGATTTTTGTCCCATGAGTACCAATAGTTGTACTTAATGCAATTCTTTATCGTGTTTTCAAATATGTATTCGGAATTTCCCCGCCACCCACAGTTTCTTTATCTCAATTTCAATGAATGGATTTAAATAAGTATTATTTAATAAACGTTTTTTTGTCCGTTTGACCATTCTAAAATAAAACGGGAAACACTGTCATCAGGAGATTTGAGCTATGGAAAAGAGATATCAAGCAAATAGAGTCCTAATATGCTGGCCGATTATTGTTGGATCATCAAGAGGGATGCTCCACAGGGGAAATATAGCAGAACATCGTCGTTTCTTACTTTCTAGGTGAGTCCGAATGTTCGAATATTGTGTAGTTACGAATGTAGAATATGTTAAATTGTTTGAAATTTTAAATTCCTGACTCTCGGAAACCTTGCGTGATGGAGAAAAACCGATATCATATTTGAATTCAGGAAAACATATACTATCAGAATCACATATTTTGTTTCTTTCTGAGACAAAAAAAAACTTTATTTTTTCTTTCTCAGTGTTATATGTCATATGAGAGTATCTCAAATAGTTTTGGTTTTGATGCGTTTTTACTGGCAATGATCATAGTTCTGACATTCCCGCAGTTGGCGTGTTTTCAATATGCCTTCTGTGTGTTGGAGTTTGAAAAAAACAAGAGTGCTACAGATGTGCAACGGAAGTTTAGGACACAATTGAATAAAGAAGCACCAAGCAGGAAGACAATTTATGCCTGGCACAAAATGTACGAGATCTCAAGTGCAGGATTGAAGAAGTTGCTACCAAATGTATCTGAGGATATGCTCCAAAGAATATGGCAGAAACTGGATTACCGTGCAGACATATGCCGAGTTACACGTGGTTCCATATTGAGGAATTGTGAATCCAGATATTGCACAAAAAACTATTTGAAGTACTCTTTCATATCACATACAATCGAAACCTGTATGATCTTTCGTTTTTGAGTAATTAAATAAGAAAAGTGTTACCGCACTTTAAGGACACGATGTATGTATGTATATATATATATATATATATATATATATATATAATAATAATAATAATAATAATAATAATAATAATAATAGCTTTATTTTACCTGGCAGAGTTAAGGCCTTAAGGCCTTGTCTACCACTCAACCAGGTTTAAAAAAAAATACAAAAGAAAAGTCTTAAATCTAAATTACAATATATATATATAAACGATTACAAGTTATGAATACAATACAATTAATATTTATAATGTATTTTGATTTACTCTAAATTTAACGAATTAAATATATAATATGTACAAGATATATAAAAAACGAGGAAAAGATTAATGACATAGTATAAAATTAAATAAATAGAGAAAAATTAATTATTAGACAACAGGTAACTGTATAAGCGTGACTTAAAGGTGCCAAGTGTGCGGCAACCCCTGATATCTTGAGGAAGGAGATTCCAGGAGCGGGCGGAGGCTACTGTGAATGATAAGAAAAATAAATGCCTGGACGGGATTCGAACCCGGATCTCACATATATATATATATATATATATATATATATATATATATATATATATATATATTTAAAAATTACGTGTCACGTTGTTTGTCCGCGATGGAATCCTAAACTATTGAACCAATTTTAAAAAAAAATTGTGCACACTGTGTGCTGTTTGATCCAACTAGAGACCTACGGTTGTTTATAACTAAATTTATAGTCGCATTATTTTTATTGCAAATTATTTGTTTATTATTTAACAAAGAGTTATAATTATCTGTGAGTTCCATACGATTCTAACAGATGATTCTTCTTCTTCTTACTTCTTCTTAAAAAGAGACTGTGTTATTAAAAAAAAGAACCGTCTTCAGTGATCTATGTTTCTGGTCCCGAAAGAATCTCCAGTTATTGTATAGTTGGCTTAACTTGACAGAGAGAGAGAGAGAGAGAGAGGGAGAGAGAGAGAGAGAGAGAGAGAGAAGAGAGAGAGAGAGAGAGAGAGAGAGAGAGAGAGAGAGAGAGAGATGGAGATACAAGGGTAGACCGTTGACCGCTTTAGTTCAGATACAAAAGAAAGAACCCAACCGTCAACATAGGTGCGAGTGAGAGAGGCGAGTACAGTTGTCTCATCCTACAAATTTCTCGTAAAGTTAAACCAGAGAGACTACAGTTAAGAGAGGAGCAACCACTGCCTGCATAGACTAAGTTTTTCGCAATAACACTTTTAGCTTTTTAGTGACAAACAGAAACATTTATATGACGTATGGTTTATAATGAGGGTTAATCTGCTTAGATTAAACACTGTACCACGCTTTCTATTTCCGAGGTAGTATCAGTAAATCCGGGATTTTTGGATGTCACACTAATCCCAATTATAAAAATGGATTCTGGACGTGCGATGGAACTTCTGTTGAGGTCAAAGCTTTTACAAATACATACAGTAATCCTAAATGAAAATAATTTCATTGACAACCGAACTTAAACCCTTTCTAATTTAATTCACATTAATTTTTGCTGGGTTTAAAAACATAAACATTGAATTATTTTTATGAATTATTGCCATGCAACATTATAATTCAATTAACAGATTCCACCATTGTGAACTGGTACCCCAGATCTGTGTTCGATTTCCGATCGGGACAATTTTCCTGGGTGAGATTTATTCGGGATTTTTCCTCGCCTATAAAAAAATGTCACGAAACTTTAAGGGAAGATATACTTTGTAACAATTTTTAAGATATTTTTATCCAACCTGTCATAAATATATCTGCCCAAGCCGCACCTAATGGAGATATCATTGAACAAAGACGACATGCCGGGGAAATCCTCATTAGTGTCAGGTACTGAAATTTTGGAAAGTTGTCAGCATTTTCCTTTTAAGTATACTTCCTAATTTTTTTCAGTATTTGTTTGTATGCTGCGAAAGACGGCAACTCTGTTAATATTTTATGGTCACGTGCTTAGGAGGGTGTGAGTTGGGTTTAGCTAGTGAAATGGAAGCCTTGGAAAGAGACTATTTTAATACTTGACATTTACTATAGTTGGGGAGACAAGTAAAAGTAGATCGTAATAAAAAACTCCATCTGCGATTTAAATTAACTGACGTTATCAACTAACTAACTAACTAACTCACTGACTCTGTCTAACCGTAGGTTCATGGCCGCGTGGACATAAACTCTCCATATATCGCTATCCTGAGCTAATGTTTTCCAATCTTTCCCTATATAATCTTCTTCCCTCAAATCGTGGATGTTATTCTCTCACCTCATTCTTGGTCTACTAACTGGGCGCTTTCCCTCTGGTTTTCCTATTAGAAGTTTCCATGCACCTCTCTCATCCCCTATGTCCTGCCCATCGCAGCGTACGAGACTTAACTTTCTATACATATGATGGAGCTCACTATTAAGTACTTTCTCCATTCACCTGCCTGTCCATCTCTTTTTGGTCCAAATTTTTTCCTAAGAACTTTATTCTCAAATACTCGTAATCTCCTTTCCTCCCTTATAGTAAGAGTCCATGTTTCGCGTCCATATAATATAACTGGTAGAATAATAGTTTTATATATTTTCAGTTTAACGTTTTTTGAAAGGAGAGAGACACCAAGAGTCCCTGTAACGCGTAATAGCGTGCATTTGTAGAATTGAGCCCATGTTTAATTTCTTTGTGCATCTCATTCCTATTTGTAATTATTGTTCCTAGATACGTGAAATCAGGCACTTCTTCAAAATGTTCTTCATTTGTCATTAGATGTCCATTTCCGTTATATTTCTATGTGTGAAGATATATTTAGTTTTTTTTTATGTTTACTTCCAGTCACAATTTCTTAGTGTTTTTCAATAGAGTTTGTGTGTTGGCCTTAGTATCTCCTCGTTACGCTGAGTAATACTACATTATCAGCATAAACTAACAGCCTATTAATTCCATAGAGTTGTAGACCTTCTTCATTCTCCAAAGATTGTATGGCATGCATTAATACGAAATTGAATAGTACAGGAGATAGCGCATCTCTTTGTTTTAACCCATTGCGAATTTTAAAAGTATTCGGCTGTTTGCCTACACGCACCCTACTCTTTGTACCATTTAGAAACATTCGTATAAGTCTAACTAACTTTTTCGGAATTCCGAACTCCAGAAGGATACTATATAACTTCTCCCTCTTAATTGAATCATATGCTTTTTTGAAGTCTACATATAGTTAATGTGCAGTACCATTATATTCCCATTTCTTTTCTAAAATCTGTCTTATACGAGAAATCTGATCCGTTGTGGACCTGTTTCTTCTAAATCCACATTGATGATCTCCTAGAATGTCATCAATATAGGGAGTAAGTCAGCTTACTAATATATTTGTTAGAATTTTGTACGAAGTTGAGAGTAATGAGATGCCCCTATAGTTGTTGCAATGATTTTTACCTTCATTCTTATAGATTGCACGATAATCGATTCTTTCCATTCATCTGAAAGTTGTTCTTTTCCCAAATCATTCTAAATAACCGACTTATCTTGTCCATCAATATTTCTGCCACTGATTTTATCAGTTGTGCTGGGATCCCATTAGAACCTGATGATTTATATATCTTCAATTTTTCTATCGCCATTTCAACCCCTAATGCACTCGGTTCTGTGACTAGCATTTCTGCTGTCTGTAAATGATCCTCTTCAGTATCCTGTTCTGTATGTACATTTAATAGTTGATTAAAGTAACTCTTCCATCTATTTAATATGCTCCTAGAATTTGCAATCATATCCCCATTTTCATTCCTAATCATGTTTGTTCTGGCCTGAAACGCTTTGTTCTCTATCCTAATTCCCTGATATACTTCTCTGATGTTTCTATTTTTTACATTCGTTTCAAGATAATTGATGTTCTCTCTCAAATATTCCCTCTTTTTACTCTTTAGTAATCTGGTGGTTTCCCGTCCAATAGTGTCTATTTTTTCTAGATTTACTTCATTTGGTTCATGTGGCCAATTCATTTTTGCTTGTTCTCTTTACTTTACAATGTTGGTACATTCCTCATCAAACCACTTCTTGTTTTTCCTCTTTTTTGAATAACCAACGCTTTCTGATGCTGACAATTTTATTGTATCTCTTAAAGCCTCCCATTCTTTATTTATGTCGAATTCTTCTTGGATTGCATCATTCTCATCTGAAGATTCCAGTACTTCAAATCTATTAGCAATTTTGGTTTGGTACTCTTGCCGTAGTTCATCATTTCTCAAGTTATTTAATTCGAATTTTATAGAATCATCTTTATCTTTTGTTCCTCTCATGAGCGATAGCCGTTGTATGATTTTCACCCTGACCAGATGATGATCCGAATTGCAGTCTGTCCCTCTAACTGATCTAACATGGATGATGCTACTCTGCCAGCGTTTGTCCACTAATACATGATCTATCTGGTTCCGAGTTAACTGATATTATTATTATTATTATTATTATTATTATTATTATTATTATTATTATTATTATTATTATTATTATATTATTATTATTATTATTATTATTATTATTATTATTATTATTATTACTATTATTGCTCAAAATTATTATGCCGTGAAAAATCCATCAATTTCTGTTGAATTTGGACACGCGAACCTCGAAACAATATATAAACATAGTAACTATTAGTCTACGGTGACGGACTAGAATATTTTTTTATTCTACGTTTAATTAAATATGATAAGTGTTTATAAAGGAGTCTAGTTTTATCAGCGTGTTACTGTACCTAAGTCCTTAATACCTTGTGTCAACACTTTGCAGGTTCACAAAGTGGATTCACTCCAGATTTTCTACCCTCTACCACCTCGGTGTGGCATTAATTAAAGATGCGTTCTAATTTTC